>LPNX010112247.1:0-204880 GCA_001517045.1 Pseudotsuga menziesii | reverse complement strand
AAAGGATGGGGTGGATGGGGCTTAAAGGACCTTGGGGAATTTGGCAGAGCTCTACATGCAAAGAACTTGTGGCGGTGTTTATTTATTCCATGTTTGTGGTAGCGGGTGATATTGGCTAAATACATAGGTGGATGGCCGATCTCGGAGTGGATCAGATTGTCAGTATATGGTATGAAGAACATATCAAATATTTGGCGGGCACTAATGAATGCATTGCCCATTCTAAAACAGTGGCTGGTGTGGCAGCCGGGAGATGGTTGGAGGATAAGGGTAGGTAGAGACCCCATTTTGGGCTTGGATGATTCTTATAGACTATCGGAACCTCTGTTGAACCATCTGCTTGAACACAGAATTTATTATTTGGCTCAAGCGGTCTCTATCGTGGACGAATCATTTTTCACTAAATGGATTGAGGCACAGGAGATACAGCTTGAAGGACCATTGGCATTGGAATGGATTGAATATACATACAAGCTTCGTAATTCTGGGTGTCGTTTACAACCTGTCAGAGATACTCTACACTGGAGCAGGAATATGAAATCCGGCACTATCACTGCGACATTGGCTTATCAATCATCTATATCATCAGTTAGCTCAGATTGTATTCCTATTTGGTTTAAGGAGGTTTGGCATTGGAAGATTCCTTTAAAGAAGGTGTTATTTACCTGGTTGATGTTGGCCGGTCGTATACATACATGGAATTTGTTACAGAGGAAAGGTTTCGTGGGACCTGGCATATGTTCATTTTGTAATAATGCGTAGGAGGATATTACTCATATGATGATTAGATGCCCATTTACTGTTCGGGTGTGGGAACATATTGGCATTTGTTTTGGTTCTGATTATAGCTGGCATGGAGAACATATCATACAGGCCTTTGAAAACTGGTTTTCTGGTGGCCGGGAGCTGAGAACTATTCCTTTTTATGTTTGCAGTTTCATTTGGCTGGCACGGAACTCCTATATATTTCGGCATATTATTACTACTCCCTTACAGATTGTCAACAAGGTTCGGATTGTTTGGAAGGAGAGGCCTATAAACTATCGGCAGCGACAGTCTCGTATTATACTGCAACCTGTATTTATCCATGATAAGGCAATTGGCTTTTTTGATGGTGCCTCGCAGGGGGGTGGCACTAGGTGTGGAGTAGGGGCTATTCTCATTGCACCTCGATTGGGTAGATACAATATCAAATGGAATTGTGGATCTGGCACAAACACGCGGGCAGAGTTACTGGCTTTATGGAGTATACTACACTTGGCTCGGACTTTGGGTATCGATACTATTCAACTTGCAGGTGACTCCCGGATCATCGTGGAATGGTTTCAGAATATTATACATTTGGAAGTCATCCATCTGTCCAATTGGATGGATCGTATACTTCAGCTGAGGAGACTTTTCCAGGAGATACACATTCAGCATATTTACAGGGAGGTCAATAGTGATGCGGATCGATTGTCGAAGCAGGCAATTCTGGGACCGATTGGTCATTTTTTGGTGGCCCGGGGGGATGGGATGGACCCATCTACATATTCCTTTTTTGGCTCGTATTAGTGTAGTTGATTATCTGTATGGATGCATAAGATTGATATATCTTATGATCCACTGTGGGCTAATTTATCTGGGGTGGATTATGTAAAGGACAATTACATAATACACTCGGATAGATACTTGTGGGGTTATATTTAGATCATTAGGGGAACTTAGTATATGGTTGACAGTAGTAATAGATGGGATGATATAGATAATTCTGTATTGTGACAGATGGAGACAAGTAATCATTTTGTAAATACACTGTTAATACCTTTTTATATTATATATATAAGATCTTTTTCTATGAAAAAAAAAAAAAAAGACCGACAATCATGTCATGTTACTTATCTTATTTATACAAGCTGGACATTTTATATTGTTGTTATAATACATGAGTATATGTTCAATAGGTCACATTAATTGTAATGTTATATTAATAATTATGTTAAGTTAATTGTAATATTATAATAATTAATAATGAGATAACATGAATACCATAAATGAAATTATCGTAAGTGATAGGGTAATTATAGTATTATATTATAATATATAAAATATATGTTAATATATTTATGAGAATTATTTTATATAAATATATTTAAAAAGTTTAATTTAGAGGTATAATTCAAAACTAAATTATTTTTTATTATATTTTATAAGTACTTTATTTTATTGATATATTCAAAAATACTCATGTTTTTGTTATATTAAAGAAGTGTTTTTTTGGTACATATATTTTCACTTTAAGTTAAGCATAGTTACATGAATTGTAAGGCAAGAGGTGAGTTGTAAATATATTTTTCTCACAAAATAATAAATTCACAATATTTTATTACATCTTTTATTAGGCCCATTTAGACCTCAAAATTCCCCTAATGAATTGAAGGACAACAACACAGATAAACAAAAAAAAAGATAAAAAATAAATTAAAAAATAATATAAAAAAGATAGCCAATAAAAAGGATATCAAGAAAATAACAACAAAGAGGATCTTAGGGAGATGGTCAGCAAAGAGGGTATCGGGGAGATGGCCAGAAAAGAGGATCTTGAAGTTATGAAAAATGATATTTTGAATGTGATGAGGCATGGCCTTCCTAATAATTCAGATCTTAAAGAAGAGGAGAAGGAGAACAAGAGGGACTTGTCCCAGTGGCACATTTAGAAAATTGAAAAACAATTGGTGAAAAAAAGTTCGAGTTCGTTGCATCATCATGGGTTTAACTACGAACCAAGGAACTACTTCATTCCCAAGCTTGAATTAAGAAAGTTTGATGAAATAGATTAAGTTGAAGGGTGTGTAGGTTGGATTAAGAAAGTTTGATGAAATGTTTCCCACGGGGACTTCACTTAGTGAACCTCTCACGCAGCACGTGCAATCGTGGGATATTAAAGAATACCCTTAATTTCGGTAGATATTGACCCAGACTCTTTTTGTTGAAACCCCCTCCCAATACCTAAAACCTTACCCCCACCCCTTTTTATACCCCAATCCTTATAAACGACCCTATCCCCCCAGCTTAAACCCCTCATCCCCCCCAATACCTGCAATATATTGGTTCGATTTTGGACAATTATAAAACCCACAATATGAACTAACGTGCTATGATATTGGTCAACAAGTGAAGCCCCCGTGATGTTTCCTCAACCTTCTCCTTGGAGTACTATTTATCCTTGGTTGGAAGTTGCCCTTTCAACCCCACCTACTAGAGTTCATATTGTCATGGCCTAGTTTTTCTGGAATAGTTTTACAAAACTGTGTCTTTTGTTAACTCTACCTAAGCCTGTGGTGCTAATTATTTTACACAAGGTAAGACATGCTTAGGTTCTTGGTCCAACATGGAATGTTCATAGAGTTTCATATTTTCCATGTAAATGCACATATATGGAAATAGACCGAGTCCATAGGCATTATCTCCCATCTTCTCCAACACTTCAAAAGCACTATACAATATCACTTTGATATTCTTACCAGGACCTTGTATTCTTTCCTTATTCAAGTTCAACCAAACTCTACCTCCCACCTTGAATGTTTTCTCAACCCTGTGTTGATCATGTATTGCCTTGTACATTTATCGTGACCTCTTCAATGCCTCCTATGGTTGTAAATGGATCTACCTAATCTTATGAATGAATTTTTCAGCTCTTAATGCTTCACCTATGGTTTCTTCCCTCACTCCCCTGTTGTCCATAAACAACATCTAGAGGAGAAGGGGAAAGATACCAAAACAAGTTTCAAAATGATACTTTCCAGTGGAAGTGTGGACTTCTCAGTTATAAAAGTGTTGAATATACTAATGATTTTCATCCTAAGGCTTCAAATGCTTCTAACTATAACCCCTCAAAATTTTTACAAAAGTCTTGTCGACTACTTCTATCTTCCCATGTGTCTATAAACAGAATCTTGTAGACTTCTTCAACTTAGTGCCCATCTTTTCCCAGAGTGCAGTCCAAAAGACACTAGGAAATATAGTATCTTTGTCTAAGATGATGCTCCTAAGTATCCCAAGTGTACCCAGACCTAAGAAAAGAACATGTTTGTTTCTTCTTGTCTTTTGATGGTATTTTTACAAGGCATAAGAATGCATAGCTTCCTAAATCTGTCAACTGCAACAAATAAATAGCCATGTACATTCGTAGTGGTTGGAAGGACACCCACAAAATCCATGGAGATTCTCTCCCATGGTCTTGTAGGAACAAGGGATGGTATATACCTTGCTTCCTATTATTTGACATGCTTATACAAAAAAATTTGCATCCTCCGATAAACCGAGCTACACCTTCTTGCATTCTAGACCAATAAACATACATTTGCAAGTTTACAATTGTCTTTTCAACACCAAAATGCACTACAATTGTGGAGGTGTGAGCCTCTCTCATAAGTTGCAATATTTAACCTTTAGGAACACAGAGCTTGTCCATCTTGTAGAGTAACCCATCCTAGATATGATAGTCAACCTTATTTTCACCTTCTTCTACATGGAATTAGTCTTGCAACTATTGAAATACCTCATTAAAGTCCTCATGTTATGTATATTCCTCCTTGTATGCATCATGGATGAAAGGCTCCATATGCATAAGAGTACCCAAGTTGTAATCTTGGTTGTAGGTGGCCTTGAGAGCATGTCTCCCATAATTTTTGTATTTCCCTTATTATATTTGATGATTAGATGGAATTGTTGTAAAAATCTCATCCACTTGTAGACACAACAAAATTTGACCAAAATTCGACGAGCAAATCTGACGCAATCCAACGAAATTGACTTTGTCGTCAGATTTCACCTTCAAAATTACGAATTTTGATCCATTTTTTTTAATTGATACATGGAATTATCGAATATCCGATGGTCATTGGTTAACCGATGACTAGCGTCGATTATCCAATGGGATCCATCAGATATCCAACATATCCATGATAACGGTAACTAGGATAATATTGTTAGATATCCGACGAATTTTAAATTTTAAAAACTATAAATTATGGTAACATTCTAACATGTTTTCTATATAAGCGATGATATGTGGAAATTATATTCTTTGCATGGACTATTTTCCGTAAAATAATACAAAATTACTTCAATTGTTTTTGTGATTAAAAATAGTGAAGTGTGGAGCTTGATATTTTAAGATCGGTAATCTTCATTCAAGCTCTTTATGAGAAAATGTCAAATAGCAATATTCATGATCCAAACGAACAAAGTCGGCAATTGCTTGCTAGATTATGGGAAATTTTATTGTCCATGTAATCAATGCAGGGCTTTAAAATGAGAAGAATAAAGATCACAACATCCATAAAACATTGTGGGGAACATAGGCGCTGAGGGGGGACATGAATATCTTCCATTTGTAAGTTTTGCATTATATATGTTTTTGTATTGATTGTTTTTGTAAATGTATGTATTATTTTAATATTTACTATATTAACTAATATCTATTGATGGTTTTATCTAATTATAAAGGAAATACATCCTACGACATATCGTCCAAACGACGTGCTTTTAGAACAAGTACCAGAGGAACATGGAGCTATGAATAATGGAGAACAAGTTAATGACCATATTGAAAAAGATGATCATACTGATAACATAGTTGAAGATGATAGTACAAATACATATGATCCATGATATATTTAATGTTATAATGGATGATGATGATCATGATCATGAAAATGATGACTTTGATGGTTTTCACGATTTACCTCTTCTTGAGAAGGCATACGAACCCCTTTATGATGGCTCCAACACAAATCTTCTCTTTTTTTATATTGTTGATAATGAACTTGAAGGTTATGAATGGTCTTTCAAACACATCAGTCACACATATGTTAAGGTATGTAATATATTGCGTCACATATATATGATCGCACTAAAGGTTATCACTGTTCATCTAATAAAATTATTATTAATTCATAAGTCAAATTAATATGGATGAAATGTGTTTCAATAATATTATTTATATATTATACTAACTAGATTTTTATTTTAATTTGTTATAGCTTGATAGATTAATTTTTTTTACCACAGTCAAATATTTTATCTCACAAATATCTAGATTTATCTGCCATCATGAAATAAATTGGAATGCAATATGAAGCAATTCATGCATGCCCCAACGACCATGTTATATATTATAAACAACATGAATTTGAAACTGAATGTCTATAATGTCATATCAGTAGATATCGAACAAATAAAGTAACAAAAAATGTGCCTCGCAAGGTTCTTCGTTATATTTCTTTTATTCCACATTTTCAATGACTTTTCAGGTGCAAAAACAACACAATTTATGAATTACCATGCACGGAGCAGAAGTCAAGATGACATTATTTGAATGCCTACAGATGCTTCTGCATTTAGAGATATGGAAGAAAAATTGCCTCACTTCAAATAAGAACCTCGTAATCTTAGGATTTCTTTAGCGGCATATGGTGTCAATCCATTTGCAGAGATGAGATCCGTTTACTCGGTGTGGCCTATTTTTGTTATAAAAAATAACATTCATCCATGGTTTTCAATAAAGAGGGAGCACATAATGTTGTCAATAATTATTCCACGTATGTGTCTACAACCTTTTTTTTAATGTAGTGGCATCTCATTTGTCATATTTTGTTGCATAATGTCAAATATATATTTTTTTATTTTTTCCTTATGCATGGTTTATATATCTAAATTGTTGTAATAATTATATATTTTATATGTTCAAATCAATCAAGTAAGTACCAAGTTAAAGATATGAATGTATATATCGAACCTCTTATTAACGAGCTACTAAAGTTATGGAATGGAATCACTATGTATAACGTATCTAGACCAATCCGACAAAGAAAATTTCAATTCCATGCAATGCTTGTATGGACTATACATGATGCCCCATGGTTAATCCATTTTTGTGGTTTGTAATTATGAGTTCCACTTTAATTATATTTATTTTTATGAACTAATTAATATATTATGCACACATGGTTTTTTTTAAATAATCCATTCATTTTATATATAATTATAATTGACATAGATAATCCATCTCTTTATGTAGGTCTTCAGACAAAGGAAAAATTTGCATGTGTAGTTTGTGGTTCTAAGATCAAATCTAGTCATTCCAAAAGTTTAGAAAATGAAGTGTTTGATGAGTATAGGCACTTCCTCTCTAAGAATCATAGGTATCGAACTACCGAAACACACTTCTTCAATGGGAAGCTAGAGACTGCATTAAAACTGCAGAGAATGACGCCTCACCTATGGAAGTTGCAATATAATAGAAATCGTCAAGGTACGTATGAATCATCGTATATGAAATGTTATAAATTCATTTTTATCGTGTTGTTTACTATAATTGACATTGATTTCTGTAATTTCTTTATAAACTATGATTCATGATGGTCGTCATGATCTTGAAGGAATTAATGGGATTCCATGAGGAATGAAAAGTTATCCTAAACAATTCAATAGATTGTCCTACTATGAGCACCTACAAATTTTTCATTTGTTTGATACAATGCATATCGGAAAAATGTGGATGAAACATTATCGTGAATATTGGATGGAAGGAGTGAGAAAGAAAAAACGGTCAAATTTGCAATTGCATTCAAGAAGCGAACCATGCAATGAAAGACGTCATTCAATTTCATAGCAATGGAGACCAAATCAATATAAAACTCACTTCCATGGATGTTAACGAAGTAGCAACGTAATGTTGTAAAAGAAGTCATGCAAAAAATTAAATTTCCCACTGAATTTGGTTCGAACATGAAGAATATCATAACAAAGAAAGGTGATTTTGTGGGGATGAAAACACATGATTGCTGTATCTTCATGAAGGTAATTATTATGATATGCATATAATTCTTGCTATATCTGTTTATTCTAGTGCGTATGGTTGGTATCTTTTTGTCTACTTTTTGTAAAAAAATGAAATGATTTGTATATTGTTATAGTATGTTCTACCTCTGTCTCTCTCAGACAACTTCAATAACAATGCCAAACAAGTTATATATAATATTGGGAAAGACATGAGGTAAGTAGCGATTTTTTGCATGCGTTTAGTGTTTGTTTATTTCATTGTAGAACTTATATTTGATTTTTGTGCACTAATTCATGTTATGTAATATAATTTTTTTGTTGTTACATCTCATGACTGGTTTGCATCACTTGTAAATGGTTGTCATCTAAAAAAATCCACAAGGAAGAAATAAAGTGTTGGAGGAGAAAAATTCATCGTCTCATGTGTGAAATGCAGAAGCGTCTACCTTCTGAAATTTTCAATGTACAAGAACACTACCTCATACGCCAAGTTGAGGAAATTGAATTGTGTGGATATGTACACTCAAGGTCCATGTGGATGGTTGAGAGGCACTTGAAATTTTTGAAGGGTTTGTATAGACAACGAGCACGTATTGAGGGTTCTATGATGGAGAGATATATGGTATACCAAAATATGATGTATATTAGTGAATATCTTCCTAAATTAGCATCAAATCTCAATTTAGGTCGCATTTGTGATCCACACTCCAATAACAATTTCAAATGGGAGTACCTGAAGGGGAAAGGTAGATTGAGGAAGGTGAAAAGTAACTATTAGCAAGTGGAGATTAATTAATATAATACATTTGATTGTTGATTTTTATGTATCTATCATACATATTCTATTTTTAATATTGAATAGGCATCAATTAAAAGTGTATACTTTGTTGAGTGAATATACATTTGTATAGAATTTTAATTTATTTTCCTCAAACAGTTGGGCGATAGTGGAATGCACTTCATTTATACATTGCAAACAATCTTGAGTGGATGAAGGTATGGATTGAACGATGTGAAGAAATGGGTCATGGAATATCATGGGAAGGTGTCGCTTCATTGGTTAAAAAAACACATCGCAATTGAGATACCAATCTTACACAAAAGGAAATCGATTTAGCATATGGTTTAAAAGATAAGTAGGCAAGCATATTAATCAACCACACTATTTATTTTTTTTGCAAACATAATAATGTACACGTTGATTTTTCCCTGTACGGCGTAAACATGCACTTAATCATAAAAAGATCATGATGTAATATTTGCATGTATGGCTTGTTGTAGGTAAAACACCATAAGGCTATGTGGTGCAATGGCTGTAAATATCGCATAAAAAAGTTGGATGAAACAAAGAAAACATCAGATGGTGGGATATCTGCAGTCTTTGAGGTGACAAATGTTTCCTCTAGAAGTGACAGACATCCGTAACTCTCAGAAAATTCATACTATGGGTATTTGGAATATATTCTCCAATGTGACTTTTGTTGACAAGTTTGGGTTATAGTTGTCATTGATGTCAAAGGTGTTCACGAATGACAAAGGAATAACCAGTGGATATGATGGCAACACAAACTCAGTGAAAGACTAAAGTAGTAATGGAATGGCATGGCATAAGTTGAGGATGTGGCATGACACATATGATGACATCACATGGCATAGTTGAGGATGTGGCATGACACATATGATGACATGGAATATGATGGTGAAAGACTAAGGATGACAAAGTTGTGTATGAAGTACAAAGGATAAGCAAAAGATACCATGGCAGAGTTAACACAGAGTTAATGCAACATAAGTCAAAATAAAGACGAAATGGCACGATGATGAGGTGGCATAGACAAAGATAATGATGACATGGAACGTTGATGAGGTGGCATAGTTATCAGCATGAGATCCGATGGATGAGGATCAGTTTTTGTATAATCCGCAAAGACAAAATGCAGATCCGCATTAGTTCTAGAATGGACGATTATGAAGCATCTCGCACAAGATCCGACAGTTAGGAAGCATACTGCAAAAGATAGGTGGAAAAGCAAAAGTTCCACAAAAGATCAATATCAGATGGTCAGGGGTAAATCTGCAAGGAAATCAACGGTCCAGAAGAATGTGGAAACAAAGTTGCAGAATGAAATCACGGAAGTAAAAAATTGGAAATTTGGTCAAGCATCCCGCATCCCGCATGCGGAAGGAAAGTTGCGGGGAGGCAACTTTGGAAAGTTGGTCGGGAATCCCGCATCCCACCATCTGGAAAGATCGAACGGTTGAGATTATTTCCGCTAAAGCAAATAGATGGTGCAGAAGGAAAATGCGGAAAGAGAATTGCGGAAGTAACGTTAAAGATTTAGCATCCCGCATCCCGCAGAGATCGGATAGGTGAGATTAATATCACAACAAATCGACGGTGTGGAAGGCAAATGCGGAAAAATAATTGCGGAAGTAACGTTAAAGATTTTAGGATCCCGCATCCCGCAATCTGGAGAGATTGAACGACTGAAAAATGATTCTGGGAAATCGACGCTGCGGAAGAAAAATTATGGAAAGAAGCTTGCGGAAAGAAGATTGTTGAAAGGAGTTTGCAGAAAGGAAAAAGAGAACAGTCGACATCCCGCATCCTATAATCTGGAGATTGACGGTTAGGAAAACATCCGACGAAGATCAACGGTGGGGAATCGTTGATGAGGAAATATTGGTGTGGAAAGACGATTTTAAGGCAGAAATTGATGGTTAGATCGACGATCTGGATGGACTTAGAAAGAGGATCAACGACTCTGATTAAATCTAGAAGAAGAGATTGCAGAAAGAAGTTTGGCAGTGCGGAAGCACCTGCAAACATTGGACAAAGATGCAGAAATGGTTTCCAAGCTGCAGAATCGATCTCTGAGGTGGAGGATCAATGGAAGAACATGAAAGGACGTTCTAAAAGGTGTGATCTTCATATCTAAAAGGGCGCAACAGTGAAAGGTGTGTTTATTCAATTTGAAGAGACATGACTATTGAAAGAATCTTAAACGCTGAGACGTATTTAAGCAGCAACCTGAGTAAGAAGGAAGATGTCTCTACTGTTCAAATTGCATGATTAGAATCAAAGACTAGTGGGTGTTATAGAATTCAGTGGGAGAGAAATCGTGAGAAACATTTTAGGGTGGCAAGGCAGCATTAGGGTAGGCAACAAGCTTGCATGGGGTTGTTTCCTCCTTTCAGTTGTAGCTGATAAACCAGGGGTTCTTAGCCTCCTTTCCAATTGGAATTGGTAAATAGGGTGTTGTAGCATCCTTTCATTCGTAGTTGATAAACCAGGGGGTCATATCCTCCTTCCAATTGGCATTGGTAAATAGGGTGTCATAGCATCCTTACAGTCGAAGCTGATAAACCATGGGGTCGTATTCTCCTTCCAATTGGTATTGGTAAACAGGGCGTAATACCATCCTTGTCTGTAGCAGCAAACAAAACTATTTGTAAATAACAATTTTGCAGTAATAGAACGTATTGCTGGTTTACCCTATTGGGTTTCCATGTTAAAATTGTGTTCTGTGTATTCTTGTTGTTATGTGTTTTAATGTTAAATTTAATAAGTGGTTAAATTAAGTAAAAAGATAACAATATTGATTCACCCCCCCCCTCTCAGTATTGACCAATAAACCAACAATTGGTATCAGAGTGGGTTCCTTCAACACAGTTTAACCACTGGAAGGTAGATCCTTTATATAAAAACCATGGATCAACAAGAAGGCTTGGCCACTAATAGACCTCCACTATTTACAGGAGAAAACTATGCATACTGGAGTGTAAGAATGAGGTGTCATGTGATGTCCCTGGGATGGAAGGTTTGGGAAGCAACTGAAAAAGAACATAACGTAGGAAACCTATACCCTATAGACACACTTAAACTAGGTGAATATGAAGGCAATGCCAAATCCCTAAATGCAATCTTGAGTGGATTAGCAAACACTGTGTTTACTGAGGTTATACAATGCACATCTGCTAAACAAGTCTGAGATAAGTTGAAGATTATCTATGAAGGAGCATCTAAGGTCAAAGAATCCAAACTGCAGACATATAAAGGTCAATTTGAAAGCCTCAAAATGAGAGAATAAGAGAATATTGTGAAATGCATTCTTCATGTAGATGAGGTGGTTAATGCTATTAGAGGTCTTGGAGCAAAATTGAAAGAAAAAGAAGTGGTACGCAAGATACTAAGAACATTACCAATGAGATATGACTCAAAGGTTTCCACCCTAGAGGAACAGGATGACCTTAAAAAGGGGACAATAGATAAGCTGCATGGAAATATCATTGCTTATGAGATGAGAACTGGACGGGATAAAAACTCGAAGAAAGAAGCAACGTTCAAAGTCACTTCCAAAAATCAATCAAAAAATATAGATGATGAGGAAGCTCTCTTTGTAAGTAGACTTAATAAAGGCACTGGGAAATACAAACGTAAACTACCCTTGAAATGTTTTAACTGTGGAAGGATTGGACATTTTGCACATAAGTGTTCCTACCCAAAACAAGAGGAGAGTGACCATGAAGAATCATGCTGTCATAAGGGTAGAAAGAAGTATAAAGAGAAAAAGAAGAACTTATATTCCAAAGAAGAAAGTGAAGATGAGGAAATGATTGAAGATAATGAAAGCATGTTTTTAGGAACAATAAACTCAAATGATGAATCAAAAGTGGACATGGAAGCTGAATACATGGCTGTTGTAGATGAAATTGAAAGATGTAGGAAAAGAAACCAAGTTTTGAAAGAGAAACTGTCTAAATACCAAGAAGAGACAAATCAAATTATTACTGATTTAAGAAACCAACTTCAAGAAGCCAAGAAGAGTGATGAAGATCTAGTAGTTCTTCTCAGAAAGAGAATTCAAGATTCTGAAAAAATTGAGAAAGAAAATGCTCGACTTAGAGAAGGGGTTGATGAAAAATTCATCAACTCTAAGTTTAAAAATAGCTCAAAGATTCTGGATGACATTCTGAATAGTCAAAGACCATCAAGTGATAGGTCTGGTTTGGGGTTCGTTAAAGAGAAGAAGCCAGAGAGTTTTCCACTCACTAATCAGAGAGGAAGTACAAAGAGCTATGTTGAAGTACTAAAGAGTTCTGTTAAAAAGGAAAATTGCAAATAAGATGCTCTATCCTTTCATGACAAAGACAGAACTCATGAGGAGCCCAAGAGACAAGTAATAAATAGAAATCAGAAAATATTTCTAGGTCATTGTTATTTCTGTAATAACTTTGGTCATAAATCCCTGAAATGCAAGGCTTATGAAAAGGCTCATGAGTACAAGAATGATGCAATTAAAAAGCTGAAGGTAAGGAATCATAACCAGTTTGGACTTCTCCAAAGGCTTGATATAGAGTGTTACAAATGGAATAACTTTGGACACTTGGCTAGAAATTGTAGACTTAACTATGATACTCCGGCAAAGGTTCAAAGACAGTGGAAAAAAATGGCAGTTATGAAACAGAGAAACCAAATACCTCCTGTGGATAAAGAAAAATTTCATGGTTATTGTCATTACTGTCATAGGTTTGGTCACAAGATGGCTGATTGCAAAGTCAGGGGAGAAAATCAAAGGATGAAAAGGGACCAGGACATCAACCCAGAGCATGGTGAAGGACAAGTAAATAGTACACCTCGTGAAAAAGGTGTGGATGAAAGAATTAGAAGCTTTAGAAGAAACACAACTTTCAGTCATTAATGAAGTCTCTATAGTTGATGTTGAGAATAATGAGGTCACAGATAAAAATGAAACTCATCGTGAGGGAAAGCTACTTAGTGATGTAGAAGAATACACCGATAAAGATTAAGGTGATGAAGAAGGATGTAGTGATGATTGTGGGATCCTTTTCTAAAAAGGTCTCTCATTATTTAAAAAAAAGGGAGGAGGGGGGCGGCTGAAAATAAGATTAGAAGGGATCATATACTCAAGGGGAGTTATAGTCAGAAAATTCCAATTAGTATCTAAGAAAAATTGAATTGGTATCTAATGTTGAAAGTATATGGAAAGCTATCTTCTTCAAAAGATGATGGGTGATCAAGGATGGTGTATGGATGACATAACAGAAAATGAAAAGTGTGGAAAAATGCTGAATGTAAACTCTGACACAAAAATGTTGACAAAGGAGAGGAAGTACAGTGACATGGGGAGTCCATGGATCTATCAGTTAATCTATCATTCAAAAACTTGTTGCAAGAGAGGAAGTGTTAAGATAAAAGATAATACATTGATTAAATAACATAGTTCAGTTAACAAAGGGGAGATATGATGATAGGGGGAGCTTGCAAAAAGTAGAAAGACAGGAAATCCTATATCAAAATAGGTGCAACATTGGCATACCAGGTTATCCTTTGTCATTGTTGTCAAAGGGGGAGAACGTTTAGAGGTTGTCATCAATGCCAAAGAGGGAGATTGTTGACAAGTTTGGGTTATAGTTGTCATTGATGTCAAAGGTGTTCACGAATGACAAAGGAATAACCTGTGGATATGATGGCAGAACAAACTCAATGAAAGACTAAAGTAGTAATGGCATGGCATGGCATAAGTTGAGGATGTGGCATGACACATATGATGACATCACAAGGCATAGTTGAGGATGTGGCATGACACATAT
Organism: Pseudotsuga menziesii; assembly: GCA_001517045.1. Taxonomy (NCBI): domain Eukaryota; kingdom Viridiplantae; phylum Streptophyta; class Pinopsida; order Pinales; family Pinaceae; genus Pseudotsuga; species Pseudotsuga menziesii. The sequence goes on along the minus strand of LPNX010112247.1, from coordinate 190,438 downwards.
GATAACATGGAATGTGATGGTGTCCTAATGATGATGAAAGACTAAGGATGGCAAAGTTGCTTATGAAGTACAAAGGATAAGCAAAATATACTATGGCAAAGTTAACGCAACATAAGTCAAAGTAAAGACGAAATGGCACGATGATGAGGTGGAATAGACAAAGATAATGATGACATGGCATATTGATGAGGTGGCATAGTTATCTGCATGAGATCTGATGAATGAATATCAGTTTTTGTATAATCCGCAAAGACAAAATACAAATCCGCATTAATTCTAGAATGGATGGTTAGGAAGCATCCCGCACAAGATCCGACGGTTAGGAAGCATCCCACAAAAGATAGGTGGAAAATCCAAAGTTCCACAAAAGATCAAGATCGGACGGTCAAGGATAAATCCGCAAGGAAATCAACGGTCCAAAAGAATGCGGAAACAAAGTTGCGGAATTCTAAAATTAGAAAGTTGGTCGGGCATCCTGCATGTGGACGGAAAGTTGCGGGGATGAAATTTTGGAAAGTTGGTCGGGCATCCTGCATCCCACAGTCTAGAAAGATCGAACGCCTGAGATTAGTTCCGCTAAAGCAGATTGACGGTGCAGAAGGAAAATGTGGAAAGAGAATTGCGGAAGTAACGTTAAAGATTTAGCATCCCGCATCCCGCAGAGATCGGATGACTGATATTAATCCTGCAACAGATCGATGGTGCGAAACGAAAATGCGGAAAGAGAATTGCGGAAGTAACGTTAAAGATTTTAGGATCTTGCATCCTACAATCTGGAGAAATCAAACGGCTGAAATTGATTCCGCGAAAATCGACGGTGCGGAAGAAAAATTGCGGAAAGAATCTTGCGGAAAGAATATTGCTGAAAGGATTTTGCGGAAAGGAAAAAGCGAACAATCGACATCCTGCATCCCAAATCCTGCAATCAAGAGATCAACAGTTAGGGAAATGTCCAACGAAGATCAATGGTGGGAAAACGTTGATGAGGAAATCTTGGTGCGGATAGACGATTTTAAGGCAGAAATTGATGGTTAGATCGATGGTCCGAATGGACTTAGAAATAGGATCATCAGCTCTGATTAAACCTAGAAGAAGAGATTGCAGAAAGAAGTTTGGTAGTGAGGAAGCACCTGCAAACGTTGGACATAGATGCGGAAATGGTTTCCAAGCTACAGAAATGATCTCTGAGGTGAAGCATCAATGGAAGAACATGAAAGGACGTTCTGCCAAGGTGTGATATTCAGATATGAAAGGGTGCAATAGTGAAAGGTGTGTTTATTCAATTTGAAGAGACGCGACTGTTGAAAGAAGCTTAAATGCTGAGAAGTATTTAAGCAGCAGCCTGAGTAAGAAGGAAGATGTCTCTGTAGTTCGAATTGCATGATTAGAATCAAAGACTAGTGGGTGCTACAGAATTCAGTGGGAGAGAAATCGTGAGAAACATTTTAGGGTGGCAGGGTGGCGTTAGGGTAGGAAACAAGCCTGCAGGGGGTTGTTTCCTCCTTTCAGTTGTAGCTGATAAACCAGGGGGTCGTAGCCTCCTTCCAATTAACATTGGTAAATAGGATGTTGTAGCATCCTTTCATTCATAGCTGATAAACCAGGGGGGCGTAGCCTCCTTCCAATTGGCATTGGTAAATAGGGTTCCGTAGCATCCTTTCAGTCGAAACTGATAAACTAGGGGGTCGTAGCCTCCTTCCAATTAGAATTGGTAAACAGGGTGTAATACCATCCTTGTTTGTAGCAGTAGACAAAACTATTTGTAAATAACAATTTTGCAGTAATAGGACGTATTGGTAGTTTACTCTATTAGGCTTCCATGTTAAAATTGTGTTGTGTGTATTCTTGTTGTTATGTGTTTTAATGTTAAATTTAATAAGTGGTTAAATTAAGTAAAAAGATAACAATGTTGATTCACCCCCCCCTCTTAGTATTTACTGAATAAACCAACAACTTTAACTCCTTCAAGGTAGTTCTGTTTGTTTTCAAATGGTACAGGTTACGATTGAATCAACTTGGTCCCAATAAAACTATTATTGAACATGATAATGAGTTTACCATGGTCAATACAAGGTTGTTTGAGCCAGGAACAGAGCCCTATGTTTTTCCAAGCCAATGTGAACATGTATTTTACTCTAAGGTTCCAAGTAGAGGGGTTGGTCATTTGCTTTGAGACACGATCAAAGGCAAAGGTTGGTAAATTATAACGTAGAGGAAAGTAACAAAGAGAGTCTCGAAGAAGAATACGATGTTGAATATGACCAACATGAGTTAGATGATCATGTTCCAGAAGAAGATGTTGAGGAATTAGTTGAATCAGGTGATGTAGCAGGTCACAATGTCCATAAAGATGATATTGATGATGACATGGTGATTGTAACTAACATTGATGACGATGATGATATGGCCAATCCTTACTAGATGTCTCATTGTGAAGTTTTGAAGTGTGGCAAGGTGACTTTGACAATGCTCTCTCTTAGTTCATGTGGTGTTCAAGGAAAACATGATTAAAGTAAACCATGCAATTAAAGTAACTTTATTCATATTCCAAAGGTTGCTTACATACATAAAACCCATCGACTCTACATTCACAAAGGATGGACGTAACTTCTTAACGTCCATATCTATTCATAGTCATGCATATGAAAAGTTGGTGTACTTTAAAGTGACCTTGAAGGCCATCAAAGATGAAGGTAAAAAGTTTCCAATTATGTGTGGCAATAAATATTTCCATAATAATAAGGGTGTGCTTGATGGCCTCACCCATACTAGTGCACATGAAGGGATATTTTCAAATTATTAGACATCTAGGTCCCACAAATTCAATGAATAAATCATGGGNTATATATATACTTTGTTGATGAAATTGTCATCGATGCCAACATGGATTTGAAGTGGCCCCACGGGTTTTAATTGATGCAACCAAGTCCCTCTTGTAGTGCACGGCTATGGATGATCTCACTATCCTCACATCCAGTGCCTTGTATCCCACACAATGTTGGTTTGTTCTTTGAATCACCTTGTCCCTAGTTGACAAGGTCCCTGTACCCACAAGGTTGGATCTTGGAGCTACCACCTTGTTGACAATGTTGAAGACCCTGTTGATGATGTTGAATACCCTGGATATAATGTTGAATCCCTTGTGAAAGATGGAAAATCCCTAGATGGGTTGCAGAAGCATTAATGACTCATTATGTGGTCATTCATGCTCTGATGGTGTCATGGTACCTGGGAGAAGGCTTGGCAATCCCACAAGAGGTAGCATGTAGGATCTTGACCCTTGGAGGTCTCCTGGTGTGGTTGATATGGTTGAAAAATCTCATGATCCTCTTGATTAATGAAGAAGCCTTGAAAAAGTACTTGGGCCCACACTTTATGGCTTAATGGTCCTTGTACACTTGATGAAGATGATGTGTTCATTTGTCGGTTGATGGGGGCTTGGAAGCCTTAGAGATGATCCTATGGCATGATGAAGGCACCCACACACATAGCGTGGCATGATAACACTTGGACACTTGCTTGCATGCCCTATGGCATACCTGCCTTGATCTTGAGGGCATGTGCATGCTGAAGATGATGTTTGATGGTATCCTTTGTGGTGGTGATCATATACATAACATGACATCATTGTATGGCGTAATGAGGTGGAGCACGCCCTTAAATATGGTCATTTTGATGACATGTGGATAAAGGTTGACTATTGAGATGATTTTACAACAAAATAAAAAAACACACATGTGACTTATGGACAAATCTTTAAGTGGTAAGTTTGAGTTTGAAGAATGTCTTTGTGACCAAATAAAAATTAACAAACATACTTACCTATAAGTATTCCCTAAATTGAGGACATGGACAACGTTGAGGAGTATAAATTCAAATCATGATCACATTCCAAAGACATCCAACAATGATGTGTGAGATCGCTAATTGACTTAGGAAGAAACTCGATGAGGAGGAGTAGGAGAACTGAGGCAGCATCTAACGAATTATTTTGAAGAGACATCAGTCCCGATTTTTTCATAAGAAGAATATTTTTGTAAGTCCACCTTTTGGACTTGCTTGGGGTTAATCCAGCATTCACGTAGTCCCGAAATTGATGAGGTTTACAGTCTGTGACCCGAATTTGTTGGCAATTTCTCTGGGCAATTTCGGTGGGCCTTTTTTGTGTTTTTGGCAGCCCAATTTTTGGGTTTGCTTGTGGTTTCCACAGTTCAATATTTGCATACCTATACCCCAATTTAAGAGTGTCAAAACATTCATGAATTTTGTGAACAATTCAAATTTGGAGCCATTGAGATCCAAGCTTTGGAGTGACTCCATCTTGTTTGAGGTCTTCTATATTTGGCATGAATAGTAACAAGTATTGTGTGAATAGCAGTGACACATTTATAGTGAAGTGTACAAGTGTGTACATACCATGGTATATTAAAATTCCCTGAACACTATGATTCCCTAGTTACATACAGTAGTAACAATGATGTTTTCAGAAGTGTATACATAGTTCAAGGGTCTGCTACTGTGACAATGCATTTACAAAGAGGTATGTATAGTGATGTGTATGCTATATACTTGTTGACACAACAATGATGAATACATCAGTGAATATGCAGTGAAGTGTATACAGTGGTATACTTATAGTAATACATATATAGTGACAAGTGAATAGATACAGTGGTATAGTAATGTTTACTATGATCTTATATATGATGTTGTGCATGATGATTTGTTGATGAACATACACATTGTGCTGGTGATGCATGCTTTGATGATGCATGCTCTCCTATGATCCACAACAAACACCCTTATGAGGATGATGCATATACAATGCATAGACACTTATACATGATGATATGATGTTTATGATGCATTATACACTATAATGCAAACCCTATGATGATGCAAACACGATAATGATACAAACCCTATGATGATGTTCTAAACCTTGATGGTGATTTTGGTATTTTGATGACATGTTCAGTTTGACAGGCCTTTTGATGATGATGATGACAAATGCAATGGTGTCACATTGATACCTTCAGCAGAAGTGTCTCTTGTATGAACAGACCTTGATGATAAGTTGCATTGACCAATAGTGTCGCAGATGTGGAAGAGCAGATTGACAAGCGTTGATGAACAATATTGATGACCAAAGAATGATGACGAGTTTGACCAACAATACTAATGATACACCTACAACTGAAGAAATGATGATGAGATGACAAGTGGCATGGAAGCAACAATGTTGATGAGCAGATATTGATGAACAAGAAGTGATTGAGCAACAAATTGATGACAATCAAAGATTGGCATCAAGCTTGCTAGTGGAATATTGCGCTTAAGAATTGGACTCCTCAAACCATTCTTAGTTGGAGCAAAAAAAACGAGGTTGGGCCCTGTTACAAGACTTTGTGCCATTTTCATCAGTTGGTGTTGATTGTAATCGAGAAGATTGTAGTTTTTCATTACCATAAATAAATATCAAAATTACATATATTCTTGTGTCTTCTTGATGTGATGAATGTGCTTATGAATCATGATTGATTTAATTGGAGAACATGATTATGTGATTAATGCTTGGGTGCATCCATGGAGATGGGTTACACTTTTTGGCAAGGCACTTTCAGAAAAAACACAAAAACATACCTCGATCGAGCAATTTTTAAACCCTCGATCGAGGTCATAACACCTCGATCGAGGGCTTAACAAAACCTCGATATAGGTTTTAAGAATACCTCGGTCTAGGTTTTAAGACCTCAATCTAGGTTTTAAAAAAACCTTGATCTAGGTTTTAGAAAAACCTCGATCTAGGTTTTAAGACCTCGATCTAGGTTTTAAAAAAACCTCGATCTAGGTTTTAAAAAAACCTCGATCTAGGTTTTAAGACCTCGATCTCGGTTTTAAGAAAACCTCGATCGAGGTTTTAAGGCCGCGATCGAGATCCTTGTGCAAAAACATTTATAAAAAGAGGTTTAAACGATAGCTCGATCGAGGGTTTAATAAAACCTCGATCGAGCTTATTTAAAAACCTCGATCAAGGGATGTTAATACCTCGATTGAGCTAATACCTCGATCGAGGGCTTGAAAAACAAAGATTTATCCCTCTTACAGGAAAATCAATGTTTCTCTATGTCTTCTAGGGGTGTAAACCTTGCCATTCATGGCACACAACTAAGCGGAGTTCATACCGATAGATTCGTCACCGAATCCTCTATCCATTGAGATATCATGCATGCATTTTGGCATTCATATGGTTTTTTTTAATTAGTTCTAAAAATTACACTTAGAAAACCAAACAACAACTTCGAAGCAGCTCAAAGAAAAATCCGTAGGGTAAAATATACACATCCAAAAATTTCTTAAAAATGGGCAGCCCACACATCGACGTGTCCTCTTCAAAAGGGTATCTTTGGTTTTTCAATTTTTGAAAACAGTGAAAAAAAAGTTGGGATGGATACACATGTGTATAAAATGATGCTGAAATCAGATGTGGTCACTTTCAAAAAATAATAAAAAATTGTATATTGCGAAATAAATTAACAAAAAAATATGTAGACCACAGTACATTTTGTGTAGATCATGCTCACATATATATATTTTTTAAATTATTAATGTAAGGTTGAATTATTGGGGATGGACACGAGCCACTTATTAACTTCTTCAAATTTTTAAGGTCACACAGTTCATTACATTAGAGGAATTTTGGGGTCTAAAATGGGCCTCCTAAGGAAAATAATAAAATAATAGTTAAAATAATAAAATAATATTTATTAATTTTGGAGGAAGAAAGAAAAAAACTACTTTTTGTGTTTGTATTTTCGACATATCTCCCTTTGTTTTTACTCAAATTTCGATCGGGAGAGCTCACTGGATGCGGAATTTGATTCCGCATCCAACGAGCTCTCCCGATCGAAATTTGAGTAAAAACACAGGGAGATATGTCGAAAATACGAACAAAAAAAGAATTTTTTTATAATGACAAATATGCCAATTCAACCATTATGGTTGACTTATTTTATTGAAATTCTATTGGTTCTTCAATTCCAACTCACAAAAACTTATTTTGGCACGTTTTCTTATAAGGCCCATTTTAGACCCCAAATTTCCTCTAATGAATGAAAATTTACACACATTAAATGACATCGAAATATTTAAAAAAAAATATCATTGGGAAGCCAACATAATATTCTACAATTTGTTTTTTTACTGCAAGTCGAAATTCACATGGCATATATGCGTTTCGAGGGCTTCTATCTAGCACATGAGTAAAAAACAGGTTTTTGTCGCCAAATTTGGCCAAAAAGTGTTACCCACCTTCATGGAATCACCTGCTTGATATACTTTGATTGATTAAAATAAGGTAAAAAAAAAGGTTTAAATTGTTCATAAACTAATTCACCCCCCCCTCTCAGTGTGGCCATTGTGTCCAACATACTTAAGTAGTTTTTCAACATATCATTTTATTGATTTAGGATTTGATTTAATACTAACTATTGTTGTTTGAAAGGAACTATTTATTTGGGTGTCAATAGTATCTTTTGAACCTCTTTATCCTACAGAAAATAGGTGCTCCAAGTAATTTGAAAAGATTGGGTGTCCATTTTTGGCTTTAAAGATTTCATTGTAAGACATATTTAGGCTACTTGGAATATGAAATGGAGTAATGCAATGTGGGTTATGTTCCTTTAGGAAATAAGAAAGAGAGAAATAAACAAAAGGAAAGAACTATTTTTTATATAGCAATGAATAAGGGTTACATGGCTCTATCACACATAAAACTAAGTGTAACACTACCATGTTGAAGATATGTGCATAATTAGCCTTGAGTGTGAAAATACATGCACTACAAATGTGCCTTGGTATACAAAATGGACTTTATTGGCTATTAGGCCATGAATAAAATAGTCATTTTAGTCTCATAGTTTATTCATGGAATAATATCCAATAAAGACCTGTTTATTTACCATCACACTTGTAGTGAATGTATTTTCGCACTCAAGGCTAATTATGCAAATACCTTCAACATGGTAGTGTCACACTTAGTTTTATGTGTGGTAGAACCATGCAATCCATTTTCATTGATGCCATCATAACCTCCCACTATTGTGGATGGAATGTGTTGAATTTATTTCCATAAGTAACCTTTTCCTTAGCTTAGGTTCATGATTGTGGCTTTCCCACTATGGGACTAAGCTTTAGGTTGATTTCCTTATATGTTCATGTGTCTCCCCCTCCGCTTTCCTATTTATGGTCCTTGATCTATGGATTTTCCTTGGATCTACGTCTTTCTCATCAAAACTTGTGGACTTGAGAACAATTTCAGGATCAATGACCCACATATTTGCTAGAAATGTGTGAATATGATAAATAAGGGATGGATAGGTCCATGCACATGGAAGAATTAGTCCATTATTAATATAATGTTAACCTACAACTCTAAGTTTCCTTCCATTTTAGTTGGCAATGCTCTCTCTTAGTTCATGTGTGCTAATAATTATCCCCCCTTAATTGATGATTGAATTTCGAGAGAGTATTGTAGGAGGTTTGAAATGTAGCTTACCAACCATGATGATGATGCTTATGATGACAATGTCGCCAACCATGATGTTGATGCTTATGATGACGATGATGTTCTTGATGTTGAAGTTGATGACAATGAATATCGTGATGACGATGACGACGATGTTGTTGTTTATGAAGATTGTGATGATAAATTGTGATGATAAATAGTGATGACAACGATAATGATGGGGATGGGGATGATGATGATTCCAATCACGATGACAACAACGACGATGATGATGACGATAATGAATATGGTGATGATGATAATTTGTATGATGATGATGATAGTTGTGATGACAATGACAATGACTACGATGATGATGCTTATGATGACAATGGTGTTGGTGATGTCGATGACAATGATTATCATAAGGATGTTTATGATGTTGTTCTTTATGATAATTGTGATGATGAATAGTGATGACCTAAACGATGATGACAATGATGACAACGATGACAATGGTGTTGTGTATGGCGATGATGATGATGATGATTACTAATGATGACGACATTAATGATGATGCTTTTGATTACGACGACGACGATGATGACATGATGGTGGTGATGGTGATGATGATCATCATCATCGGAGTCGATGTCACTAACGTCATCATCACTGACATCTTCATTTAATTTTTAATTTAATTTGTTTTATTAAAATTTATTTTCCAATATGCGTATATATTAAAAATTACATAAATATATAAATGTACATTGTTTAATATTTAAAATTATATATATATATATAGTAAATACATAAAAAATAACAAATAACAAACAAACAATATTAAAACTCACCTTTGAACCTCCCACGCCAAAGCTAAGAATTCAGTGAGTCGTAAGCGATGAGCAGAGCAGAGCAGAGTTGGATTGCGACCAAGGAGAGGGAGGCCGAGATGAGTCACTTTGAGAGGAGCCAATGCCTCCCAAATCTGTGAGTACCTTGCCCTAAATAGTTTAGTACCTTTCCCTAAGTCTCTATTGTGTTGTTTTCATGAATATGCAAAATAGACTCCATTTATTTTCTCCAAATTGAAATCTTATCTCTAACTGTGAAATCATTTTTTTGTCTCAGTGTGTATTGTATACTTGGAAGAAATTCAATATGGTATCTAAAATGACAAGTATTCACCATATTTTAACCTCTAAAATGACCAGTATTTTCCATCTTTGAACCTCTAAAACGAATTGTTTATCTTCAGTGAACTCGTTGTTAGGTTTGTGAAATTCGTATTCCCTTTTGACCTTGACATTTTTATTTCCTATTTCCTTCAGGTCAGTTTCATTAAATTTTGTAAATCACTTGGGATTGGATTTCACCATTCACAGATTTTTCTTGGCAAGATCGAAATCATTTGAAGAATATTTTATCCATAGACCCAAATTGTCAATGCTTAAAAACATCTTAATTATTAGGGATTGAAATATATGAGATTAATATTCTTTGTTAAACATTCAACCCTCTCAAAGAAAAATCATTAATAGGGTTTAAGGACAAATTTCACTGTGTTATTGACACCATTTTTGTTTCGAGTATTAAAGATTAATATTTTGATATGGATTTAGACTCCATTTTCCCATTAAAAGGCACTTATTCTTTACAAATTTATTTTCCCCTTAGGATATAAATTCTTTATTGCATTAAATGTTATTGTCTTTCTAGTGGTTACCTTATGATTTATAGAAAGACTTGTGCATCTAGGGTTTTAAACAATCAAACCATTTTCCCTAGTATCCCTTATCCTAGATCCTGAACCTTGACTTGACAACCTTTCTTGATCTAAGGTTTGTTTCTAGATCTAGGCCATTCTTAGTAGGAAGTTCAAACAACATCACATCACATAAAATACACCAATAAATCATGTTAAAACCATAGAAAACAATGGGTGCATATTCTTGGAACTCATCCATAACATAACATCAATGCTACCATGGTGTAAGCATATGAAAAATAGGCCCATAAGTTAAGGCCCTTAATTTATATATAATGTATTACACCAACAATATCTATACATGCCTCAACCTTGTCATAACGATCACAATGATAATAGAAGAACCATGTACAGTGTTATCTCCTCAAGAACAAATGGTACACCAAATACACCCAAACACTACAATACACTATAGTTGAAAATACTACTAAGATCAAGGGAAACCACAAGTACATGCAACCAACTTCTTTCCTCTAGACATTACACAATCACCATTGAGGCAGTAGTTTGATGTACCATAAGGACATTTTAGGGAAAGGGTGTTTATCCATAAAATTGGCTAGCCTTTGTCAAACCATCCATCATTGATATCCTAAAAATACCTATCCTCGTGATGAGAATCATGGGTAAGACCTCATGCAATATAAAGGGTAACAGGGTATACAATACTTCATAGAACTAGTATTGTAAAAAAAGGGATTGATTCTACCATTTCCAAACACAAGTGATTGTTAAACTAAGCACATTCCCATGGTTCAAGAAGCCAATGCAACGTGACAATGTATCCAAAACACTTAGCAAAGAAAACCAAAAATTACAATCACCAATCAAATTACATGCCACTACCTATCGAAAGTGCAGTCAAGTAACTAATGCTAGAAATCCAAGGTCTTCCAAACATGTTTCAACACTGAGACATGAACAATTGCATGTTGTAATGTACTCATTACTCTATCTTTGTATTTGTCACAAGAAAGTATTATAGGGAGAAATGCCTAAGTTTTGTGATATAAACCCTAGAAGATACATGAAGATGGAATATAGTGTTAGGTATGAACTTAAGTTTGAGAAATTGTGCAATGCATAGAAGAATACCTAGGGTTTGTGTGAGACAAAAATTACGGGGGACTTGGAGCGTTTTTCTTGGAGAGATTGTGTGATGCAAGCTTAAATAATATCCTAGAGGACTTCAACAAACCCTTGGAAGAGGGAATGACCTCATAGTAAACCAATAAAATAGTGGAAAAGTGAGGAATGCATCAACATATGTGACCTAAGGATTAGAGATATAGTCCACCTCATGATCTAACCAGTAAAGTGTGAAATCAAGCAAAATAAGGTATGGTATTGATTCAAATAGTCCCCAAAGTTCAAATAAGGTTAAAATAGTTGTTAAATGGGTACAATCAACCTTTATGTGTGCATAAGTGGAGAGCTTCATCAAATGGGTGCACATCAATGCTACCAAGGTGCAACCATATGTGAAATAGGCCCATAAGTTAGGGCCCTCAATATATATATATATATATATATATATATATATATATATTACGCCAACAATATCTAACCTTGATCAAGTCATAACTGTCACAATGAAAATAGAAGAACCATGTAAAGTTTTATCTCCTCACGAACAAATGGTACACCCAAACACTACAATACACTATAGTTGAAAATAATACTAGGCTCAAGGGAAACCACAAGTACATGCAACCAACTGTATTCAAGTAACTAATGTTACAAATCCAAGGTCTTCCAAACATGTTTCAACACTAAGACATAAACAAATTTCATGTTGTAAGGGCCATGGTAAGGCAGAAAGAAAGCAATCTCAATGTCCTAAGGGACAATTGATGCTTCATGCATATAAGAGAGCATTAATACTTCATGCATACATGAGAGCATCAATATTGTGCATATGTTATAAGCATCAATGCTTTGTGTATATCAAAGAGCATTGTTTCTACAACAAAGGGGACCATAGAACTAGTGAAATTGCATGCATTGAACCCATTGTGCACCTAAGTTAACATATCACACATATTCTTCATTTTATCATGAAGCATATGTGGGAAACCAATGAGTGAAGCTCATATATTGTATCTATTTTCTATAATTAATTCATCTTATAACATTGTATCAGAGGCAAGTTAAAAAATATTGGAGCTAGTGATTCAATATTCAAGAAAGAAAGGATTCCAAGATTAAAATACTTCAAGGAAAGATCCAATGCTATAAGATCCATTACCCATGGAAGTGGTTCAAAGTCCATCCAAGATAGTTATTCATTGTCAATTTTTGTTGGCCAAGTCCCCACATCCCACTCTGATGCATTATCAATATCATCCAATTTGAAGTTGTTTGAATAGAAGATATTGCTCAATAATTGGTTGCACCTCAACCTAAGGTTGTACTATACAAAGACCACATCATCCAATCATTTTTGTTCCCAGTAGTTTAAATAACAGGGATGTAGGTTGTTACTAGGTGACAACAGGGAGTGTTATTTAGTATTTTTTCTTGCACTATTTCTATCAATTTATTAACTTCCACAATAAGGTGTATGCTAAAATCTTGGAAAATGTAAATCCCACCTAAAATTTATCATTTGTTTTACTCTATATACTATATTTCAATATTGTTTAGTTAAGAGAGTATGATTGAGAAATCAATACATTTTCTAGCCATGTGGGTGGATTTGTGGAAATATCCTTCAAGAATTGACCTTACAATGAGCTATTGCATATAATTTACCTTATTTGACCTTCCATCTCTTTGGCGGGTCAAATAAAAGGTAGCTACAAAGAGCTATTGCATATAAGAGGTAGTTACAAGGAGTTATTCAATATATTTGACCTTATTTGACTTTCCATCTCTTTGGTAGGTCAAATAAGAGGGAGTTACAAGGAGCTATTGCATATAAGAGGTAGTTACAGGGAGGTATTGACGCTACTTTAGAAAGATATTTAGCATATTCTATTTCACTTACAAGTAGTTATTGTATTTTCTAATAATACCAGTATAGATCCATCTTAACTATGGCTCTACCAAGCGCAGAGAGGGATCAAGTTTTCTTGAGATACAAACCCTTTTTAATTTAAAAAAAATGTCTAATAAGTATTCGTACTTGGGAGGGAAATGGCCAACTTGTTTAAGTAATTTCAAAATAGGGTAAATATCAATAGAAGAATGAGATGAGTAACATTAATAATCATATAATCAAATAGTTTTCCAAAAATTACTATACTTGTCTTTCTTTAAAACTAATAATGAATATTAAGAGTAGTTAATGAGTAAAATAATCCATATAAAATTTTTAAAATCTAGATTCCAAAATAAATTGGAATTTGAAAATCAAAAATCATTTTACCATAAAATGAAGATTTTAAACATTTGTCCAATTATTTTTTAGAAATGACTTGTTTTTCTCTATAATTAAAAATGAACATTTACATGTTAGGGTTAACCTTGACTTGGGAATGAGCAAGGATGTAAGTGGTTTAAGGCACATGGTTTTAGTGGTGAGTTTCCCTATGGGGGTTTGTAAGGTAAATCTAGTAATTACATAAATTTGTTTTACAATTTAGCTAATTTAAAATTAAATTTTATATGTTCTTGGTTTTATAATTTTCTTTTTACTACTCAAATCAATTGAATTTTACTATTAATATTTTACTACTCGTATTTCCCTAATATGGTGTATATTTATATGAATACAATATTTTTTATTTTATTTTTTTAATTATAAGCCGACGTGTAATAAGTTTATTTATTTATTCAACCAACATATTCCATGTCAGCATTATAGACGGGACACATCTAGCCCATTTGAGCTGTAGAAAGTGCCTCTCGGCGCAAGAAGATAGTTATTCATTGTTAAATTGTGTTGGCCAAGTCCCCACATCCCACTCTGATGCATGATCAATATCATCCAATTTGAAGGTGCTTGAATAGAAGATATTGCTCAATAACTGGTTGCACCTCAACCTAAGGTTGTACTAGACAAAGACCACATCATCCAATCCTTTTTGCTCCCATTAGTTTAAATAGTAGGGATGTAGGTTGTTACTAGGTAACAACAGGGAGTGTTATTTCGTATTTTGTCTTGCACTATTTTGTCAATTTATTAACTTCCACAATAAGGTGTATGCTAAAAGCTTGGAAAATGTAAATCCCACCTAAACTTTATCATTTATTTTACTCTATATACTATATTTCAATATTGTTTAGTTAAAAGGGTATGAATGAGAAATCAATACATTTTATATCCATGTGGATGGATTTGTGGAAATATCCTTCAAGAATTGACCTTACAATGAGCTATTGCATATATTTGACCTTATTTGACCTTCCATCTCTTTGGCAGGTCAAATAAGAGGTAGTTACAAGGAGTTATTCAATATATTTGACTTTATTTGACCTTCCATTTCGTTGGCAGGTCAAATTAGAGGTAGTTACAAGGAGCTATTGCATATATGAGGTAGTTACAGGGAGCTATTGATGCTACTTTAGAAAGATATTTGGCATATTCGATTTCACTTACAAGTAGCTATTGGATTTTCTAATAATATGACATGACCCATGACATAATTTTCTCATGCAAGGAAAATAGTTCACCTTAGAGCACCATATCATCATCCACTTTTAGAATTGGGATCACCTTTTTTTATTTTCATCCAAAATATTTCATCACTTTATGTCCCGGTTTTTTGTATCCAAAACTCAAAGCAAATTCCATGATGATTTGAAACTATGTCTCACATAATTTAACAGCAGAAAGGCTCTAAATTTTGATGATTCCTTCTTATACGAATTTGAGGCAATCAAAATTTATTTTTGACCATTTTTTCCAATTTTGAACATGCAAGACAATTAAAGGAAAAATCTCTTACTAATAAACATATGCATTTTCAAGCTTGGGGGAGAATTCCTAATTATGTATGATGATAATGGAAAATGCATGCCTTAATTCCTTGTAATTCTCTAATATGAATTATGCATATGCAACAAGGTCCTATTCGAACTTTTTTCCCATGGTGCAGGTAGAACCAAACAGATAATTTTCAGATATTTTTTCTTAGAGTGAGGAAAGCTCAAAAAGACTAGATGAAAGTGAGACATCCAATAGGTCTACAAGAGTTATATCAACTACATGTCAAAATATTAGAAGAAAATTCCATAAACGCATGGAATTTTTTCTCACTGAAGGAGAGTCGTGTTCCTATGATGATGAGACAATAGGCGACATCGAGGTGCCCTTGAGGTACAAACATCTAGTGAAACAATGGGTAGCCAAGGATTCCTCAACTCAACACAAATTTTTATGTGAATGAGAGGATATATCGAATTGCACCATCACCATTACATGTTTTGGGGTTATTTTGCATGGATGGCATAAAGGTTGGTTACGACAGATGTACAGAATTGATGGAGTATGTTGGACCTTGTTACAACTACAAAGATTAGATGTATCTGTTCCAATATACACGAAGTATGTGTAGATATGGATTGTTAGAAAATTATTTACAGTTGAAAGACAAAGATCAAAATAAAGGAGCAACATTGTACATTGACGAAAAGCCAAAATCCACAAGGAATATTGCGGGGTTTATAAACAAAACAAAACCAAGGTCTACAATTAAGCAACTCAACTGCATATTTGAGGGGCGTGAAGGAAACCATTTTTTTGTATGTTCCATTAAACCAATAGTTGCAGGAGAAGAGTTGCTTATTAATTACAATTTGAATCGAGTAGATACAAACACGGTTACTATGGGAGTGGTACATTTAACAATTTACCCAACAGTTTATTAAATAATTTAACATCTAAATTATTTTTCGTTAGTCTATTAATCTAATTTTGTTTAAATTTTCTATATCTAATTCGCAGGGTAGCGATCGAGACATCTCCCCAACAGCTGGTCAAAGAAGTACAACTTCATCAAGGCAGCAGGTATAGATCTTTGTAATAGTAGAAATATAATTTGAAAAAAGAGTTTTTTTTGTTGTGTTTTTCATGAGTATATTTGTTTGGTTTATATAATGTTATTTGTATATTTTTTGTTGAGTGTTGATCGAGGAAACCACCCAGCTATTGATCAGACTACAACAGCCTCTAGGCAACAGGTATACCTGGTTGTAATTGTACAATTCAAATACATCAAAATGTTTTATTATTATGTTGTTTCCGTGAATATTTTGGTTTCGTTTGTATAATTGTTTTCTATGTTTTTGAAGTAAGGTATTGTAAGGGGAACTTCCCTAGCAGTAGATGATACCGGACCTACCTCAAGGCAACATGTATACATTGATGCAATTGTACAAATTTAATATGACAAAAAAGTTTTTGTTGTGTTTTTTCATGAGTATATTCGATTCATTTAGATAATGTTATATATATAGTTGTTGTAGAGTGTTGATTGAGGAAACCACCCGGTTGTTGATCAGACGACAACAGCCTCGGGGAAATAGGTATACATGATTGTAATTGTACAATTTAAATACGTCAAAATGTTTTTTTATTATGTTGTTACCGTGAGTATTTTTGTTTCATTTAGATAATTTTTTCTATGTTTTTTATGCATGTTGTTGTAAGGGACACCTCCCTATTAGTAGATTGGGGAAGCTCCTCTATAACCATTAATCTAATGAGTAGACGATCCTCGTTGCAGCAGGTATAATTCATTGGAATTGTACAAATATAATATGGAGCATAATGTTTTTTTTGTCTTTTTCGTGTGTATATTAATTTCATTCTTATAATGTTTTCTACTTCTTTTGGAAAGGTGATGATCAGGGAAAGTCCGCAGCTATGGATCAGATGACACCAACATCGAGGCATCAGGTAAACTTAATTGTAATTTTATGTATCTGTCATGATCGATATGTTTTGTTAATATACTTTTTTCCTCATTCTATTGCTTTCGCGTCAGTAATGTTTTATATATTTTTGTTGCAGACCATTGATTCGACATATGAACTAGCACCAGGGAAATCAATAGCTTTAGATGTGGCTAAGTTGATGCGTGATGTTGGCATTGGTTCTTCTCTAAACCCGATTAAGATGATAGAAAAGGCCTTGAGAAAAATTAATGAGGATATCGTTTGTTTGTTATTCATTCAGTCGCAAACATATGAGATTAGAGCCAAGGTTGATGTTTGAGTAAGGAGATTGCATGCCTTGCAAGTAAGTTGTAGAATAGTGAATCATAATATAAATTCATTTAGTACTTTATAATTTTTACTTGTATATGATGGTGAACTTATAAAATATGGTTTGTATTTACATGATTTTCTGCGACCACACACTAGTGGTCAAGGCGGTATTGGACCTGGTGATGCTCGTGGAGAGTCGTCACATGAGAAAATGACTCCAGATACATCTCATGTGCCACTGTTGTCGACTGAACAATCAGCAATATGCTTTGCGACACCCCCGAAGCCAGCTATGAGTGCACCTGCTAGTGACCGACGCACATCAAATCGTGCAGAAGGGGTCGATGCGGAGCTTGCTAGTATTGATATTGTTGAAGCAACATTTCCCGAATTTTCCCGTGTCACTAGCACGGGTACAATATAGACAACATTCTTGGTGGACGAAAAGCCCCTTCCAATAAAGATAGAGAAAATCCTAGGTAATTGTTATGCATTGTTCAAGTTAATGTTTATAATTTGACTGTAATATAGCAATAAAACATTGTCTTTCAACTAATGATGGCATGATCATTTTGCAGGAAATAATGCTTTTTATAAACATCTAAATTATTTTTCATTGGATATATTTGGGTCCACCATCCGCACAAGGTGGAATAAACAAATTAAAAATTTAAAAGATGGTCTCACCAATCGGTTGGTTGGCATGTTCGACAACGAGACCTTTAATAGAGTCGCAGTCCTAAAAAAGGTTGGATAACATATGAAGATTGTTGAATACCAATATATAATTCACCTAGAAATGAACCATAGGTATGAGCATCATCTGATGATTCCAGCTAGAGAGTGGAAATCTCTAGTGGAAGATTGAAATGAGAGGGCTATGAGAAAACAAGGAAAGCTACCACTGGGCACAAGTAGTTATGCAATATTTTCCATAATGTAATTCTAGATCTTATTATTATTAATTTATATATCAAATTTGTAACATCTAACGTATTTCAACACTTGCATAGCCTATCTAACACATCAAAGGTCACAAAGGCAAGACGAAAAAAAAATTGGTCAACACAAGCTTGGGCCTAGTGGTTATTCGAATTTGGTGGCATGCATTGCAAGTATCAAAAAAACAATAATGAATCCAAATAATAAATTGCAAATTATTTTCATTTTATTGCACCGCAAAAGATAAATTCATGACGTTATGCAAATATGTAGATCGATTGATTCAAGGAAGTGCTCACTAAGGAAGACTTGAAGCTTGGCTTCCAGCACAGCTTTGGAGCTATTGTTAAACGTCGAAAAAGATTCTCTAGGAAACACAGTCTTCTGGTGATCCATCTTCCGCATAGGTATAAAAAATCTATTAGTTTAATGAATATTTATTACTTGTGCAATCTATTTGTTATAAAAAATTGCCATTAAATATTGACTCTATTTTAAGCAGAAAAGCAACAATCCAATCAATGTCGATGATGGACAACAACCAATCGAAGATCATGCTTTGAATCTTGGTAATGAAATTATTCATACGCTACAATTTTATATATTGCATTGTAGATGGTGAACATTAATTGTACTTTTCCATGTTTCAATTGCAGAGCATGTAGAGGGTCACACTGTACGGGTTGAGCCTAGACAAGAATATGAAGTACATCATGTGGTCACTTCAGGGAAAAAAACACCTTTGTAATGTTTCTTTTAATGAAATATTTGTCATTATAATACCAGAATATATCAATATAAATTTTCAAATTATTGCAGCAAATCTGGACCCCTTGCCGCAAAATCGACGGCAAGTTGATGAACCACCAAAAACTAAACAACAAGTTTCAGACGATGAGTTTCTTCTTGATTTTATAAAGAGAAAAATAGAAGTGATTGAAGAAATATTGTGGAATTATTTTTCATAATATAATGTCATGCATATTTTTTTCCCTACTGAAAGAATAAATGGTTTAATGAATGTTAGCTTTTATTGAGTGAATGGTAAATGTTTCTTTATGATGAAATTTGCATGTTTGCACATAAAAAAAAAAATCAAGTGCAGGCATTGGGTATGGAGAATCGAGAGTGGTAAGAGGGGGCAGGGGGGGAATAAGAGCTTCCACCTTCACGTGGTTGGTCATGTTAAGTAGATAATATTAAATTATTCTCGAAACAAAGAGGAGCTCAATGAATGGATATGGTGGTGCATTTCTACAACCCACTCGTGTGTCATCTAAATTTTGACAATTTCCTACGGCTTGTTATGAAACTAAAACACCTTATCCTACTTTCCAAGACTCTAACTGTTGATTAAGTTGACATTGATTCCAACGTTGTCTGGTCATTGATTTCAACTGTTGAGTCATTGGTTCTCCTTGTGGATCCCTTGAGGGTTAGTGTTTAGTTTGTGGCTGTATGTGTCAAAGGATCTCTTTCAACTTTTTCCAAGCCCAAGCTTGAAGCCCTTGGATTCCTTAGAACAATGGAAAAATCCCTGGCTACCCATTGACTTGGTCAAGTACCCCTAAGATGTATCTTGGTCCCATTTGAGTCCATTGTTGAGTTCCTTGATCTTGGTTGATCTTTGGTTACTGGTATTTTTGTTGCTTGTTATGCTTGTAGTTGTTTCAGTCTCTTGATTGGTTTGTTGGATGGATGATGTGGCTCATATATGTAAGTCCCTTTATGTGTTGATGTTGGAGCCCATTGCTTGCATTGGATAGTCTTGTGGTTGTTGAGTTCTTGTGGGGTCCTTGAGTCCACAATCTTAGATCTTGATCCTCTTGCATGTGGAGACTTGGGTCTTGAACTCACACATATGGTGGTTTGATGGCCCTTGGACGTTATATGGTCATTGGTATGGTGTAGCCTTGTGATCATGCATGTCAAGCCCATAAGGTGTTGCAAACTAGTGCTGAGGTATTTGTACCTGTCTTTTGGGGTGTTGGTACTCTTATTATGATGAAGATTATAGTGGATGCATTGGATATGTTTTTAATGATATCGAGACCTTGTATATGATGATGGTATTCTTGAAAAATTCTGTGTTCCCACATGACTGGCAGTGTTGGGGTCTTTGATACCCTTGATATGATGAATATATGGTGGAGCCCTCCTCCTTGTTGATGTGAAGTATGTGGATGTCAATACCATCGAATTCCTCATGCATTTGATGATGTCCATTGAAGCCTTTGACATTGAACTTATGCATAAGGTAACATGATCTTTGGCACCTTTATGTGTGGAATCTTTGAAGTCCTAAAAAAATTAAAGAATTTAAGGGTATTAGACCAAGAATTTTCAAAAAAACCCATCATAGAGATATAGTCATCGTCAATTCATTTATGTTGATATGTGGAGCATCTTATAACTCCTTGCGGTTGAAGAGATATATATTTTTGAATTTGGTGTACCCCACCTTTTTGGGTTAGCCGACCAAATAAAAGAGAATTTAATTATTTGTAATTTTGAATTGCATGTTGGCCCAGTTTGAGGTACTAACTTTCCTCCATGGCCTATATAAATAGAATATCAAGCATTTCATTTGTCCATCAATCAATTCTCTCTTTGGTATTTCGCAACTCTTGGAGAAAAGTGCGAGACTTTGTGGATAAGAAATTTTTGGGCATCTTCACTAAAATTGGCATAACTTTGTCATACAGAAACGGAATTACAAAATTTTTGGGTTGTTGGAAAGCTTGTTACGAGGGATATGTGATGACATGATATAGAGTTTCTTTTGGTTTGTCTATTGTTTCTTCATATTGTGATATTCAAAGAGTTATGGTTCATGCTTCTAGGTTTCTCTTGTGATGGCACATGTCTCTCATGGATAGAGTTCATATTTGATCTTAGTATGTGAGCCTATATATTGATATATATCTTTGAAGTCGTTAAATATGTTATGGAGACTATGGTCATGGTTATCTTGGTTTATATCTTGATGTGATCTTGATATAGATATTGATGATAATCTTGAATATTATTGGCATAGATTTTGGTGTTTATCTTGACTGTTGTATAGTGTAGTATCGAATGAGAAGTTGACATGTAAGTAATAGATCTTGTGAGTGATTTATTTGATCAACCTAAGTGTTTTCTTTAAAAACTAGTTTAATACGTGTTGATCATTGTGTCTTTGACCTAAGAGGAGCTAGATTTTTATTGACTATTAATAACAACCTTTGACAGTATTATGAGTGACTATTTGCTCGATATTTGTTTGATTTGTTGACTTGATTTGAGTGGAGTGAAAAATACTTTTGTGTCTAAGAGTTTATGAGATTGATTGAGATTGACATAGTTGGTTGAGTCTTTTATCTTCTTGGTTGAGGTTACGTGGTTGAGGTTGACTGTGATTGAGGTTGGTTGTGGTGTCATTTAGTTGAGTGTCATTGGACAGAGTTTGGTTGACCCTATGAGAAGTCTCTTGTTTGCTCAAATGTGTCTCTTACTTAATGAACTAGGCCAAGTAAGAAGGGTTGGTCGACTCTCATAGCACTTGATTAGATTAGCACAAGTATATGATTGATTTGGCACAAGTACACAAGAAGCTTGGTACATATTGGTTCAATTGAGCAGGATTGGAACAGGTTGCCTTATGTGCAATTGGTCTGACTCAAACTGGCTGAGTTATATGAGAAATTGGTTTGAATCTGGTGGACTGAGTTTGGTGTGCAGTTGGTCAGACTCATATTGGCTGAGTCGGTTGATGTGAGCAACAAATTTATTGGTACAGCTTGATTAGACAGGTTGATTGTACATGTTGATGAGCAGTGTGATACAATGGACAATGATCAGTTGATGAGTAGTGGTTAGTAGTGCGAGTGGTTTTGTGGTGTGGTACAGATTATGCAGTGTAGCAATGTTATCAGAACCCAACCGGTTTTGAAAAAACTTGTTGGTTGGACCGGTTTACAAGCTTCACCAAGTCAAATCACGCACTCAAACAATTTTTGGTTGGTTCCATACGAAATTGGACGGTTTCAAGACTGAATTGATCGGTTTCGTACAAAACCACCCGGTTTTCTCCAAACTGACCGGTTCAAGTGAAAACTGGTCGGTTTTGTACAAAAATGCCAAGGACCCCCAAAATATCAAATTTCAAATTCTTTCAATAAAATAAAAATTAAGGTCCATGTGTGAGTTGTTTAATTGACCCACCACCCTTCTAATGTTATAAAAGGAGGGTCCCACCCTCCATATCAATCACATTTAGTTGTGGATAGACTTGGGCCCTCTTCCACAACAAGAGGATGTGAACATTGATGTTGCAGTTAGACAAGTGCCTTCAGGCCTAGGGGAGTCAAACCATGCTCATGTTTAGGATGTAGATGATGACTCTAAGTCTGAGCATGAGGACTCAGATAATTCTAGCATATGATTAGAATCATTAGATCGTATATTCTAGAGTCTATACTGCAGTCATATGCTTATATTTTGAATTTAGAGGCCATTTATAACCTCTTTATTGATGTACTTTTCTTTATATATGTATTTGCAATCAATGCTATATTGATTTTATACACTCTTACTTGCTATGTACATGAGAAACTTTGCATATTTTTGTATAATGGTTTGAATTCACATGGATGCACATGGATATATATGTATTTTTTGAAAATGTGAATGTTTTATGTATTTTTGCTCAACCGATTTTTTGATTCGGTTTGTTTCCCGGTTTTTGACAAGTTCTGGTCTGGTTTTGTTTCCCGAGGTCGGTCGGTTTGACCACTGGTTCAGTTCTAATAACATTGCAGTGTAGTATAGGTGTTGATTAGAAGATCCACAGGATCAGTGCAATCGTGTTTCAACACTTTCTATCTTCATATCAGGGTGGTAGGACGAGGCAAGGAAAGGGGGTTGTATCCTCCTTTCAGTTGTAGCTAGAGAACTAGGGAGTTGGAGCTTCCTTCAGGTTATAGCCTATAAATCAGGGGGTTGTATCCTCCTTCCAGTTGTAGCTGGATAATTGAAGTCATTGTAATAATGGGGTTGTTTCCTCCTTCCAGTTGTTGCTAGAAAACTATTATTATAAGGCTTCCATGATTTTTCCCCCAAGAATTGGGTTTCCACGTAAAAATCTTGTGTATTGTGTTTTGCTATGTTTCTTATGTGATGATGATATGCTGATATGTGATGATGAGATATAATTGTTGATATAATGATAATAACGTACTTTGCATAATATTGAATGAGTTGATGATGATTGTTAACGTTGAAAAAGTAACAAAATCTATACACATTGTTCACCCCCCCCCCTCTCAGTGTGCTCGGTGTGTCCAACACTGACAAGGTAAGGAACTATCCATTTCTCACTTATGACAATTTGAGAAAATCTAAAATTAAATGAAAGAAAGCACCAACAATATATACATAAGCAAACAAATCTTACATAGTGATATCGTCAGATAGAAGTCATTGAAATCAAGTTCCAAAAACCTATTTATGTTCAAGACTGATTTTCATTTGCAAGACATAGTGGGTCCTACAGATCTCTGCACATATTATCTCTTGCCCCACAATTGTCAGAATGTCCTTGTATATTCATGATAGTGCTAGAGCTCCTATCAACCTACAACCTTCCTTTGTGGTCTTCATGTCTGACTACCCACCATGCTCTCTAGCCACACCAAAGGCTCTACAACAAGCTAGCACCAACACCATCAAGTCCAATTTTGTTATTTCACTAATAATGCCACACACAAGATCTTTAATCAAAGAGCTCCAAGTGTCCTCTCGGGTTTCTTTGTCACATGCCCTATTATCTACCTCCATCTCACAAAAGGACTCAAACATTAACACTTCAAGTATCCTCTAATTTTCGCCCCCAAAACCCTGGTTCCTTTCTTGTTTGCATAAATACAAGTACAAAGACTCAAAGAAAATGCATCTTCAAGATATAAATAATCTTATGAACTCACAAATGGCTTAAGGAAAGATGATGTTCAAAATCAAATAGGTAAGGCAATAGAGACATGGAATACTTATGATAGTTTGAGAAAGGGTAAAATCAAATGAAATTAAGCATCAGCAAGAATATTACCAATCAATTCAATGTTTAACAATAAACCATGAGCATGTAGCTATGAATGACAAAAGATAAGATTGATAAGATAATTTTATCAATGTCCATTGAATCAACACAATGCTAGGTCAATAAATTGCAGCTAGGACATAAGCCCTAGTTGTGGGCATAAACCAATAGAGAAATGAGTAAGGGGTTCCCACACTCTCTTGTATACCAGGTTCAGGTTCGTAAGATACCGCAAGGATGAAATTGAACCAACCGACAAACTCTAATTCCTGTAATAAACAACGAGAAAAACAATGTTAGGGTAACACAAAATTACAACCTAAGAAGTGTATTAGAGATTATTTATGGGTGCAGTACTATAGGGAGGATCAAGTGTGCTGGAGAGAATATGAAAACCAATAACGAGAGATTTTAGGGTGCTCGGAGTCTAAATCACTTGTATTCAAGAGATTAGGAAGTTCACATGAGGCATGGGTCGTAGCCCAATTTATGCCAAATGTAAAATTGTGTCATTCTAGGATTTGGAAGGGTTTCAGTTCTAGTAATGGTACATTTTTAGATAATTCATTGAGTAAATCCCTTACTATATTTGTTGCAATAGGTACAATTCTAGAATGTAATCTTTGCATTTCTTATTTATAATGGAACTAGGATGAACAAAATTTATTACATCTGTTTGATTTAATCTAATTTTTTCTACGAGCTAAGGAAATAAATTAATTGGTGATGTTTTTTAATCCATGAGTTTGTTAGCGAAATAATGTAGTATTTACAATTTTGGAATATATGTTCCATCTCTTATCATCATTTTTCATGGTACTAATAATATTGTAATACGATGTATTTGTGAAGGACCCTGCATGAGGTCTTTCCATCCAAATAGAGAATCTGGAGATGATTCCAACTATAAATCTCTAGGTTTAACAAAAGCACAAGTAAGGGTAAGTTCAAGATGCCACCACTTCTTGTAAACGGGATGCTAGTTTTTTATCTTTTCCAATTCTTGTTATTATCTTGATTTCCCATGAGTATTCTTATTTGGTGTAGGATATACATAACTTCTACGTCCTAAGTTGTAACCATAAGAAGCATCAATACAACTTGATAAAATGGTATGTTATTTAAAGTAACACGTTGTCTTATGGACATGAGTATGTTCATGTGAACATATATCATATATATTGACATGGTGTGTGGCAGGTCCCATATATAGCTTCATCCTTGGGGGCTGTCAAGCTTGGCACAAATGGTCATAAAGACCTGTCTAACTGGGTCATTATACAACTTACAAAACTTAATGATCAACGTGATGTTGTACAACTTTTGAAATCGACATCCCTTGCTCTACAGGTATGACATATTGTACTAGTTGTCCATATTTTTATGTAACCATTGTATTTGGAATATTTGATTGAAAATGCTATGGATATTAGGACAATTCATATTAGTGATGGTATTATCTATAATTGTTAAATTAGAACACATACTATTTTTCTTTTTTCCAAACTAATTTCCAAGCCTCTGACAAGGTGAGGAATCATTCATTTCTCACTTACATATGAAAGTTTGAGAAAAGGTAAAATCAAATGAAAGTAAGCACCAACAATATATGCATAAGCAAGAAATTATTACATAGTGATATTGTCAGATAAAAGTCATTGAAATCCAGTTCCACAAACCTATTTAAGTTCAAGAACCATTTCCATTTGCAAGACATAGTGGATCCTAAATTTCTTTGCACATCTTATCTCTTGCCCCACAATTGTCAGAATTTCCTTGTATATTCATGACAGTGCTATAGCTCATGTCAACCTACAACCTTCCTTGGTGGTCTACATGTATGACTACCCACCATGCTCTCTAGCCACCCCAAAGGCTCTACAACAGGCTAACACCAACACCATCAAGTCCAATTTTATTATTTTACTAAGCATGCCTCACACAATTTCTCTAAGCAAAGAGTCCAAGCATCCTCTAGGGTTTCTTTGTCACATGCCTTAGTATCTACCTCCATCTCATAAAAAGACTCAAACATTAACACTTCAAATATCCTATAATTTTTTCCCTCAAAACCTTGGTTCCTTCCTTGCTTGCATAAATACAAGTACAAATACTCAAGACAGATGCATCTTCGAGATAAAAACGATGTAATGAACTCGCAAATGGCTTAAGGCAAGATCATGTTCAAAATCAAATAGGTAAGGCAATCGAGACATGGAATACTTATGATAGTTTGAGAAAGAGTAAAATCAAATGAAATTAAGCATCAACAAGAATATCACTAATCAATTCAATGTTTAACAATAAACCACGGGCATATAGATGTGGATGACAAAATATCAAATTGATAAGATAATTTTATCAATGTCCATTGAATCAACACAATACTAGGTCAATAAATTGCAGCTAGGACATAAGCCCTAGTTGTGGGCATAAACCAATAAAGAAATGAGTAAGGGATTCCCACACTCTCTTGTATACCATGTTGAGGTTCGTAAGAGACAACAAGGATGAAATTGAACCACCCAACAAACCCTAATTCCTATAATAAACAAGGAGAAAAACAATGTTAGGGTAGCACAACATTACAACCCCAAAAGTGTATTAGAGATTATTTATGGGCGCAGTACTATAGGGAGAATCCATAAGTGTGCTAGAGAGAAGATGCAAACCAATAACAAGATATTTTAGGTTTCTCATAGTCTAAATCACTTGTATTCAAGAGATTAGGAAGTTCACATGAGGCATGGGCCCTTACCCAATTTATGCCAAATGTAAAATTGCGTCATTCTAGGATTTGGGAGGGTTTTAGTTCTAGTTATGGTACATTTCTGGATAATACATTGAGTGAAGACCTTACTATACTTGTTGCAATGGGTACAATGTTGGAATGTAATCTTTGCATTTTTTATTTATAATTGAACTAGGATGAACAAAATTTATTACATATGTTAGATTTCATCTAATTTTTTCTACAAGCTCAGGCAATAAATGAATTGGTGATGTTTTTTAATTCACGAGTTTGTTAGCAAAATAATGTAGTCTTTATCATTTTGGAAAATTTGTTCTTTCTCTTATCATCATTTTTCATTGTACTAATAATATGATGTAGTTGTAAGGGACCCTCCATGAGGTCTTTCCATCCAAATAGAGAATCTAAAGAAGATTCCAACTATAAATACTACCCATCTTGGTCATGGTAACGAAAATGTTTAAATTTTGTTATGTTTTTTAAGACTATTTCTTTTGGTTAATATGTAAGGCTTCACTTGCTATTGGGAACTCTAAGCCATGATCTAACTATTCATTTGGTTTGAATTTGGAAAAGGTAGGCACATACCCTTTGCATTGTTTCATTGAATGTTGGATTTCTTGGTCAATGAATTTGAGATGTCATTGTGATGGATTATCTAGGCTTGCTAATTGCATTTTTTCCTGATCACTTTGTTTCCCTTGAGTTGTGGCATTACTTACTCACGGTCTTGGGATGGAGCTTCTACCATATGTTGGTTAGATACTTGTATTCACCTTTTTGATCCATGAGTTAATACTTCATAGTTTGGTAAATGTATTTGTAGCCTTAGTTTCAACCCGTGTTTTCTTACAATTTGCAATGGCCCACCTTACTCTATTATTATTTGTTTTTGGTCTCTCCTTTTGAGTAAAATGATATGGATCGGTCATGCTTACTAGATTACTTATGACCTCGATGCTTTAGCATTTCATTTTCTTTATGGGTAGTCTATGTTTTTGCAAGCATTTTTGTGACTCTCCATTCCCATGGAACGTTGCCTAGCTTGAGCCAGAACCTTCAATGGCTCCTAAGTTTCCATTGTATTTTCAAACTTTTCCATGGCTTGAGAGGTTCTTTCTCTGCTTACACAAAACATTGAAGGAGGTGGGTATACTTAGAATGTATTCAAATTGTGACACCTAAACAATTTCTTGTGTAGCAAAATCTACATAAACTAGTATTTTTTTTTAAATTCTCGATCGTGGTCGGATATCTGACTGCCCTTCCTGTGATATCCGACGAGTATGTGATGCCACCGACGGAAAATGCCGTCAGCATTTCTCTTTTTTTGTTGGTGTATGTGTCAGACGGACATGTGGTCAAATATACAACCTTCTATAAAGTATTGGGGGTCGAATATCCGACAGGTATGTGGTTGGATATCCAATGTGTATGTGTCACATATCTGATGTGTATATTAATAGATTTGTGGTTGTATATGCGACAAAGGCATGCCGTATATCCGACGAGGACATATTGCTATCAAAGATTTGAAGAAAATCAACCGACATTTATAAAAGGCGAGGCTTGTCGGATTGTCGACAGCTTGATGTCGAAAATCGAACATATATGTTCTCGAATTATGGGTTCAAATTTTCACATGAGAGACGTGCTTGTTGTAGCTTACCCTAGGCCTGCAAATATTGCAACATTATTAGTGATTAGTGTGAATGGTGGTCTCCTTACCAAATAGTGCTTTCACTTCTTAACAGCGTGAATGGAGGCATAGAGTTCCTTGTCATATGTCTGATAGTTTGGGACTCAACCATGGAACATTTTAGAATGATAGCATATCAACCTCCCTCTTTCCATAAAAAACGCTCCCATAGCATACACACTTGCAATTGTCTCCAATTGGAAAGGATTATACAAATTAGACAATGCAAGAACTAATGTGAGGACGATATTTCACTTCAACTCCTCGTGTACTTTTTGTTGATTATTTCCCCACTGTAACCCCTTGTTGTTGGTTGTTATGAAATGGATAGGCACAGCCACAGTCGAAACAAGAAGCTATAAATTTTGGAAGGTATTATGTTGCCCCCAAAAAGCTCCTAACTTCAATGACATTTGCAGGAGTGGGCCACTTAGTGATGGCCTCCATCTTTGCAAGATCAATCTTAAGATCTCCTCCACCAATCACATACCTTAAATAAACCAAATACTATTGAGCAAATCCAGATTTATTAATGTTTTCCAGCAATTGATGTTTTTATAAGGTCTCCAACACCTACATAGCACTATCAACCAATATATCATCCAAATATACTATCGCAAATGAATCTAAGAAAGGACGCAATACATCATCCATTAAACACATAAATGTAGCTAGTGCATTACACAAACCAAAACGCATTACTAACCATTCGTATAGACCTTGCCTAGTCTTGAAGGTGGTCTTCTACGTGTCCTATTCTTTCACATGTACCTAGTGGTATCCCAATTTGAGATAAAACTTGGTGAAGTAATTGGCATGTTGCAACTGATCTAAAAAATCAACGATCCTAAGCAGAGGGCATCGATCTTGAGGGTGATCTTATTCATATCCCTTTAGTCAATACACATCCTCCAGATCTCATCCTTCTTAAGTACTATGATAACAAGTGACCCACAAGGTTAAGTGCTTGGTCAGATTGATCCTTGCTCCGGAAGTTGCAACAAATTCTTCTTCACTTCTTCTACTTCCATAACATAGTATCTGTATAGTTCAATGTTTAGCAATGGAGAATCTAACAGAAGTTATATCTCGTGCTCCACTTCCCTCTTAGGAGGTATCCCTCTAGGTTCCTGGAACACTTTATATGCCTGCAAAATGGTTCTCCAACAAGTGTTTCTTCTTTGGTACATCCCTCCAAGGATTCCTTTACATTTTACAGATTTACCTTCTTGTTGATTATGTCTTAAGAAAAGCAATACAAACTTTATACTTGAACTTATCACCTTTTTCACTAGGTTGACACTTACCAATGAGATTTTCGAGTTACCTTTGTGCGTGCTGATGATGAAAGATTCCCCATCCTTGATCAAGAAGTATTGGTTTTCTCTCATGAATATCACATCCATCATATACATGTAGGGGCTTCCAAACACTACACCACAAACATCAAGGGGTACTATGTTTACCTCCACTTCATCAACATAATCTGCATTTATGGAAAATTTGATCTTGCACTCCTTTGTGACCCTAAGTTATGTATCTTTATTTACCCATCCCAATGGAAAGGGGCTATGGTGATCATGTACTTCCAATTCAATTTTACTTACTAGATCTTCTACTATGAGATTGGTCTGTGAACGAGAATCGAATAAAACATCTAACTTGGTCTTTTTTTCTAGATCTTGATATGGAATATTGTTTTCATCCCCTTCTCTTCCTGGTGATGAAGACTACTCAAATTCATCTCCTCCTGCACCAAAGTGCATACAATCTTATCATCCACATCTAAGTTGCTCTCTACCTATTTGTTTGAATTTATGGCTAGAAGGTTATTCTTCTTAGCATCTTTCATGCAGTTCTTAGGGTTCAACTCTGGATGTAGCTTACGACACTTATCTTCAACGTGACCATCAATGTTGCAATGGTCACAATGGTTTTTTGAATCCTTGCAATGATGTGTCGTGGTTATAGTCTTCTTATATTTTCCTTTCCACTTCTTCTTCCATTCATTGGAAGCGTAATGGTTCTCTTTTTGTTTGCAACCACTTGGTTGTCCTTTCTTATGACCTAAATTTTCCAAGTATCATGCTTGCACACAGGCCTCATCAATTGTCCTCGGATAGAAGAGCATCACTTAATGTCTGCGTAGACGCCCCAAATACTTGAGGAGTACATCTGGATCCTTGGGTGATACCTAGCATGATAGCCATTTTCCTGAATTTAGTAGTGTACTCTTACATACTCTATCATTTCCTTTTCCTGAAGTAATGCCAACAAATCCACTAGTCCTCTACATACCCGATAGAGTAGAACTGGGACGTAATGAGGGTTTTAAAATCCTCTCACTTAGTTACTATTGGATCGCCCTCTATCCCAAGTGCCTATGTGTGGCTTTCCCACCAAGTTAATGCATGGCCCTCTAGTTTCAATCAAGAAAATGATTTTTTTTGCTTCTCGTATATTTAATGGATATTAAATAGACCTCTAATTGACACCACCAATTACTCAAATTTAAAGTATCGATCTCACCTTGGGACGACTTGATATCAAATTTTTATTCCATCTTAAATAAAGATTGGGAAGGGGTACTAGCACTAGAACTTGGTTGATCCTTCTCAAGTTGTTTCCTCGATTCCTTTTTCAAATTATCTTGATCTTTCGATTTCCCCTCTAATTTGATCTCTAAATTAGAGTCTCCAAATCACTTAAAGGTCTAAACTTGCCTCCATAACTGCCATGAGGATCGACATGTTGCATGAGATATCGACGACTTGTATTTCCAACTTTGTAAATCACTACTCATAATCGTCAATCGCTTCTTCACTAGACACGTCCTCCATGGATAAGGTTTCAGGACTTTTTTTTCGCCAACTACTAGATACAGCAATTTCCAAAAACCCCAAAGAAAACGGCTTTAATACAAAGATGATCTGTAAATTGTCATGGATATTCCACTAAAACAATTTGTCATAATGAATCTTACAAATTATTTCTTTTTATCAGTTTATTTCCATAAAATTCTAAACAACTGGAACTATAAGGAAAACAACTAAGCAAAGAAATACACAATCCACACAAATAACACAAGATTTACCCGAGGAAAAACCACTATGGGGAAAAATCCAACCAACAATGAGGACTATGGCTTGCTCTTTTATATAAAATGCATATACAAAGGAAATGGTTCTCTCTATGGAGTTACTTATGACTCTACTTCCAGAATGACTGCTACAAGATCTGTTGATTCCTTTGTTTTGCTCTAATATTGACTCCCGCACTATTACTCAGTTATAGAACAATACAATAACATCAAAAGAAAGGATCTCGTTTTCCTCCTAACAACCCAATATTTAACATAGACTAATAGTTTTATAGGGTTACTTTTAGGTTTTTCGAATGCCCCAACCCCCAATTAGGGTGAAGGATTTGGATGTTCCAAAATTGTCTTGAAAGTCCACATGTGACTAACTCTGCATGTGTTAAAAATTAGAGATGACGTGAAAACCACCTAGTACCACGGTGGTCAACCACATAGGTCAACTTGAGGGAGGCATAACTTCTTTATACAGACTTTGTTTGATGTGTTTCTTGGACCATTGGAAAGGTCTCCGAGGGTAGAATCGCATGAAGGGCCATTTCCAAGTGATGGAATATTTTACCCAAAAAACATCATTTAAACCCTCAAACAAGCCTCGAAAGGTTCTAGACCCCAAATTTGCAAAGTGAGACATGCCCTTAGAATGGGCCCTACAAGCCAATTTATTCAATATTTCCATGCTGAAGCACTAAAATAGATGACAAATTATATATAGATCCACTTTGAACCATCAACACAAATTGGTGAGGAAGAACTTCTGAACCACCAACGAAAAGAAAAAGATATAGAAATTCTACAAAACATAAATCTAAATCGATGTGAAATATCATCCCATGCCTTAGCAAGTGTGTTGGTCGATCAAACCATCAATATTGAAAGTTACATTGAAAATCAAAGGGTCATAGTACTAATTGATTCAAGTAGTACACATAATTTCATTGATAAAAAATTAACAGAGCGCCTAAATTATTGTGTATCAAGTAACAAAGTTTCAAGCAATGGTTGCTAATTGAGGAATTATTGATTGTTAAGGGTGTTGATGAAATTGTCTTTGATGCCAAGATGGACTTGCAGTGGCCCCACAAGTTATCATTGATGCCACCAATTCCCACCTACATTGCCTTGGATCCCTTACAGAGTGGGTTTGTGCCTTGAAGCACCTTGTACCCAGTTGAAAAGGTCTTTGTACCCACAATGATGGATCTTGAAGCCACCACCTTGTTGAAGATGATGAAGACCCCGTTGATGGTGTTGAAGACCCTGTTGATGGTGTTGAAAACCCTGGAGATGGTCCTGAAGCCTTGATGGACGATGGAGAAGCCCTAAATGGGTTGGATCATTTAATTACCCATTATGTGGTCATTCAAGCTCTGATGGTGTCATGCTACCCCAGAAGAAGACCTAGCAACCCCACATGTGATATCTTGACCCCTGGAGGTCTCCTGGTGTGGTTAAGGTGGTTGAAGCCCCTTGATTAATGAAGAAGACCTAAAGAAGTCCTTGGACCCACACTTGATGGCTTAATGGTTCTTGTACACTTGATGAAGAAGATGTGGTCATTGATGACTTGATAAAGACTCAAAAACCTTGATGATGACCTTGATGCCCTTAGTATGGTCATGGATCCCACTACTTACACTTGACATTTTTATATGGAGTCTTGATGATGGGATCGATAATGAATCCCTTGTGGCTTGCTAAACCCATGCCATTGATGATGATTTGTGAACAAGCCCTAATGGCTTGATGAAGGAAATGATGGAACCCACTTGGCCACCTAGACACACTAAATGATGGTGACTTTGAAGACATACCATTGTAGATGGGATGAAGGTGTTGTATGACACCTAATGATTGGAAAACCCTAAGAAGTGGTGGTGGACACCTGTTTATTTAAAAAATATATATATAATTCTTTGGTAAGGTTTGATCCTTAAAGGAAGGGCTTGTATGACAAAATTGAATTCAAAAATAAAAATTCAAATGACAAATTTAAATTCAAAAGTCAAAATAAAAATTAAAAAACTTACCTTACTTACCCAAGAATTTGGCCCTCATCTTGTGGATGTGGACACACTTAAATGCGTATTTAAACACTAATTGGCACACTCCATAACATATCAACAAATTTGCAAAGGTAAGAGAACTCGCAGTTGTTGGACTGAGGCAGCAAATAAGATTCATGACTGAGGAATAATTCGTGGGAGCAGTCAACTGTGCAAGACAAAAAAAAATATTCTTTCTTTCTCTTTTGTGTTTCATGTGTGGACTGTTGATGAAGACACCTTTCATGCTCAAATCTGAACCATTGGAGGATATGTTTGGGATTCAATGTTTTAATTCTTTTTGTTGTTAGACAGTCCTGCAAACATCACTTTCACACTTTATTTGCAACCAACAAAGGTGAGATATGAAGGTAGAGCTCATTGAACTAACTAAAGAAAATGCGTGACTGTTTAGAGTAGTAGAGATGCCCTAAAGTTCAGAAATTGTAGCAGCAGAACATAAATTTTTATTAGCAGATCTGAATTCCTTCTTGGGGTTGGTCTTTAGGTTTGATGTCAAGTTTCTTTTGGAGTTTGACAGGGTGCAGCAAACACATTAAAATTGTAGTTAAGGTCATGGTGGACTAAGGACATTCTACTACAGATCTAAAGCAGTCAACAAGTTTACAAGCCCTTCATTCAAGTACACATAACAATAGTGTCCCACGATGGTGAAGAAGGAATTTGGAGTGACCAACAGTAGTGGACTGAGGAAGCAAAGAAATATGGTGACTAAGGTAGTGTGAACTTCAGATCAACCAGCAAAAGCAATGTGCCCTAACCCTAAATTCATTGATAAGGCAGCCTTAATTTTCATACCTAAAACAGTCTGGTTTGACAATGCTTAACCTCTTGAAGGGATGACCGTCTTTTCTTGAAGTATTTTGACAGTCCACTCCTTGAAGACCTTGACAGTCTCTTTTGTGAAGAAATTTGACAGCAACATGCTTGACAGTATGACAAAGATTAATGACAGAGACATGTGTACATTCATAATGTGACAAAGTACAGAATACATAACAAATGATGGCATTCACATACACTTATTAAGGTATGTTCAGGCACACAATAGCATCTATATAGAAGATATACAATGTTTGTATGTTGATATACGCTATCAAATATGAACAATGAATACAGTGAATGTACAAGAGGAACATACAAGTATGTGGTATACGGATGATAATGTTGTGTGAACAACAATGTACAAGAGGAGTATGAACAATATGATATACAAGGTATGTGTAATGTTGAGTGTTATACTATTGTGATTAAATATGAATATGCATGATGAGCATATAGTGAATATATTGTGATTATACAAACCTAATACATACTTCACAATGATGATGCCACCCTATATACCATATACATTGTAATGGTACTCTATATGATGATGACTTCCCTATGATGATGACTAGAATACATGGTCAAGACTAAAATTGATGTACAGTGATGAAGAATGCAGTGACATGTATGTATAGTGAAGCATCCTGTAGTGTATAAAGAGTGATGAAGATGCATATGCAGACTATGATGTTGATGATGATGATGTATGCTTGATGATGCATGCTAATCTATAATGATGCCTTGCACATAATGATGTGATGGTACCCTATGATCATACGCTATGATGTTCCAAACCTTGTTGGTAATCTTGGGACCTTGATGACATATACACCCCTTGATGTTCTATGATTTTGATGATGTGGTTGATGACCAGCAGTGAGCATATGAACAAGATGATTGACGAGCAGACATATGACCAACAGTATTGATGAGCAACAATGATGAGAAGATGAACAAATGTTGATGAGCAGATGATGATCAGCGTTGATGGCAGAGATTGATGAGCAAAGATGATTGAGTAGCAGATTGATGACAATCAGATATTGGAATCAAGCTTGCAAGTGGAATCTTGCACTTGAGGATTGGACTCCTCAAACCATTCTTAGTTGAAGCTAAGAAAACCATGTTGGGTCATGTTATAGATTTTGTGCTCTTCTTATTAGTTGGTGTTTATTGTAATCGAGAATATTGTTGTATTCCATGTACAATAAATAAAGATCAAAATTCCAAATATTCTTGTGTCTCTTTTGATGTGATGAATATGCTTATGACTCTTGGTTGATTTAACTGATGCATTTTATTATCTAATTGATTGATGTATTATGGTTGACTAAAAGAAGGTAAAAAGTTTATAAATATCTCACACACTAATTCACCCCCCCTCTCAATGTGGTCATTGTGTTTAACAATTGGTATCAAAGTCTGCCTTTGTCACAAGCCTAGCAAGCTTGAAGGAGATCCTTAGACAAAATGGAGGAAAATGAAGAGTCATCAAGCAATGAGCATGTACTTGATTTGACAGACTATTTCAATTGGAGGAGCAAGATGAAGGCATATCTGAAGAAGTTTGACGTTTGGGAGATTGTGATCAATCCACCCGCTCCATCAAACAAGAAGGGAAAATCAGTTGCACAAAAGGAAGCAAAGAAGGACAATACTACAACCTTGAAGTTACTCATGGATGGACTTCCCAGTTCAGTGAAAGAAAGTGTAGGGGAGTACACTTCAACCAAAGATCTATGGTTCAAGTTGGAAAGCGAGTACCAAAAGGCAAGCCCAGAACATGAATGTAACACCCCGGTTTTGACCCCATTTGCATTACATATACATGATACATATATTGTAAATAATCATGGTGTGGAGCTAAAGGCAAAGACCCCACCATCGATTTGATTACATTATGTTTCGGATTTGAAATTGTCACCGATGGTACATCGGGACATGCGGCATACATATTAAAGTTGTGGCATCATGTAACTATGCATTTTTAATTAAATAACCCCAACCAGCTATGTTCACTGCAACCAAATTGAGAAGGGGCATGATTTCCTAAGGTTAAGGGGGGGATTGCTAAACCTGGACCCCATGGAAAAAGCCATGTGTCAAAACTTAAACCCCTATTTAGTTGAGGCAGTTAATGCTGGGTAAGGGTGGGTGTCAGGCTTGCCCCCACGTGCCTCCACAGCTGGTTCAGTCACGCACAGGCTGGGAGTGGTTCCTCACACACCGTTTGGGATGTTGACCGTCTGTACACTCTCTCGGATCGTGGGTTGTTCGTTTTCCTCATGCAAAGCGGGGAATAAAATGTTTTACAATCCATTGTGTAGGGGTTCGCCCTTCTCTCCCACAAACCGATTGCCGAACTGTGGTTATGTTTTTCCTTTTAGTCACGCAGAGAATTGATTTTCCCTCAATATGATCGGACTGTGTAGTTGTCCCGTCCTACCTTGGGAGATGCTGTTGCGATTTCCTTATGGATCCCTAGCTGTAGTCTCCTACATGTCTGGATTGACTGTGTTTTCCCCTGTAGTTCGTTGGCTGTTGATCCCCACATTTCTTGACTGAGTTTTCCCTTGCGATTTGGGCTGTTGAAGGTTGCTGTGAAATCATTTTGGCCACGATAGGGCCAAGAACAATTCAGGGAGTTGTTTTTCCCCTGTTAAAGCTTTATTAGATGGTTTGTTGCATCCACGCAGTGGTTTTGTCCTCGGATTGCATTAGAGTGGTGAATGATGGCCTGATGTGCTTGATAAACCTGGTGGTTTGGGAACCACGCAAACAAAGCTAGTGGGCTGGCTTTCTTCTCCACAACCCCTGAATAGCACTGGAAGGGAGATCAGGTTCTGAGGGACTATGTTACAGAGAAAGGACTGATTTCCTTGTGTTGGGTGTGTGTGGTGTCCTAGAAGTCAGGCTAGTTTTGGTGTAGGTGTCCTTGGCTCTTCAATGAGCTCACCAGCATAGAATTTATCCTTTCCCAGCTCTTGGATGGCCTGATAAACCCAACTATGTTGGCTTGGCTGATCTGTCGTTCGCCTGATAAACCCAACTGTGTTGGTTTGGCTGAACTGTGTATCCTTGTTGTGTTGTTATCCTTGGCTACGTGCAAGCCTGCTAGTTCCTTATTCCCTGGAGAATCATGCCCGTCTCGGAGGTGGCAGCGTTGTTGAGAGATTAAGGAGCACGCGGGCCTATGGTTGGGTGGAACGTTGCAGCGACGTAGCTAGTTGCGGGACAAGTTCCTTATAAGATAAGTATTATTTCCTAACTTGTGTTTGCAATCATATTTATCATTAATGAATGATGATGTAAATGTTGAATGCTGAATTGTATATGAATGATTGATATGTTTTGCTTCCGCTATGTATATGAATGATTATGCATCGTTGTATGTTATATGTCTTTAAGCATTTACTTCAGCATTATCTGTATGTATGTTTTTGTTCATGGGGCTAGATGCCCGGATGATTTGGTCTATGGTAGCGTCCTCTTCGTCGGTCTGAGGGTCGGGGACGTTACAGTGTGGTATCAGAGCTCTGGTTGCAGCATGGGCCTGAATGGGCCGTGAAGATGCAGTGATAGAGCTTATGTTGCAGCATTTGGGCCTCAGAGGGCCATGAAAGATCAGTTAACAGAGGCAAGTTGCCTACTGCCCAGAAGAAACCAGGAGGAAATGGGTGAATGATAGGAAAATTCACAAACATTTTCTAAGTGTCAGAATTGTCAGCTCATCGGAAAACTTAGTGAGAAGTTCTTCTGATGCAGTGGATCCCTTAGTCTGAAGGTCACCTGACGGACGACAATCGGAGGAAAATTACAGAAAGATTTGCGTTCATCGGCCATCGGCCCATCTAAGGACTACGTGTGAAGGTCCTCCGACATAGTGGAAGAACTAGTCTGATGACCATCCAACGAAGGACAGCCGGTAGAAAATTTCACAATTTCGCTAAGGTTCGTCAGCCGTCTGCAGAGGATAGAGGATGTGGGAGCCGCAGTTTCGGCAGAGATCAGCCGAAGACCGCCGAAACGTTGGCTCCACTTAGCGGAAACAACCTCCGATGTTTGACTGTCGGCAATCGGCGAAGAAGAGGAGACGGTTGAGCACAGGAAGCGGTGGAAAAGTTAAAGAAAATTTTGGAAATTTTTCCAAGTCATAAAATCGTCGGTGATCGGCGATGATTAGTTGATCGCATCACCAATGCTTAGATGATTAAGTTGTCGATGCGGCAAAAAGTTCGGCAACTACATCGGAAGAGATTAGCTGATTGTGTGCCACTATTGTGGATGGCTAGAGGACTATCCTTCCGACGGATAGAGCCCCAACCGTCGATGCCGCAGAGGAAAGTCGTCTCGACATTCGACGCAGCGAAAAATTTTCGAAAATTTTCTAAGGAACGGGATCATCGACGATCGAAAAAGAATAGTGGTTGGAATCGCCGATGAATAGTTGTTGAGATAGCCGAGGATTACTGAAGTGGATCGGTGAACGATAGTTGAAGGAAGAGCCGATGCAAGAAGAAAATTCAAAAATTTTATAAGTGTTCGTCGGCCATCGGAAAATGTTAGTGGTATTGATCGCCGATGAACATCGAAAGGAATTAGTAGATCATGCGCCACCGTTGCGGAAGTCTAGAGCACTAATCTTCCGACGGGTAAAGGTTTCGACTGTCGATGCCGTAATAGTTGTTCTTTCGACCGCCAACAGATAGAAGATGAAGCTGTCGATGGGGTAAAAGGTCTGCGAAGACCGCAGTGGGAGTACCACCCGCCATTGCGGCTGCTGAGTGAACTATCCTGCCGATGCATTAGTCCTTCCACTCGCCGATGCCGATGTGTTTATTGAATAGTGGTTCCGAGTTCCGATACATAACTATGGTGGCGTTTAGTGTTCAAGAGTGTCGACACTGCGGAAGTGTTGAGGTCCCAATTGCCGATGAAGTTCAGAGTGGTAGATCACTACAGGCCGATACAGCGGAAGGAAATAGACAAACAACCCGTCGATACAGCGAAGAAAATTAGTCGTTCTAGCCGCCAAAACACCGGAAGGTTAATGAGAAAAGGATCCGATGAATAGTCCTTGGAATCGCCGATGCAGATCGGAAGTTTAGATGATTTACTCGCCGAAACGTCAAAAAGTTAGTGGGGAAGAGACCCGATGAAGAGAAGGAAATTTTGAGTTTTTCGAAGCGGAATTTTTCGCAGCAAATTCCAACTGTTTTAGCAGATTTTAGCAGACTATCAGTGGATTACAGAGCTGAACACGAGAGAGAGGAAATTTTGTGTTTTAAGCAAAATTGTTGTTTTATGAATTTCCAGAAGAGGAAGGTAAGTAGTTCTGATTTACATTAATGATAAGCATCTAACAGTTTGCTACTAACATGTTTGCAGAATTATAGACACCTCCAAGAGCAGTATTCCAAGAAGAACAGTGTGGTAAAGCGAGAGGTGGTTCAGTCATGAGAACCCATGATGGATATGATGTTCAGGATTCTTACGAGCGTGTGGGAGATGCCATGAGAGAAAATGTCCGTAATGGAAATGACGACATAGAGTCTAATGGAAGGAGATTCTAGGAGACACCGTCCGAGGTTGCAGCCACCATGAGAAGCTTGATTAAAGCCCAGGGAGAGTAGCATCAGTTGAATGTTGCCATGTTGTAGATTTTGATAGACTTGCAAAGAAAGATAGATTCTCAACAAGGTATATCAAGACCAGAAGGCAGTAAGAGCAGCACTAAGAGGAGGAGAAGGACTTCCAGTGGATCATCTGACTCTAAAGAATCCAGTGGAGATACAAGTTCATCTTCTCGTAAAAGGAAAAGAATAAGGCACCATAGGGATCGCTCTCGGGATGAATTTAACAAAGTTAAACCTCCTACATTTGATGGTGAGATAAAGACTGGAAAAGAGGCTGAAGCTTGGCTTCTTGGGATAAAGAAGTACTTTCAAGTGCAGGATTATTCGGGAAATATGAAGGCAAGAGTTTCCATATTCAATCTGAATACTTCAAGCAAGTAAAGAGGATTAGTGAAAGGAGACTTAAGTGGAAACAGTTCAAGAAGTATTTTAGGCAGAAATACCTCTCTCACAGGTATTATGATGACAAGATTAAGGAGTTCCATGAGCTGAGATTGGGACAGCAGACCATGGATGAATATGCAAATAAATTTTTGGAATTTTTGAGGTATGTTCGGTAAATCAGAGATGAAAAAGTGAAGGTCCAGTGGTTTCTAAGTGGATTCCCTCAAGCTTATAAAGATAGAATTGAGTTTTACGAACCGAGAAATCTTGAAGAAGCCATAAGGAAGGCTAAGTATTGCTATGAGCAAAGCAAAGGTAAACCTGATTACCATAAGGCATGGAAGGACAAGAAGAATGAGAAGTTTGACCAAAGAAAGAAAGGTTTCAAACCTTCTAGATTAAGGAATCAGCAGAAGCAGCCATCCCAAGCTACGAGTAATCCAGTGGGAATGACATGTGGAAAGCCTAAAGAGCCACAACAGAATAAAGGTCCACTCAAATGTTGGAAATGTGAAGGACCCCACTTGCCCAGATATTGTCCACTTGAGAATGAAAGTGCAAGGCCAACTTATAACATTCAGGAAGCAGAAACAGTGGGTTAGGTAGCAAGAGTAGTCCCTAGAATTTATGCAGCACTGGAGGACTGCCAGGCAGATCACCAGTCAACTGTGGTTGAAGTTGCAGGTAAGATTGTTGAACAATCTGTTTCTATTTTGATTGACCCTGGTTCTACTCACAGTTACATTACTCCTAGAGTAGTGGAGATTTGTGCTTTTAAGAAGGTAAAGCATAGAAAATCTT
This sequence comes from Pseudotsuga menziesii, assembly GCA_001517045.1. NCBI lineage: Eukaryota > Viridiplantae > Streptophyta > Pinopsida > Pinales > Pinaceae > Pseudotsuga > Pseudotsuga menziesii. The sequence continues at coordinate 148,725 of LPNX010112247.1, read as the reverse complement.
GGTTAGCTCAACTAGCCAATGTGACTAAGAGAAAGGTCAGCGAAGTGGTAGAGAAGTGTACATTGGTCAATGGAAAGATCACTTGTGTAGATTTGAATGTTCTACCGCTTGGTTCCTATGATGTTCTCATTGGAATGGATTGGTTAGAAGCTCACCGAGTGAAGCTTGACTGTTATGACAAGACTTTTGAATGCACGGATGAAGAAGGAAACCCAATAGTTGTGAAGGGTATTCCAAGCGTAATTTCAGTAAGGCAGGTTTCAGCAATGCAGTTGAAGAAGTTCTGTAGGAAGGGTTGCCAGTTGTATGCAGCTCATATTCTGGAACCAACAGGAGATGAAACTCCTAGGTTGGAATACTATCAGGTGTTACAGGAATTCGAGGATGTGTTTCTTGGTGAGATTCCAAGACTTCCTCCAAAGAGGGACATTGATTTCACAAATGAACTTGTGCCAGGAGCAGCACTAGTGTCCAAGACACCCTACAGGATGAGCACACCAGAGATGCTAGAGTTGAAGATGCAACTGCAAGAGTTGTTGGAAAAGAAGTATATCCAAATGAATGTGTCTCCTTGGGGAGTACCAGTTCTGTTTGTAAAGAAGAAAGATGGTACACTCAAGTTATGTATTGATTACAGACAGATGAACAAGGTTACTGTGAAGAATAAATAACCTTTGCCTAGGATTGATGACCTCTTTAATCAAATGAGAGGAGAAAAGGTATTTTCCAAGATCGACTTGAGGTCTGGTTACCATCAGGTGAGAATCAAGGATGAAGACATTCATAAGACAGCCTTCAGAACAAGGTATGGACATTATGAGTTTGTAGTGGTACCATTTGGTCTCACAAATGCACCAGCTACATTTATGTGCCTTATGAACAGTGTCTTCAGTAAGTACTTGGACAAGTTTGTTCTTGTTTTCCTTGATGACATTCTTGTTTATTCTAAGAATGAGAAAGAGCACGAAGAGCATTTGAGATTGACATTGCAATTACTCAGGGAACATTAGCTGTATGCAAAATTGAGCAAGTGTGACTTCTACAGAGATAGAATTCAGTATTTGGGTCACATTATCTCAAAAGAGGGTATATCTGTGGACCCTGAGAAGATTGAAGCCATGAATTGGCCTACTCCAAGAAATGTGACAAATGTAAGATCTTTTATGGGACTTGCAGGATACTACAGGAGATTCATTGAGGGATTTTCCAAGGTTACACATGCCATCACGTCTTTGCAAAAGAAGGGAGTAAAATTCGAATGGACTTCGAAGTGTGAAGAAAGCTTCCAGCGGTTGAAGAATCTTCTCACCAGTGCACCAGTATTGAAGGTTGCAAATCCAGAGAAAGATTTTGTGGTGTGTACTGATGCATGCGGACAAGGGCTTAGAGGAGTCCTTATGTAGGGAAACCACGTGATATGTTATGAGTCAAGAAAGTTGAAGGAGCATGAGAAGAACTATGCCACTCATGATCTCGAGCTTGCAGCCATAGTACATGCTCTCAAGATGTGGAGGCATTACTTGATGGGTAGAAGATTTGAACTCAGGACAGACCATTGTGGTCTGAAGTATCTGTTTGATCAGCCTACTTTGAATGCTAGGAAAGCGAGATGGCTGGAATTTTTATGTGAGTTTGATTTTGAAATCAAGCACATAAAGGGAAAAGAGAATAAGGTAGTTGATGCGCTCAGCGGGAAGGTACAGGAAATGCATGTGGCATCTCTTAGTATTTGCCAATCATATTTGAGGCAGCAGATTATTAATCATGTTGCTGGAGATGAATGGTATGAGCAGGTAAAAGACAAATTGCAACATCAAAGTCTTGACAAGAGGTATGAGGGATATAAATTGGAAGAAGATGGACTTCTCACTTATAAAGGCAGAATTTATATTTCGAGTGTAGCAGATTTGAGGAGAGCTGTTATGGATGAAATCCATCAAGCTCTGTATTCTGGTCATCCAGGATATCAGAAGACAATTGCTATAGCTATAAAGCAGTACTTTTGGCTAGGAATGAAAAAGGACATAGCTGAATACATTTCAAGGTGCATGAAATGTCAACAGGTAAAGGTTGAGCATCAACATCCAGCAAGCTTGTTGCATCCTTTGCCAGTTCCGGAATGGAAATGGGAAATTATTTCCATGGATTTTATTACAGGATTGCCGGTGACTTGGAGACAACATGATTCCATCATGGTTGTGGTAGACAAGTTGACAAAGGCAGCACATTTTATACCGGTGAAGTCTACACATAAGACTGATGACATTGCAAAGATATTCATGAAGGAGATTTTCAAATTGCACAGATTGCCGAAGGCAATAGTCTCGGATAGAGATGTCAAGTTCACTTCCAATTTTTGGAAGGGGTTGTTTGCATATTTGGGTACAAGGCTAAACTTTAGCACTGCATACCATCCTCAGACAGATGGGCAAATAGAGAGAGTTAATCAGGTGCTTAAAGATATGCTTCGCATGTATGTGATGGACAAACCAACCAAGTGGGAAGATAAATTGCACTTGGTAGAGTTTACTTACAACAATGGATAGCAGGCATCCTTGGGGATGAGTCCGTATGAAGCTTTGTATGGAAGAAAGTGTAGGACACCAGTGACTTGGGACAATCCAGTAAACAAGGTTGTGCTTGGACCAGAATTGCTCAAGGAAATGGAGCAAGAGGTTGTAAAGATCAGACAGAATCTGAAAGAAGCACAGGACAGACAGAAAAGCTATGTAGATAAGCATAGGATGAACAGAGAGTTCAGTGTTGGGGATCATGTTTACCTCAGAGTGAAAGCAAAGAAAATTTCCTTGAAGCTTGGAAGTTGTGCCAAGCTGTCACCAAGATATTGTGGGCCATTTGAAGTGCTTGAAAGAATAGGGCCAGTTGCATATAGACTTGCCTTGCCTGCTAGTACTAGAGCTCATAATGTTTTTCATGTTTCTTTGCTTAAGAAATGTGTACATGATCCTAACCATGTGATAAATTGGGATGTGATTCAGGTGGAACCCGAGGGATAGTTCCAAATCAAGCCAATGCGCATCCTCGACAGGAAGGTCACAACGCTCAAAAACCGAGCCATAGGGCAAGTAAAGGTGCAATGGGAGCACGATGGACCTGAAGAGGCTACGTGGGAGTTGGAGGATTCCATGCGATTGGCACACCCATTTTTGTTCAATTCTGCGGAACACTGAGGTGGTACCAGTGTAGCATTTTGTTCAAATTTTGTAAAGCAGTGAGGACAGTGCTATTGAAGGGGGAGGGGAATGTAACACCCCGGTTTTAACCATGTTTGCATTACATATACATGAGACATATATTGTAAATAATCATGGTGCAAAGCTAAATGCAAAGGCCCCACCATCGATTTGGTTTCGCAATGTTTCGGATTTGGAATTGTCACCGATGGTACATCGGGACATGCGGCATACATATTAAAGCTGTGGCATCATGTAACTTTGCATTTTTAATTAAATAACCCCAACCAGCTATGTTCACTGTAACCAAATTGAGAAGGGGCATGATTTCCTAAGGTTAAGGGGGGGATTGCTAAACTTGGACCCCATGGGAAAAGCCATGTGTCAAACCTTAAACCCCTATTTAGTTGAGGCAGTTAATGTTGGGTGAGGATGGGTGGCAGCCTTGCCCCCACGCGCCTCGACAGCTGGTTCAGTCACGCATGGGCTGGGAGTGGTTCCTCACGCACCGTTTGGGATGTTGACCGTCTGTACACTCTCTCGGATCGTGGGCTGTTCATTTTCCTCATGCAGAGCAGGGAATAAAATGTTTTACAATCCATTGTGTAGGGGTTCGCCCTTCTCTCTCACACACCGATTGCTGACCTGTGGTTATGTTTTTCCTTTCAGTCACGCAAAGAATCGATTTTCCCTTGATATGATCGGACTGTGTAGTCGTCCCATCCTACCTTGGGAGATGCTGCTGTGATTTCCTTATGGATCCCTGGCTGTAGTCTCCTACACATCTGGATTGACTATGTTTTCCCCTGTAGTTCGTTGGTTGTTGATCCCCACATTTGTTGACTAAGTTTTCCCTTGCGATTTGGGCTGCTGAAGGTTGATGTGAAATCCTTTTGGCCACGATAGGGCCAAGAACGATTCAGGGAGTTGTTTTTCCCTTGTTAAAGCTTTAATAGTTGGTTTGCTGCATGCACGTAGTGGTTTTGTCCTCGGACTGCATTGGAGTGGTGAATGAGGGCCTGATGTGCTTGATAAACCTGGTGGTTTGGGAACCACACAGACAGAGCTAGTGGGCTAGCTTTCTTCTCCACAACCCTTGAATAGCACTGGAAGGGAGATCAGGGTCTGAGGGACTGCGTTGCAGAGAAAGGACTGTTTTCCTTGTGTTGGGTGTGTGTGGGTGTCCTAGAAGTCAGGCTAGTTTTGGTGTAGGTGTCATTGAAGACAAGCCCATGGTAGAGATCAATCAAGAAGAGAAGTAAGAAGAGGACTCCATTAAGGTATGGACTCTTGTGATTGTAATGATATCTTATGTGATGAAATTGAGAAGGTTCTTGCAGATGATGATGAAGGGATATCAAAGATTGCACATGAGATACATCTCACGTTGTTGAATATTGACCTCAGAGCCAATTGGTTCATGAACACATTAAATCTAAACCATAGTGACTTCATGAAGTTCCAAAAAAAAACTTGGACTCCTTAAATGAATATCAGCAGAAGACCATGACAATGAAAGTGTTGCTTGTGAAGCTCAAACACAAGGACAAACAGTTGCGGTATCAGATGAAGTTGCACAACTAAATACTGAATTGATCAGTCAAAAGGAAGAACAAGAAGATCTTATTGAAGAGCTTGAAGAAACCAGGGAGGCTAATCATGATCTGAAGACTCAGCTAGAGGAAGCCAAGAGAACAGAAGAAATCTTGAAGAATCAATTGGAAGAAAAAGAGCAGACAATCCAAAAAGCTGGAAATGGAGGTAGTTGGTGTAACAACTATAAAATAAAATATTATTTAGATTAGTTAATTATCTTATGAAAGTGTGTAACCCTTCAGTTTACACGCTCAAAGCCTATAAAGGCGAGCTTCCCTTGTAATTATTAAATCATCCAATATATTAATATTATTCATATTTCATTATTACAATGATAGTTGGATTCGACTAACGGACAACCGGATTTGGTTACTCCATTTGGTATCAAAGCTCAGATTCGGCTCCTTCGACCTAAGCTCAGATTCGGCTCCTCAGCACTAAGCTCAGATTCGGCTTCTCCCACTTAAGATGGGTTTCGGCTCATCTCACATCACCCTTCCACTCACATCTCTCATACATCCTTAATTTCATTTCTCCCTACCATCATACTACCTCCGCGAACTCCATCCTGCCACTCATTCATTGGCTTTAGGCCACTTCCTTCACGTTTTGTTTCACCCTCCAGTTGTGCCCAAACTTCCCCATCTCCACTTCTGCCACTCCTCCGCCACTTCTTCCCACTTCACGCCACACCCTCCAAAATTCCGCGCCCACCCTTCCCCATCTCCACTTTTGCGCACTCCTCCACCACACCCTTTGTCATCATCTCACCCACACCACCACCTACACGTTCCACCCCCATCTGCCCTCCTCCATATGACCATCTCCTTTCCCCGGCATCTCACTTACTCCATCCTATGCGCCATCCTTCTCCTCTGCGTCGCCTCCTCACTGCGACGTCACCTCACAACAGTCGCTCCCTCCATTCTACTGCCTCCCGTCACCTCACAGCAGTCGCTCCCTCCATTCTACCGCCCCCAACCTTTCTCCTCCACGTCGCTGCCTTCTCCACGTCATCGTCTACCACCACGCCATCGTTCCCTGCATTCCTCTTCCACTCACTGCCGCCTGCTCCTAAACCCTATCACAACAAATTTTAATAAAAATATATTATTTTAATAATTGATATTATTACATAGTATTATTTTTATTAAAAAAAAATTTAACCAAACTTTATAATAAAATTAAATATAATTATAAAAATTATTATTTAAAATAAAATTATTATATATTAAAAAAAAACTATATCCCAAAATAATTATATAGTTTATAAAAATTAAAAATATTAATATTAATAAATTAATTAATATATTATTATTCAATTCACCTCAAAAGCCAAAATACACACCTCCGTATACAAGGTCCAAGACCATGGAGGAACTGAAAGAGAAGATCGAAAAAATGGAGAAGGACATAAAGTCCATTGTTGCTAACCAAGAAGGCTTGAAGGAAAAGATGCAAAATAACAATATATTACTCAAAGACGAGCTTGTTTTGGTACTAGAAAGAAGGCTCAACGACAAACTTGACATCCTGAACGAAAAACAAAAAGACATGGATGACAAAATGAGTACCGTGACGCAAAACATAAACACCTTAACATAGAACATGAGCACCATGACGCAGAACCATAATACATTAATCGAGATGTTACAAAAGCTCATACCCAGTTCGGGCCAAGTCAACGGTCCACACATGCTAGATGCCTCATTTCATGTTGCCACCCAGGAAACACTCGCAAAGAATCAAGAAGAATTGCAAAAAGAAATAAAGATTAACAATGCGACGCTTAAGCAAGAGATAGAAACACAAGTACTGCCACATATGGAGGCACAATTAAACAACAAAATAGACGCTATAAGTAAAATAGTAGAGCATAAAAAAGCTAAAAATCACCGCCAACAACGAAGCAATTCAAATATGTCACTTTCATCGTCCAGTAGTTCCGAGCCACCATCAAACCATAAGGCGAAAGGAAATCAACGTCGTCCTTACAAAGTGTACCCACCTAAGGCAAAAATAGAGTTGTCGAAATACAATGGGAGTGAAGACCAATGCATTGCTTGGTTAAAGAAAGTAGAAGAATACTTCGACATTCACAACATTCAATCTGACGAGGAGAAGGTGAAATATGCGTCAATGCATATGGAAGGGTACACCTATAATTGGTACTTATGGTGGAAGAGAGATAATTTTACCTACACCTGGAAGTTGTTCAAAAATGATTTTTTTAATAGGTTTCAAGGAATCAAAGAAGATGAATTTTTCAGTAAACTTACCAGACTCCAGCGAGTCGGAAACGTTGAGGAGTTCACTCATCAATGGGAATCCTTATCAACACAAGTAGTTGGGTTGTCTAACAAGCAAATACTTGAAACCTATTTAGGGGGTATTAAACCATACCTCCAAAAAGAGTTAAAGTTGCATGACATACCTAATGTAGAAGTGGCAAGACATAAAGCAAACGCCGCAGAACGCAAATTGGAAGGAATTAAAACAAGAGGCAATAACCATTATCGGCAAGAAAAAGAGACACAATGTAGGTACTGTGCAGATACTTGGTCACTCAGTCATCAATGCCAAAAACCTCAATCATATGCCTATGAAATATAAAATAGATCGAAGTCATCTAACAGTTACGTTGATAATAGAAAAAAGAAGAAAAACACATGTCGTCGATGCGGTGATGATTGGACCCTTGGTCATAAACGTAGGAACAATGAGACAATACAGTGCAAAATCATCAATGGAAAGGAAGTGCAAGTCTCTGCACAAGAGACCTCTTTCGATTCTAATACCGACACCGAGTCAGAATGAAGAACGACACTAGGAAAATACTTAAGCTTTGAGGACAAAGCTTCCTTAAAGGGAGTGGCAATGTAACAAATATAAATAAAATATTATTTAAATTAGTTAATTATCTTATGAAAGGGTGTAACCCTTCAGTTTACACGCTCAAAGCCTATAAATGCGAGCTTCCCTTCTAATTATTAAATCATCCAATATATTATTATTATTCATATTTCATTATTACAATGATAGTTGGATTCGACTAACGGACAACCAAATTCGGTTGCTCCAGTTGGTCTTAGGAAGAAATGTGAAAAGAATGATGCATTCGTTAAGTTCAAGGACAGTTCAGTTGTCCTAAATAAGATCTTGGATTTCCAAATATCTCCATGTGACAAAATTGGTCTTGGTTATAAGAAGGATAGGGAAAAATCTGAAGATGACACTTGGTCTCCGAAGACTCCAGAAGCAGGTCCATTAACGTCCAAATTTGCTACCCGTGCACCTGCACATGACAACAAGGAATTTGTAAGTTTAAAAAGAAAACAAGGAGTTAGGTCCATTCCTTAAAGCAGGCTCAGAAAAGAAACAACTCCAAGACCCAGGTATGAAATCGGTTTCAATGGTTATTGTTATTTTTGTTCTAACATTGGTCATAAAGTTGTGGATTGTAGACTCTACGGAAGAAGTGGTGGAAGGCCCAATGACTCAGTTAGATGTTGGACATGTTGCTCCCACATGTCACACACTCATATGATACAACTGCAGTGGGGTTGGTGACAAAGCCAAAGAATGTGCAAGTCAAATATGTCAACAAAGGAAGAGTCCTTCCTATACATCAGCAACAAGAACTAGTGAACCTTGGAAGAAGTCCAATGCAGGAAGATTTGAAGATCAGAAGACAAAGGCCTATAGTCAAGGACACTCTCAAGCATGGAGACATGAAGTTGATCAAAGAAGTGTTGTAAGTTCCAACAACTCATTCAAGTGTTGGACATGCAACCATGGTGGTCACATTGTTGCATATTGTCCTACGATGAGGTGTTATAGTTGCAGTGGCCTTGGGCACAAGGCTCAAGAGTGTTGGTGTACACAGAAACAACCTTTGAGAGTTTCCTATACATCTCATCAAGGAAAATTAGCACAGATGAAGGAACAAATTCCAGGAAGCAAGTATGGATGAAGAAGACCGAGTAGTTGCAGATAGGAGAGGTTGATTAGAGTAGGGAATATTGTTCCCATATGGAAATCCAAGTGTAAGGTCTCTCAAAGACCTTAGCACAGCTTGAGTTCATGAGGCTAGAGGATGAACTCAAAGGAGAAAGGATGGTTACTCAGGTATACAGATAGGTCCTAGGATCGTGCATATTGGCAGGGGGAGCAATGATCAGTGATCACTACCTTCAGATGCAGATATGTGGTCATCATTTGCCATTGATTCCAAAGGGGGAGAGATGAAAGGGGAACATGCTCATAGGGGGAGCATGCTCACAAAGGGGGAGATTGTTGATGAAATTATCACTGATGCCAACACGGACTTGCAGTAGCCCCACGGATTATCCTTGATTCCACTAAGTCCCACCTACAGTGCCTTGAAGCACCTTGTACCCAGATGACAAGGTCCATATACCCACAAGGATTGATCTTGAATCCACCACCTTATTGAAGATGTTGAATACCTTGCTAATGGTGTTGAAGACCCTGTAGATAATCCTAAAGCATTTAAGGATGATGGAGAAGCCCTAGATGGGTTGGAGAAGCATTAATGGCCCATTTTGTGGCCATCCATGCTCGGATGATATCATGGTACCCCAGAAGAAGACCTAGCAACCCCACAGGTGATATCTTGACCTTTAAAGGTATCCTGGTGTCGTTGAGGTGGTTGAATCCCCTCGCTTGATGAAGAATCCCTGAAAAAGTCCTTGGACCCACACTTTATGGCTTAATGGTTCTTGTATACTTAATGAAGAAGATGCGGGCATTGATGACTCAATGAAGACCTCGAACCCTTGATGATGACCTTAATGCCCTTGGTATGGTCATGGATCCCACTACTTACACTTGACATTGTTAGATGGCGCATTGATGATGGAATCCATAATGAACCCCTTGTGGCTTGCTAAACCCATGCCATTGATGATGATTTGTGAATAAGCCCTAATTGCTTGATGAAGGACGTGATGGCACCCACTTGGACACCTAGACACACTAAATGATGGTAACTTTGAATATATACCCTTGAAGATGGGATGAAGGTGTTGTATGACACCTAATGATTGGAAAACCCTAAGAACTGATGGTGTACACCCTTTTATGTAACAAAAAATACATACAATTCTTTGGTAAGGTTTGACCCTTGAAGGAAGGGCTTGTATGACAAAATTGAATTCAAAAATAAAAAATTCAAAATTAAAATTCTCACCTTACTTACCCTAGAAGTCGGCTCTCGATTGTGGATGTGGACACACTTAAATGTGTATTTTTTTGAAATACTAAGAGGGGTGTGAATCAGTATTGTAAGAATCAGTGTGAAAGGTTTGACCCTTGAAGGAAGGGCTTGTATGACAAAATTGAATTCAAAAATAAAAAATTCAAAATTAAAATTCTTACCTTACTTACCCTAGAAGTCGGCCCTCGATTGTGGATGTGGACACACTTAAATGTGTATTTTTTTGAAATACTAAGAGGGGTGTGAATCAGTATTGGTACAATTTAAATTTTTAATCAAAATTAAGTTGTTGATCACCAATCAAAGCGTATCATCAATGTGTATAAAATAGCAAACTACACAGTACACAATAATTTTGACGTGGAAACCCAAGTTTTGGGGGTAAAACCACGAATCCTTTTTGAAATAAATTTCCAAAAATAACTAGATAGAGGCAACAACCCACTTATTACAAAGACTTCAATTTTCCAGCTACAACCCCCTAATTTACAGGATACAACCTAAAGGAAGCTACAACTCCCTATTTCTCTGCCTACAACCGGAAGGAGGCTACAACCTCCTTTCCTTGCCCCGTCCTACCACCGAGATAAGAAAATACTGCTGAACCTGTAGACCTGTCACACACCAATGTTTGAACTTCCTACTACTGATAACTTCTATTCTCTGATCACCGCCAAGTCATCCCTGTATATATATATATATATCACTGCCATGCATTGCTTGTCAAACCCAATCATTGAAGTAGCTCTGCTCTTCTGTTACTGAACATAATCATAGGTTATGCATCAACAATATAGTGTGTACTTCATCATCATTACATCATTATCTTCAAGTATCATATCATGGTATTCATCATAGTGTCAAAGTATGTATCATGCATGTTCATCATCATGTAAGTATTAAGGCAAATGTCATCTCATGACATGTATCATCAATATGTATGTGTCATAGATCATAGGAGAGCATAATCACATCATCATGGAACATATGAGTGCATCATACACTTGTATTATATTGTACACTCACTTGCCACTGTGCACTCTTACATTTATTGTACATCCACTCACACAACATTGTATGTACACTTACTCTTTAGCATACACTGTACTTCTATACCTATTGTTGTTCACACCTTGTCAATATTGTACACACCTTGTCTACTATGCCCACACCTTAAACATTACTTAATATTGTTCAATACTTGTTCACTTTCATGCATCAACATTGAAGTGTACACACTTCAATGTACATACATACAGTATTCACACCTTGTCTACTATGCCCACACCTTAAACATTACTTAACATTGTTCAATACTTGTTCACTTTCATGCATCAACATTGAAGTGTACACACTTCAATGTACATACATACAGTATTACATATCACTTAGACACATCATAGTTCATACATACCTTGTACTACTTGCATCATCAATCACTTGTAGACAATCTCACACTTTACCGTGTACATATGCTTGTGCACTAATGTACATACTCTCATTCCTCACTACTCACTGACTTTACCCTCATACATATGTCACTTGTCTCTGTACATGCATTCTACCACTTCACACCACTGTAAACACATTACCTCAATACATATATTCACACTACATTGTGTTTGTTATCACCAACCTTGTAGTTGCCTGTGTGAGGTGGATGCAGGATGGATGGTAGAGGGGCAAGCAACTAAGGGGTGGAACCATGACTGCCTAGACTCCCAAATGGATGGTTGTCATGCCAATCAAGGCAGCGTTCACTTTATGTTATATGAGTCCAAGACAACAACGGGGGAGACCTGGATCTGCTCCCGACAAGAGAAATCAGACCTAGACACTGGAACAGATCAGATGGGGCTTTAAGGTATGTAAGGTGCAAGGTAAATGGAAACCCTAGCTCTAGGGTTTAGGTACTAGCAACTAATGGAGATGACCATTGTCTTGGGAAATGTAACTGTGATAGGGTAAGCAAAGACAGAGTTGGGACTATCTAGTACCAAGGAGACAGACTCAGTGAAAGATAGGTAACTTGAGTTATCAATGAATGTTGGCAAAGGAAATGGGAATGAGGTCAAATTAGGGCTAGCGCTAGAGATTAGGATATCAATGTCTTATGTGCATTGGGAAATGGAGTCAATGTTGACACAACATTTCAATGAACCCACCTGGGATATACCCTGATTTATGGACCCAGACAAAGACTTCGCCAAGAAGATTCAGGTTACAGGAAAACCAGCAGAAGGAGGGCTAACGCTAGGGCTTGGAGAGGCAGATCTGCAACTCTAGAGCCACTAGGAGGCTATCAAGTCAACGTTGAAGGGGAAATGAGATTGGGGTAGCCTGATCTACAAACCCAAGTCAGCAAATTTCAGTAAAGATCAGATCTGGAAAAAGTCAAAAACTAATGAGGGGGGCTAGGGGGGTGAAAACCAGTTTTTCAGATCTAGGGCAAACTGGAGAGAACTAGCTTAGCGTTGGGGGTGTTCTAGAATGCTCAAGCCCTGATCTATCATCTTAGCCTGTCAGATTTCAGAAAAAGTCAATTTTGAAAATGTCCAGTTTTTAGTGAGGGCGCCATGGTTGTTTCAGTCAAAAACTCAGATCTAGGTCAAACTGCCAAGAATCTGGAAAACGTTGAGGGTGATCTGGACTGTGTGGGACCTGATCTATCCGTCTGTCAAGTTAGAAATCAGAAAAAGTCAAAACCCTAGCAGGTCAAATTTTCAATGGGGGGTTTATGCAATTTTCTGCTAAAAAAGAGATCTATGTCAAACCAGCAGGAGTTTGACTAGCGTTGTAGTAGATTTAGGGAAGAGGAGGCTCGATCTATGAAACTCGGAAGTGGTTTGGCCAAATATCGGATGATTCCCAGATTTATTGTTTTTTAGGGTTTTTAGTATTTTATGAGTTTTCAGAAAATTTGAAGTAAAGCAAGGTACAATGGATTAAGATCTGAAGAGAAGATACTTACCTGGAAATTCTTGTAGAAGTCTTTAACAGTGATGATCCTTGCTATCTCGATCAATTCTGGAAGATCCAAGTGATTTCTATGAAGGATGTAAGCCACAAACCACCAATGCGCCCCCTACCCTGCATGAGCAAACGTTAACAATATCAAATTTTCCAATACAAGATAAAAAAACCAAATGCTACAAGAAAGTAAAACGAAGTAATCATAGATCACAATGAAACTAATGAAAACCCCCTAATCCAAGATGAAGAAAATCAAACGAGTTGAGGTCCCCCTGCAAAAACGCTCCAGCCAAAACGCCCTCATGTAGGCAAGACAATGACAGTAGAAAAATATAGATCTCACAAGAATTTCCAAAATGCTAGGAAGCAGAGGACTATCCAATCACCAATTTAGAACATCAAATGCAAAGCGGATCCAGAAAATATTCACAGAAAAATCTTTTATATTATTCATATCCAAGAGCCAAAGACCCCTTACAAATGAGAAGCTCTCTCCTTTAAATAGAAATGAGAGAACCACAATCATAACCGAATCCTAACCACTTTCAAAACGAGTGGCCAAGATTAAAAGATGAAATTTTCTAATCAATAGTTGAGATGAGCTCAACATACAATACATTGATCAATATAACCATAAAATACCAAAGTGGACTAAAACACCCATAAAGAGGGTAACCCACTCAAAAAGAAATAAATGAGGCACATGGTGGGTCCAAGGAGTGTTTGACTAACTCCCTCTGGGTGTCCCCATGGCACAATAAAATAATATAATAATTTAATTCTTTGACTTTGTGCCTCCTTGAGGAAATTGTGAGCCTCCCAAAAGCCCCAGAAAATAATATAAAAATGCACAAACATAGGTGTGGGCCCAATCAGGTGCTGCAACTGCAAGAGAAGGTGTGGACGACATCACTCTCATCATTGTGACTCATCCCATGTCATTTCCTTGCCTCAATAGCCCAAATTGATTTCTTCAATAGCCATTTAATCATTTTTTAATCTGCCTCGAGAAACGTGAACCTGCCAAAACATCCTCCTAGGGTGCCTGCATTGTCAAACTGAGCCCGCCAGGCTCTCTGGGATGGGGGTACTATGGTACAAACAAGTGGCTGCACCCTCTATGCCCATACAACGCCCTAGGAGATCCAACTAAAACATCTCCTTGCTTAAACATATCAACCTATGAAGAAAAACATCATCAAAAAGGCAGAATGAGCCTGATCATATCTGCAAGTTCCTAGAACTGGAAATAAACGGTCTCATTAGACTCAGAGAGTCCAAATCCATCTAAGGTGTATACTCATACCCCTCACAGGTCTCTATCTGATCATCAATCATATCCAATAAACAATATAACCATCTGTAACTGATCAGACACCAATAATAACTCAGACTGTCATCCATCTGTTGCAAGTGTAAAAGGATAAGACATGCTTTACAACTCATTCAGGTAACAATCACAACAAGTATCATTCATTTCACTAGCGGTACATCAACCAATACATATATAAGGCTTTATTTATTATTACTCAGAGTTAAACTTTCAAGACTATACTCACTTCATAGTTGTAGCCGATTTGCTAGTGAAGGGTGAAGGGCGAAAATGACAAGGCTAAGGCAAAGGATGACTTCCTACTTAACATCATGACACTTTAGATAATGGAAAGAGAATACTCACTATAACCAATGTCAGACAAAAGACAACACAAGGAATGTCAGTGCCTCACAAATGGGTGAGTTGTTTAGAGAGTGCTTATTCAACTTAGGCATCATGACTACATCAAGATTGATCCAAGTTCACTAGGATCATCATTTTATTCCATGGCCTTTTTGGCCTATATGACCCTTTGGGACTTCACCAGTGTTTAAAAGCACAGCTAATTGCAGCTTTCATCCATGACATATTTATTTTTATAAGGTCACGAATATTTGGATATAGCATATTTTTAACCATTGCTTTTTTGAACCTTTTCTTATACTCTTCAAGGAGTATTTTAGCATTTCATTACTCTTGCCCTCTTTACATATGTTAAGAAACACAGTTTTATCATTTTCATTTTCCATGGGCGCATATTCAATATTTTCAATACAGGTAGTACATGAGCTTTCAGTTTTAGCTAACAACATCTCAAGTGACTAGGGGGAGTTCTACACAGTGCCAAACATCGGGACAACCAACCAGAATGATTTAGGCATACAATCCAACTTACCAAAGGCAATTTTTGTCACCAACTCAGAGCCGAGACACAATATAAACAGGGAAGCTTGTCCAACAAAGGTTCTAGCAGGGAAAAAGGTCCTCCATGCCATAAGTCAAGAAGTCAGTCGGGTTGAAAACTAAACTGGAAGGTAATTGATGGGTGAAGACAATGAATGATGGATCCAACACTAGCAAGCCAAAACAATGATGGAAATGACTACCTCTATTCTCCCTAAGGAGGGTAAAACCAATAAGTATAGATCAGGAACTTCCAAGCCTAAGTAGGGACATCAATACATAATACAAAATACATTCAAGTCCATATAATTATGACCGCCAGATCATGATACCACAAGTTAATACATGTCACAAAAATCAGTATAAGAGCAATGATAACCATAACACAATATAAAAAACTGAGTCATAATCATGCAATATAATCCATCTGAGACATCATTTGTCCAAAGAGAAAGTATTAATATAAAGCTGGGCATCAATGACTGTTCTGTAATGACATAAATGGCTACATCTGTTATCAAATATGAGTGTCCTGAGACTCAGTCTTGACATGGAAGAGTACAATAGTCCACTAATATAATAATGATCCATCAAAAACTGCTCATCTCAGCATCTCATATGTAAGAGATCTGGCTGAAAAATGTACTATGTCTAGAAAATAGAATATAGTAGCCTAGCTACTGTATATGTGATAACATTGTTGCCATGTATTGTACATACTAAGAGTCGTTATACTTGAATTTACATTTATATGACTATACATTACATGTATTGTTCATTGTAAATACTCACATACCTTGTAGAAGGCTCGGATTGAGTAGGTGAAGGCAGCAGCAACTTAATACCAAAATTAGAATTTGTAAAAACATGAATTCGGGACTTAGTCTTCCAAAATTCAGGTCTGATGTTCATTGTCAACGAAAAACACTCAAACAAATATCAGTTCACTCTAAAAAATATCACTAAGAATTTTGGGTCTGCAATTTGCTTCTTCTCCAGATTCAACAAAGGGACCTCAGTCAAATCTCAGTTCACTCTCCAAAAATATCACTAAGAATTTTGGGTCTGCAATTTGCTTCTTCTCCACAGTCAGTGAAGGTACCTCAGTCATGCTTTTTCCCAGCGAAAAATATCAGTCAGACAGATGTTAATTTATTGATAATGAAAGGTGACAAGTTTTGTTGTATATATATACACTTTTGTAGAGGTAATTTCTTAGCTGGCCGACTTAGTGGCGGAAAACTAATTTAATCATTTTAACATTAAAACAATTGTTGGTGCCGACTTAGGAGGGGTTTGCAAACTTATTTTAATTAATTATGAGTTTAATGGGGCCAACCTAAAGGAGGAATAAAGTTTTTTATTAAATAAATAAAGGTTGTTTTATTTATTACAACTTGATTATTATTTTAATTATGTTCATAAACTAGTACTTCATTAAAGTGTTTAACCATTTCTTGTCAATGTTGGAGGATAGGGGTATAATATACTTCTTTATTTTGAACATTCAATTATTTAAGAATCTTGACCTTAAGCATTACTTAGTATTTTAATTGTTAATAGTCTTTCCTTTAGTCACAAGGTTAGGTTTTTAGGTTAGGGTCACCATGAGGGCCTCAAGGACTAATGTAAAGGTACAATGGTTACCATTAGGGTGTTATTAGTGTTTTTAGGAACAAGGCATACAACAAAGGGTAGAATGTAGGATTAGGGACCAAGGGTAAGGGTTTTAGGGTAGTTTGTTATGTCAATAGAGTTACCACAAGTGAAGACACATAACCATCAAGATGTGGGGGTGCCTAGGATTTTCCTAAGGTACTAGGACTTCTATAAAACGCAAATGACCATTGAAAGGGTCATTTTGACTCTTGCAACTTCTTCAACCCACCAAGGACACTTCCTAGGGTAATAGGGCATGGTTGTGGTACTGGGGAACCCTATGAGACGACTGGGGAACCATGAGACAACTTAGGGGTACTTAAACACTCTACAAGGTGTAGAGGGATTTTGGCGATGTCCCAAGGGCTCCAAGGGCTTCAAACTTGGGCTTGGACAAGGTCAAAAGGTATCCTTTGACATTGACTGACTTCTAACCCTCAGGGGAACCTCAAAGGGACCCAAGACACATCGACACACACCTGTTGGTATCAATGACAATTTAGTCAACAATCTTGCCTTTGTCATTGATGACAACTCCAAAGCTCACCCTTAGATCATGCTTCCTTTACCTTCCTTGTTCATCTTTTTCTCCCCCTTTGGCATCAATCGCAAAGGGTACTTTTGTCATGCTCCCCCTATCATAATGTTGTGTTGTTGAAGATATATTAATTCATTTGGGAGATAGTATGACTCCCAATTTTTCTCTGGGGTAGTCAAAAGTCTCTCTTGGGAGAGGCCTAATAAAAATGTCTACAACCTATTCGTTTGTCCTGACATATTCCAACTTGACATGTTACTGAAGAAAGTGAAACTTGATTGGAAAGTGCTTGGTCTTGGAGTGCATAACTTGATTCTTGGAGATACTGATGACACTCGTATTGTCACATAGAATTGGAGTTGTCTCATTACATGTCACGTGTATGTCTTGCAAGGTTTGCTTCATCTAAAGAATCTGAGTACAACAAGTGGTTGCTGCTATATATTCTGCTTCTGGGGTTGATAAAGACACTGAAGACTGTTTTTTGTTTGACTAAGATACCAGACAACTGCCTAGAAAGAAAGTTGTTCCACTAGTGCTTCTTGTATCGTCAACACATCCTACCCAATCTGCATCTGAATAAGCTATCAATATCAACTCATTCCCTTTTGAATACCAAAGTCCAAAATCCATAGTTCCTTTGAGATGCCTGAAGATCCTTTTAACTGCTATAATGTGAGTTTCCTTTGGGGTAGCTTGAAATCTTGCAACTTGTCCAACGACCTGCATCACATCTGATCTGGAGGTCGCTAAGTATAGCAGACTACCAATCATTGATCTATATAGCCTTTGATCAACTTCCTTAGACTCATCGTCTTTTCTCAGCTCACAACCGGTGATTATAGGAGTACTCACAGGTTTACAGTAATGACATTTCAAACTCTTTTTGCATGTTCTTAGAAAATTGTTGACTCAGTGAATCATCATCACTTCCAAAGATGATATCATCAATGTCAACTTAAATGATAAGTATGATGTCATTGTCCTTCTTGATGTACAATTTGATATCTGCACTCCCCCTCTTAAAGTCTTGTTGCAATAAGTACATGTCCAATTTGGAGTACCAAGCTCTAAGAGCTTGCTTTAGCCCATATAAGGCTCTTCTAAGTTTGCATACATAGTCCTCGTTTTCTGAAAGTTGAAATCCTTCTGGTTGTTCGATGTAGACTTCTTTTCGAACTCCCCATTCAAAAAAGTTGATTTTACGTCCATTTGATACTCTTTGATGTCTTTGGAACAAGCATAAGCCAATATTAATCTGATAGCTTCCATTCTGGCTACTGGTGCATACGTTTCTTCAAAGTCTATTCCTTCGATCTGAGCATATAGCCTTTGCAAACCAATCGAGCCTTGTTTCTGATCACATGTCCATCTTCATTCATTTTGTTTCTGAAAACCCACTTTGTCCCAATTACATTCTTGTTACTTGGTCTAGGAACAAGTTCCCAAGTTTCATTCTTCTCAATTTGATCCAGTTCCTCTTCCATTTCTTTGACCCACTGCTCACCTATACTGGCCTTTGCAAAGTTTCATGTTTCAGTGGTGGACAATAAAGAGAAGTGTACCTTCTCATTTCTTCTGGATTGTCCTCTTCTTCTAGTTCCTATTCCAGCATCTTTATCACCAATAATTTGATCTGCTAGGTGATTCTTCTGGTACCAGTTCTTAGGAATATGTTTATCCCCTTGTTCTTCTTGTTCCACAATTGATTGATTCAGTTCTTCATATTCTGTGAGTTGTTCTTCACTCTCATCTAGTTATTGTTCCATTTTAATTTCCTTCATTTCTTGCTTATTAGAGACTTCATGTTATTCATCGTCTTATTCTTCTGAGTCTTCTCTGGATGATGTTAGTCTTCCCTCATCTATCTTCACGTTAATACTTTCGATCACCTTGTCTAATCTCAGATTATATCATTTGTAAGCTTTCCTCTTAGATGAATATCCAACAAATATGCCCACGTCTACTCGAGAGTCAAATTTTCCAACCTTCTTATCTTCTCTTTTGATGTATCACTTACTTCCAAAAATTCTGAAGTATTGTACATTTGCCGCTCTTCTTGTCCATAGCTCGTAGGGAGTTTTATCATTTTCACTTCTAAGTAATCCTGTGTTCAAGATGTGTAATGTTGTATGAACTGCGTGTCCCCAAAATTTGTCATTCAACTTGGATTCATTCAACATGGTTCGAGCCATTTCCATTATTGATCTATTCTTTCTTTTAGCAACTCCATTTTGCTGAGGTGTTCTGGCTACTAAAAATTCTCTCATTATTCCATGCTCTTCACAGTACTGGTTGAACTCATCTGAAGTGAATTCTCCACCATTGTTAGATCTGAGGCACTTGATTCATTATCCTATTTCATTCTCGACCGGTTCCTTGAATTTTTTGAAATATCCAAAACCTCCTGACTTCCTATTGAGAAGACATACCCATGTCATCATGGTATAATCATCAATGAGCAGCATGAAATATTTTTCACCATTCAGTCCTTTGCTCGGTTGGTCCACATAGGTCAATGTGAACGAGCTCCAAAGGTTTTGTAGAAGAATTCTCTTTTGTCTTGAAATGTATTCGTGTTTGCTTTCCATGTTGACATTGCTCACATACAGAGTTAGCAGGCTTTGTAACTTTCAGCATATTTTGAACTGCTTGGTTTTTGTAAACTTTGACCAAGTTGTCAAAATGTATATGGCATTCTTATGTGCCAAAGCCAGCTTTCATCTTCTTTTCCCAAGTGACATTTCTCGGACTCGATCTCATCCAACACGTGTATGTTATTTGGGGTCCTAGTGGCTGTGGCTACTAACTTCCGTGATCCTTTCTTCCTTATTTTGCATCCTTTTGAGTTGAAGGTGAGTTCATGTCCTTGATCACACATCTGAATGACACTTAGCAGATTATGCTTCATGTTGTCTACAAGCAAGACATTTTCGGCTAGGGAGTTTTTGCTTCCGAGTTTTACTGTTTCCTTTCCTGATACTTTTGTTGAATTGTTATTCCAAAGATACGGATCCTTTATCCTTTTCAATATTGACAAAATCATTTTTGTTACCTGTCATATGCTTGGAGCAACCGCTATCAAAATACCATTTACCAAAGTTGTAATTCTAAGCTTAAAGAGCAATTCCACATTTGTAGTTGTTCTTGCTTTTGATCCATACCTTGTTGGACATTTCCTCATTTCTTACTGTTAGTAACTTCATTCTGCAATCTATGGCTATATGTCCAAAGTTGTTACACTTGTAACATTCTATTTCTGATCTTAAGGGACCAAATATGGTACTGTACTATGGCCTCCTAAGGCGTGCATGGTTACTCCTTGTTTCAAGAGTTCTTCTTTGAAAACAATTTATAGATTTGTGTCCAAATCTTCCACATGTAAAGCAATGCCCATAAAAGAGATATACATACCTGTGAACATATCAAAGAGGTGTTCTTTTGTGATCTGGTCTCTCTACTGGCCCTCCTTTTGATATGGGTTGTTCTGGTTGATATTCGAACTCTTCTTCATTTGTGGAGTTCTTGGCAACTTCTACATAGCTTCTTGGCTTCTCTTCATTATCTATCAACATTGACCTTGAGGTTTCATTGGTATTATGCTTGTATCCTATACCGATCTTGTCGAATAATGGCTTCTGATTACTGATGATTTGTTCTAGAACCTTAAAGTTGTTTTCATAACCTTTTGTGATATCTTTCGTCTATAGCTTGTTCTTCAGAGATACTATCTCAGCCTCACGATTTTCATTTTCTTTTATATTTTCCATTAGTTATTCAGTAAGAGAGTCTCCAACTCTTTTGGATTCTTCCATTTTGGTCTTTAGGTCAACAATGGTTTGTTCAAACCCTTGTGCCTCTTCCTTAAGCATCACGTTTTCCTTCCCGACTTTCTTCAGCTCTTTCAAGGCACGTACAAGTTCTGCCTCAAGATCTACTTATCCTTCATCTACGGATTCTTCATTACCATTAGGATCCTCATCTGAGTTTATTGCCAGAAAGAGTACCTTATATGGTTCACTGTCATCATCAGAATCATTGTCGATGTCATTGTCAAAGTCACCACTGGATGAGTTGTTATCTCTTTTTGTATAGAGACTTTTCTTCTTTGCAAACTTTCTTCTGTTCTTATTCTTGTAATTATTGTACTTCTTGTAGGGTTTAAAGTTGTCATCTTCATCAATATTTGAGTTCTTTGCATACGTACATTTAGCAACAAAATGACCTATCTTTCCACATGAGAAACATTTAAGAGGTAACTTACCTTTGTATTTTCCAATGCCTCTCTTCAATTTTCGAACAAAGTTAGTTATTTCTGCATCATCAGATTCATCACTTATTGGCTTGTCCTTTGTTGATTTGTTCTTCCCAGCTTGTTTGGAGGAGAACTTAAAAGGTGCTTCCTTTCTTGGTGTGTCTTCGTCTTCAATTCTCATTTCGTAAGCCACCAGAGTTCCATGCAGTTGATTAACTGTCATAGTCTTTAGATCTATTCTTTCTTCTAGAGAAGAGACGTTAGGGTTGAACCTTTTGGGAAGAGTGCTCCGAATTTTTCAAACCACTATGGCCTCATCAAATTCTTCACCCAATCCTCTGATGGTATTCACAAGTTGATCCACATGAAGAATAT
Source organism: Pseudotsuga menziesii (assembly GCA_001517045.1). Classification (NCBI taxonomy): domain Eukaryota; kingdom Viridiplantae; phylum Streptophyta; class Pinopsida; order Pinales; family Pinaceae; genus Pseudotsuga; species Pseudotsuga menziesii. The sequence goes on along the minus strand of LPNX010112247.1, from coordinate 126,678 downwards.
TAGCTGCAATGTCTTCGTCCCCATTCATCCTCAGATGTTGAAATTGACATCTGTATGTTTGAAGTTTCACTTCTTTAACTTTGTTATCTCCTTCGTATGTGGTTTGGAGTTTGACCCACACTTCCTTTGCATAGTGGCAGTGCATCACTTTGTTGATGACAGATTCCTTTATAGTACCTAGAAGGTGATTTATGGATTTTGAGTTGTTGTATTCATCCAGCTCAACTGCATCTGTTGGTACGGTCTGTGGTACATTGTACCCATTCTCGATACTTTACCATATTTCTATTCCTTGAGCTTCTATGAAGGCTCTCATCCTTATGCTCCAGAATGCATAGTTGCTTCCATCAAACACGGGTGTTCCAGTTTTGTTCTGTTTAGCAAACTTCCCCATGATTACCTTCCAACAGTTAGTATGTTCTGAAGGAACTGACTCTGATACCAATTGTTGAAATACTGAGAGGGGGGGTGACTCAATATTTGTACAATTTGAAATTTTAATCAAAAACAAGTTGTTGGTCACCAATCATAGCATATCATCAATGTGTATAAAATAACGAACTGCACAGTACACAATAATTTTGACGTGGAAACCCAAGTCCTGGGGGTAAAACCATGGAAGCCTTTTTAAAATAGTTTTCCAGAAATAACTGGAAAGAGGCAACAACCCCCTTATTACAAAGACTTCAATTTTCTAGCTACAGCTAGAAGGAGGCTACAACCTGAAGGAACCTACAACTCCCTAGTTCTTCGGCTACAACCGAAAGGAGGCTACCTTGCACCCTCCTGCCACAAAGATAAGAAACGATTGTTGAACCTGTGGACCTGTCACACACCAATAACTGAACTTCCTGCTACTGATAACTTTTGTTCTCTGATTGTTGCCAAGTCATCCCTGTATATATATCATTGCCATACATTGCTCATCAAACCCTATCACTGAAGTAGCTATTCTCTTTTGTTACTGAACATCATCATAGGTTATACATCAACAATATAGTGTGTACTTCGTCATCATTACATCATTATCTTCAAGTATCATATCACGGCATTCATCATAGTGTCAAAGTATGTATCATGCATGTTCATCATCATGTAAGTATCAAGGAAAATGTCATCTCATGGCATGTATCATCAATATGTATGTGTCATAGATCATAGAAGAGCATAATCACATCATCATGGAACACAAGAGTGCATCTTAACTTTATTGCATGATACACTTGTATTATATTGTACACTCACTTGCCGCTGTGTACTCTTACATTTACTGTACACCCACTCACACAACATTGTTTGTATACTTTCTCCTTAACATACAATGTACTTCTATACTTACTGTTGTTCACACCTTGTCAATAGTGTACACACCTTGTCTACTATGCCCACACCTTATACATTATTAAACATTGTTCAATACTTGTTCACTTTCATGCATCAACATGTACACTTCGATGTACATACATACATTATTGCATATCACTTAGACACATCATAGTTCATACATACCTTGTACTGCTTGCATCATCAATCACGTGTAGACAATATCACATTGTATCTTGTACACATGCTTGTGCACTAATGTACATACTCTCATTCCTCACTACTCACTTTACCCTCATACATATGTCACTTGTCTCTGTACATACATTCTACCACTTCACACCACTGTAAACACATTACTTTTCCTTTGTACATATATTCACACTACACTGTGTTCTCATGTATTGTACATACTAAGTGTTGTTATACTTCACTTTACATTTACATGACGATACATTACATGTATTTTTCACTGTAAATACTCACATACCTTGTCGAAGGCTCAGATTAAGTAGATGAAGGCAGCAGCAACTTAATACCAAACTCATACTTTGTACAAACATGAATTCGAGACTTAGTCTTCCAAAATTTGGGTCTGTTGTTCACAGTCAAAGAAAAACACTCAGACAGATCTCAGTTCACTCTCCAAAAATATCACTATGAATTTCGGGTCCGCAATTTGCTTCTTCTCCATAGTCAGCAAAGGGACCTCAGTCAGATCTCAGTTCACTCTCCAAAAATATCACTAAGAATTTCAGGTCTGCAATTTGCTTCTTCTCCACAATCAGCAAAGGGACCTTAGTCATGCTTTTTCCTAGCGAAAAATCTCAGAGACAGTTACTAATTCGTTGATGATGAAAGCTGACAAGTTTTGGTGTATATATATACACTTTTTGTTGAGGTAATTTCTTAGTTGGCCGACTTGGTGGAGGAAAACTAATTCAATCATTTTAACATTAAAACAATTGTTGGGACCGACTTAGGAGTGGTTTGCAAACTTGTTTTAATTAATTATGAGTTTAATGGGGCTTAACTAAAGGAAGAATAAAGTTTGTTATTAAATAAATAAAGGTTGTTATATTTATTACAACTTGAGTATTATTTTAATTATGTTCATAAACTAATACTTCATTAAAGTGTTTAACCATTTCTTGTCAAAATTGGAGGATAGGGGTATAATATACTTCTTTATTTTAAACATTCAATTATTTAAGAAGGTTGATCTTAAGCATTACTTAATATTTTAATTGTTAATAGTCTTTCCTTTAGTCATAAGGTTAGGTTTTTAGGTTAGGGTCACCATGAGGGCCTCAAGGACTAATGTAAAGGTACAACGATTACCATTAGGGCATTATTAGTGTTTTTAGGAGAAAGGCATACAACAAAGGGTAGAATGTAGGCTTAGAGACCAAGAGTAAGGGTTTTAAGATAGTTTGTTAGGTTAATAGAGTTACCACAAGTGAAGACACATAACCATCAAGGTGTGGGGGTGCCTAGGATTTTCCTAAGGTACTGGGACTTCTATCAAACACAAATGTCCACTGAAAGGGTCATTTGGACTCTTGCAACTTCTTCAACCCACTGGACACTTCATAGGGTAATAGGGCATGGTTGTGGTACTGGGGAACCCTAAAAGATGATTGGGGAACCATGAGACAACTTAGGGGTAGTTAAACACTCTACAAGGTGTATAGGGCTTTTGGTGATGTCCCAAGGGATCCAAGGGCTTCAGACTTGGGCTTGGACAAGGACAAAAGGTCTCCTTTGACATTGAGTGACTTCTAACCCTCAAGAGCTCCAAGACACATCGACACACATCTATTGGCATCAATTACAATTTAGTCAACATATTTAAACACTAATTAACACACTCCATAACATATCAACGAATTTGCAAAGGTGAGAGAACTCGCGACTGTTGGACTGAGGCAGTAAATAAGATTTGTGACTGAGGAAGAATTCGTGGGAGAAGTCCACTGTGCAAGACAAAAAAAAATATTCTTTCTTTCTCTTTTGTGCTTCACGTGTGGACTGTTGATGGAGACACATTTCATGCTCAGATCTGAACCATTGGAGGGTATGTTTGGCATTCAATGTTGTAAGCATTAAAGGAAATTTGGGGTCTAAAATGGGCCTTATAAGAAAACGAGCCAAAAATAAATTCTTGTGGGTTGGAATTCAAGAACCAATAGAATTTCAATCAAATGAGTCAACCATAATGGTTGACTAAACATATTTGTCATAAAAAAAACTAATTTTTTTGTTCGTATTTTCAACATATCTCCCTGTATTTTTACTCAAATTTCAAGCGGGGGGGATCTTTGGATGCATAATTTAATTCTGCGTCCAACGAGTACCCACGTAGCATAAGTTTTTATGGACCCTGCTACCCCAAAAATAAGAAATACCTGGAAAAAACATGATTTTTTTTAGGTATTTCTTGTTTTTGGGGTAGCAGGGTTCGTCAAAACTACATGATGTTTTTTTAGGTATTTCTAGTTTTTGGGGTAGCAGGGTCCGTCAAAACCATGCATCGTGGGTACTCGTTGGACACGAAAGTCAATTACGCATCCAACGATCCCTCATCATCACATTTTTTACAGGTATTTATTGGTTTTAGGGTAGCAAGGTACGTCAAAACTATGCAATGTGGGTACTCGTTGGACGCGGAATTAAATTAAGCATCCAACGATCCCTCTTGCTCAAAATTTGAGTAAAAACAAAAAGAGATATGTTGAAAATACGAACATAAAAAGTAGTTTTTTCTTTCTTCCTTCAAAATTAATAAACATTATTTTATTATTTTAACTATTATTTTATTATTTTCCTTAGGAGGCCCATTTTAGACCTCAAATTTCCTCTAATGTCTTTTTGCTGCTAGGCAGTCCTGCAAACATCACTTTCACACTTTATTTGCAACCAACAAAGCTGAGAGATGAGCTCGTTGAACTAACTGAAGAAAATGTGTGACTGTTTGGAGCAGCAGAGATGCCCTAAAGTTCAGAAATTGCAGCAGCACAACATAAAATTTTGATCCGCTGATCTGAATTCCTTCTTGGGGTTGGTATTTAGGTTTGATGCCAAGTTTCTTTTGGAGTTTGACAGGGTGCGGAAAACACATAAAAATTGCGGTTAAGGTCATGGTGGACTAAGGAGATTCTCCTACATATCTGAAGCAGTCAACAAGTTTACAAGCCCTTCATTTAGTTACACATAACAGCAGTGTCCCACAATGGTGAAGAAGGAATTTAGAGTAACCAACAATAGTGGACTGAGGCAGCAAATAAATTCGGTGACTGAGGTAGTGTGAAATTCGGATGAAACATCAAAAGCAGTGTTCCCTAACCCTAAATTCGGTGATAAGGCAGCCTTAATTTTCATACCTAAAACAGTCAGGTTTTGACAATGCTTAACCTCCTGAAGAGATGACAGTGTTTTCTTGAGTATTTTGACAATCTACTCCTTGAAGACTTTGATAGTCTCTTTTGTGAAGAAGGTTGGCAGTGATATGCTTGACAGTATGACAGAGATTAATGACAGAGACATGTGCACATTGATGATGTGACAAAGTACAGAAGACATAACAAGTGATGACATTCACAGACACCGATTAAGGTATGTTCATGCACACAATAGCATCTATATAGCAGATATACATTGTTTGTATGTTGATATGTGCTATCAAGTATGAATAGTGAATACAGTGAATGTACAAGAGGAACATACAATGGTGTATGTGGTATACGGATGATAATGTTGTGTGAACAGCAATGTACAAGAGAAGTATGAACTGTATGGTATACAAGGTATGTGTAATGCGGAGTGTTATACTATTGTTATACCATATGAAGATGCATGATGAGCATACAGTGAATATACTTTGATTATAAAAACCTAATACATACTTCACAATGATGATGCCACCGTATGCACCATATACAATGGAATGGTACTCTATATGATGATGACTACCCTAGGATGATGAATGGAATACACAGTCAAGACTGAAATTGGTGTAAAGTGATGAAGAATGCAGTGACATGTATACAGTATATGTATGTATAGTGAAGTGTCTTGTATTGTATAAACAGTGATGAAGATGCATATGCAGACAATGATGTTGATGATGATGATGCATGATAATCTATAATGATTCCTTATACATAATGATATGATAGTACCCTATGATCATACCCTATGATGTTCCAAACCTTGTTGGTAATCTTGGGACCTTGATGACATATACATCCCTTGATGTTATATGATGTTGATGATGTGGTTGATGAGCAGCAGTGATCAGATGAACAAGATGATTGATGAGTATACATATGACCAGCAGTAGTGATGAGCAGCAGTGATGAGCATATGAACAGATGTTGATGAGAAGATGATGAGAAGCGTTGATGGGCAGAGATGATGAGCAGAGATTGATGAGCAAAGATGATTGAGCAGCATATTGATGACTATCAAAGATTGTCATCAAGCTTGCAAGTGGAATCTTGCACTTGAGGATTGGACTCCTCAAACCCTTCTTCATTGGAGCTAAGAAAACCAAGTTGGGTCCTCTTAAAGAGTTGGTGCTCTTGTTATCGGTTGGTGTTGATTGTAATCGAGAAGATTGGTGTCTTCCATGTACAATAAATAAAGATCAAAATTCCAAATATCTGTGTGTCTCTTTTGATGTGATGAATGTGCTTATGACTCTTGGTTGATTTAACTGATGCATTTGATTATCTAATTGATTGATGTATTTTGGTTGACTAAAAGAAGGTAAAAGGTTTATAAATTGCTCACACACTAATTCACCCCCCCCCCCTCAGCGTGCCCATTGTGTTCAACAAAGGGAAATGTCATAACATTAAACATTGTATGGAAGATTATAATATGTCAAACCCCATGTATGTTATTCCCATTGGAGGAGTAAATGGTGTTCTAAGGATTCAATGGTTGGGAAACTTAGGTACAATTTCTACAAACTACACACATTATTAGTGAAACTTGAATTGGAAGGAATTTAATATGAGCTTAAAGGGATAAAATCTCCACCCTCAGATCACTAGTTGTCATAAAATGGAAAAGCTCCAAAAAGGTTGTGGAATTATTGCTAGAATTTATTCTATGGAAGTGAAGCATGGAGATGAAAACTATTCTAGATGACTTAAATTGTACCTTGGAAAAGCAACATAGAGCCTTTCAAAATATTCCTTAAGGACTACACAGCTAGAGATCATGAACATCAAATTGAACTCATTCCTATAAGTATTGCTCCTAATAAAATTCCTTATAAATATCCACATCAACAAAAAAAAGGTTGACAAAATGGTACAAGACATGTTGGATGCAGGTATTATCAACCAAGCATGAGTTCCTTCTCAACACCGGTATTGGTGGTCAAAAGAAAAGATAATGCTTGGAGAATGTGCCATGATTATCAAGATCTAAACAAAATCATCATCAAGAATAAATTTCCCATTCCAAATATTGGTGAGCTATTAGATGAGCTTCGTGGAGTGGTTTACTTCACGAAATTAGATCTAAAATTAGAATACCATCAAATCATACTAAGAGAAAGGCATTCCCAAAAGACATGACTAGCATTATGAGTTATTGGTGAAACCTTTTGGATTAACTAATTTTCCTACTTTTCAAAGCTTTATGAACAAAAACTTTCAACCTTATCTTCGAGAATTTGTTTTGGTTTTCTTTGATGATATACTTATATATACAAAATCATGGGAAGAGCACATTAAACATGTGGATCAAGTCCTGCAAATTTTCAAGAACAATCAATTGTATGTTAAAAGATCCAAATGTGTTTTTGGGAAACAAGAAGTAGAGTAGTTATGTATATTGTTTCGAGAGAAGTGGTCAAGGTGGATCCTCAAAAGATTGAAGCTATCACAAAATGGACTATTCCTAATAACATCAAGAGTCTTAGAGAATTTTTGGGTTTACAAGATATTACAAGAAATTTGTTAAGAATTATGTATGCATTGTAGGTCCAATCATGTTTCTCTTGAAGAAAATTCATGCATATGGGATGAAGAAGATACCCTGGCATTTGTAGTTTTAAAGGGTTCTATGTCTTCTACACTAGTATTATCAACACCTGACTTTAGTAAAACATTCATACTCCAATGTGATGCATTAGAAGAAGGAACCGGAGCAGTGTTGATGCAAGAAGAGAGACTATTGGCTTTTGAAAGTAAACAATTTAAGGAAACGACATGGTGAAATATACATATGAAAAAGAAATGGCAACAATTTTGCATGCAGTAAATAAATGGCGACAATATCTCATTCAGAGATACTTTAAAGTCAAGACTGAACATGACAGCCTAAAGCCTCTTTTGGAACAAAATGTGTCATCATAAGAGCAACAAAAATGGATATATAAAATGCAAGGGTTTGATTTTGAAATAATCTACAAAAGAAGAAAAATGTGGTAGAAAATGGCCTTTCTAAAATAGAAGAATCCTCCAACTTATATTCCATTACAACTACCTTTCCTATGTGGTTGGAAGAAGTTAATGAATGGAAAGAAGATAATAGGTCTAGACAGAAAATGCATTGTCTAAAAGAGATAAATATATCTATGGAACATTGAGAATGGAAGAGAGATATTCTTTGTTACAAAATTAGGATATTTGTATGCCCTCAATCAAAGTTGAAAGAACAAATATTAAGTGAGTATCATAACTCTCCAATGGCAGGATATTCAGGTTTTCTTAAAACTTATCAAATGATCAAAAAATAATATTTTTGAGAAGGAATGAAGAAAGATATTCAAATTTTTTTAACAGAATGCCAGATGTGTCAAAATATAAAGTTGAAATAGTCAAACCTCTAGGGTTACTTCAAGCTTTACACATACCCAAACCAAGATGGGAAAAGATATCAATGGGCTTCATTACAAGTTTACCAAAAACAAAGGTAAGGACATTTTTATGGTTATGGATAAGCTCACAAAATATGCACATTTTTCTGGAATTCAAAGTACTTATATTGCAAGTCAATGTTTGAGGCGTTCATGAAGGAAATCCATAAGCTTCGTAGATTCCCAAAAGTAATCATCAGTGATAGACGCCCAAAATTCACAAGAAATTTTTGGAAAGAGTTATGGAAGATAATGGGAATAACGTTGTTTGTGAGTTCAACATAAAACCCACAAACAGATGGAAAACAGAAATCGATAACAAATGTTTAGAAGGTTATGTTTGTTTCTTTTCTTAAGACAAACAATCACAATGGGTCAAAGGATTCCTTTAGCAAAATCGTGGTATAAAACCACCTATCACATATCTTCAAAGATTACTCCATTTGAAATGCTTTATGGTTATCCAACTCCTAGTATCACATCATTTATGTAGGATCATTCCAAAGTACAAGTAGTGGATACACATGTGGAAAAGACTAAAGAAAAATTGCAGATCCTTAAATAAAGCCTTCATATGGCCCATAACATGATGAAGAAGCAAGTAGATCAACACACAAGTGGAAGACAATTTGAGGAGGGTAATAGGATATATTTAAGACTACAACCTTATAAGCACTCTACTCTCTAACAAAAGAAGAATAAAAAGTCAGCTCAAACTTTATGGACGCAATATTGGAGAAGTGGCCTATGAGTTAGATTTGTCTTCCTCCCATATTCATAAGGTTTTTCATGTATCTTGTTTGAAAAAGGTTTTGGGACAAATTGTGTTAGTGCAAACATAACTACCAAAATTAGATGAAGAAGGGAAGTTGATTCCAAAACTAGAAAAAAATTGTTGATAAACATTTTCTATCTATTAAAAATAAAACCATTATGGAGTACTTAATCAAGTGGAAGAATATGCCACCAAAAGAAGCTACATGGAAAGATGAACAATTCTGAAGACCTTTTGACCTTGTCCAAGCCCAAGTCTGAAGCCCTTGGAGCCCTTGGGACAATTCCAAAAGCCCTATACACCCTTTAGAGTATTTAAGTTCCCCTAAGTTATTTCTATGGTTCTCCAGTTGTTTCTTTGGATTCCCCGGTACCACAACATATGCCCTAGTTCCCTAGAAAGTGTCATTGGTGGGTTGAAAAAGTGTAGAACTTCAAAGAGTCCAAATGACCCATTCTGTGGGCATTTGTATTTTTAATGAGGTCATGCTACCCTAGGAGAAGTCCCTAAACCCACACCTTGATGGTCATGATGATGGGGTTCTTGGTGGCTAGTAAAGCACACCCTCACATGTGGTAACTTTGATGACTTAACATCAAACCCTAAACTTCACTAATAAAATAAATAAAATACTAATAAATGTCCCCCAATGGAATCTTGCAACCACACATGAACCCATGACAAAGTAGGCCTCATTAAGTAATTAAATATTAAAACAATTTAATTTAATAACTGTTCCATTAGACCTCTCCTTGCAAAGGTTGGCCATATTAAGCAATTGTGTGTTGAAACAATTTTAATAAAAATTAAAATGATTTTAAAATCCCTTCATGAAGTCGGCCCTATCCTCCTTCTCAACGCCTAAGAAGTGTATTTATAGACCAAAATGTTACCATAACAATTATCAACAATGAATGCAAGATTTGTAGTCTTGGACTGAGGTCTTTCATATGTCTGAGGAAGACAACTCGATGGCAACAGACATTAGACTTTTCTTTCTTATCCGGTTTGATTTTTCTTTCTTATCCGGTTTGCCTTATCATTTGGTTTTCACTGATCTAACAGGTTGAAGGAGGCGCTAGGGTCACTAGCTATGGATCAACTACAACAAGATCTTCTCCGAAAAGGCTCATTTGAACGAGAAAGTGGCAATCTTCATCATTTCTGAAGTCATCTACAAGATCTAGGTACGTCTCCTAGGTAATTTCTCCTTTTATTTTCTGCATGCATTGCCCATCACTTCCATAATTATAAAACCCTTGTTTCTTAGGTCTGCAAGTTCTGGTTTGCGACAAACTATAAAACTAAAAACTCACTTTGGAATAAACATAAAATCCCTAAGTTTTAATTTTCATCACAATCGGACTCCATTTTCCCATCCTAAGCACTGGCCTTCTACTTAGGGAAAGATGCCCTCCTTGGGAGGAGTGGGTATTTCTAAAACCGTGAACTGGGTATTGTTGGTTTTGCTTTCATTTTCCTAATCCTACATCCAACAATCATTTTGAGTGTGTCCAATTTCAGTAAACTTCATGGTTTTTCCCTAGATACCATTTTTTTGCATAAAACCCTAGGGTAAAATTGGGGCATTTCACCTAGACACTTGGAATCTCTCGATAATTGAACTAAACTCTAATTAACCATTTCACTAAGAGATTCCACCAAGTTTCCCTTTGTCATCTATTCATTTTCCTTGTTTTAGGGTTTCTCGGTCATAGGGACGCCCCCTGGGCTCTGTGTTTTCACTGGGTCTGAAATGTTGATATCCTTGACTGGTGTGACATCCAAGTTCTTTGGGTGTCTTGGATATCGTAGGTCGCGACTTTAGTATCATTTCCTCTAACGTCCTGAATAAGATCATCTCACGGGGCAACTACAAGATTCGTGATAACAAATACATTTACAATGATGTACATACAATGGTATATCCATATGCACAATGAAGTATGAAGTTGTGATCTATGCTACATGATGATGCATGCTACTATGATGATGATACATGCTACTCTATGATTTGATAAACTCTATGATAATAATGCATGTGATGATGTACACTCTATGATGTTGATGCATCCCTATAAAATATGATGTACACACTATGAAAAAGATGTGATGATGCATTCCTATGCACTATGATGTAAACTTGATGACGATGATGCATATACTATGATGATGATGCATACCCTATGATGACGATGATGCTTAATGATACACTATGATGATGCATGCCTTATGTTCAGTGAAAGCATCGCATAATTACTTGTTCGATAACTGATGAGGTGTACAATGATGCACATGAATATTGTGTAGCAGTGAAATGGCATATCAGTATACAGTGATGATTTGGTAGAGACCAAAGGTTATCAGCAGTAAGTTCAGGAATTGGTTTTAACAAGTCCGCAGGTTTAGTCCTCTTTTTCTTCAGGGTGGTAGGATGGTGTTAAGGCTCACAATCTTGTGAATTAAGCTGTTGTAGAAGCTTGTCAGTTGTAGCTGGCAAAGCCTAAGAGGTTGTAGCCCCTTCCAGTTGTAGCTGGTAAAGTTGCATTAAATTTATTTACTCCAGTTTTTGTTGGGTCAAATTTATTTTTAAAAAGGCTTATGTCGGTTTACCCCTAGGACTTGGGTTTCCACGTCAAAATATTGTGTAATGTGCATCTTGTTATTTTCATGTACATTGATGATATGCTATGATTGGTGATTAGCAACTTGCTTTTGATTAAAAAATGTATTATTGTGCAAATACTTATTCACCCCCCTCTCAATTTTTCAATAACTGGTATCAGAGCGGGTTACTTCAAAACAATATAACCGCTACAAGGCATTCATGGGCAAGTTTGCTAAACAAAGCAAAAGTGGATCACCCTTGTTTGATGGGATCAACTATGCATTCTGGAGCATAAGGATGAGAGCCAGTGTGGAAGCTCAAGGAATAGAGTTATGGCAAGGTATCAAAAATGGGTACAAGGTACCAAAGACCATACCAACAAATCCAGATGAATTGACACAATATAATAACAATTCAAAAGCCAAAAATCACCTTTTGGGTGCTATAGATGAATTTGTCTTAGCCAATATGATGAAATGCCCCTCTGCAAAGGAAATGTGGGACAAAATCCAAACCACATATGAAGGAGATAGTAAATTCAAGGAAGCCAAACTTCAAACGTATAGAGGAAAATTTGAACATCTAAGGATGAAGACATTGCAACCTATATCCTTCGAGTTGATCAACTTGTGAATACCATCAGAGGTTTGGGTGAAGAAGTTGATGAGGTCGTAGTTGTTTGAAAAATTCTAAGGACTCTTCCCAAAAGGTTCAATCCTAAGATCTCTGCCCTGGAAGAAAGAACGGATTTGAAGACTATGACAGTAGATCAGCTACATGGGACTCTTGTGGCCTATGAAATGAGAATTGAAGACAAAGACACGCCAAGAAAGGAAGCAGCATTCAAGGTCTACTCCAAACAAGCAGGAAAGAACAAATCAACAAAGGGAAAATCCAACAAGCGATGAATCTGATGATGAGGAAATAGCTAACTTTGTTTGGAATTTGAAGAGAGGTACTGAGAAATACAAAGGTAAGCTAACTCTCAAATGTTTTCATGTGGAAAGATAGGTCATTTTGCTTCTAAATGCATGTATGCAAAAAACTCAGATAGTGATGAAGATGCCAGCTTCAAACCTTACAAGAAGTACAATAATTACAAAGTTAAGAAAAGAGGAAAGTTCAGAAAGAATAAAAGTCTCTATACTAAAAGGGACAACAGCTCATCTAGAGAGGACTCCGAGAACGACAATGACTATGACTATGATAGTGAACCAGACAAGGTACTCTTTATGGAAATAAACTCAAATGAGGATCTTAATAGTGATGAAGAATATGAATCTGAAGGTGAGGTAGATCTTGAAGTAGAACTTATAAGCACCTTGAAATATCTTAAGAAAGTCAAGAAGGAGAACATGGTGCTCAAGGAAGAGGCACAAGGGCTTGAGCAAATCATTGTTGACTTGAAGACCAAACTGGAAGAAGCCAAAAGAATTGAAGACTCTCTGACTGAACATTTGATGGCAAACATGAAAGAAAAATAGAATCGTGAGGGTGAGATATTATCTCTGAAAACAAAATTACAGACGAAAGATATCAACGAGAGTTATGAAAACAACTCAAAGATTCTAGAACAAATTATCAGCAATCAAAAGCCATTCTTCGACAAAACCAGTATAGGATACAAGAAAAATATTGATGAGGCCTCAAGCTCAATGATGACAAGTAATGAAGAGAAGCCAAGAAGCTATGCAGAAGTTGTTAAGGATTCCACTAATGAAGAAGAGATCGAATTCCAACCAGAACAACCCATACCAAAATAAGGGCCACAGAAAGACAAGATCTCATAAGAACAACTCCTTCATTTGTTACCAGGTATTGACATTTCTTTTATGGAAACTGCTTTACATGAGGAAAATTTGGACAAAAGGCTGTAAGCTGTTTTCAAAGAAGAAATTTTGAAACAAGGAATAATCGTGCAAGCCTCAGATGGCCACAGTACAATAACAGATTTGGTCCCTTAAGATCAGAAATAGAATATTACAAGTGTAACAACTTTGGACATATATCCAGAGATTGCAGAATGAAGATGCCAACAGTAAGAAATGAGGAAAGATCTAACAATCAAAAGAGGGAACATCACAAGATATGGATCAAACGCAAGGACAACTTAAACAACTATGAATGCGGAATTGCTCTTCCAGCTCATAATAACAGCTTTGGTGAATGGTATGTTGATAGCGGTTGCTCCAAGCATATGACAGGTAACAAAAGTGCTTTTGTTGATATTGAAAAGGATAAAGGATCTGTCTCTTTCGGAAATAACAATTCATCAAATGTATTGGGGAAGGGCACAGTAAAGCTTGGAAGTAAAAACTCTCTGGCCGAGAATGTCTTGCTTGTAGACAACATAAAGCATAATTTGTTGAGCGTCAGTCAAATGTGTGATCATGGACATGAACGCCTCTTCAACTCAAGAGAATGCAGAATAAGGAAACAAGGTTTAGGAAAGTTAGTAGCCACAACCACTAGGACTCCCAACAACATATACATTCTGGATAAGATTGAGTCCAATAAATGTCACTTGGGAAAAGAGGATGAAAGTTGGCTTTGTCACAAAAGAATGGGGCATATACATTTTACCAATTTGGTCAAAACCTACAAAAACCAAGTAGTTCGGAATATGCCGGAAGTTACGAATCCCGCTAACACTGTATGTGAACAATGTCAACATGGAAAACAAACAAGAGTACATTTCAAGACAAAAGAGCATTCTTCTACAAAACCTTTGGAGTTTATTCATACTGGCCTATGTGGACCAACAAAGAGCAAAGGACTGAATGGTGAATAATATTTTATGCTGCTTATTGATTACTATACCAGGATGGCATGGGTATGTCTTCTCAACAAGAAGTCAGAAGCTTTTGGATGTTTCAAAACTTTAAAGGAACTGGTCGAGAATGAAACAAGATCATGAAGTGCATCAGATCCGATAATGGTGGAGAATTCACTTCAGATGAATTCAACAAGTAATGTGAAGAGTATGGAATAAAAAAATAGTTTTTAGTAACTAGAACAACTCAGCAAAATGGAGTTGTTGAAAGAAAGAACAGATCAATAATGGAGATGGCTAGAACCATGTTGAATGAATCTAAGTTGAATGATAAATTTTGGGGACAAGCAGTTCATACATCAGTACATATCATGAATGGAGGATTACTCAGAAGCCAAAATGATAAAACTCCCTATGAGCTATGGACACAAAGAGCGGCAAATGTATGAAACTTCAGAATATTTGGAAGTAGGTGCTATATCAAAAGAGAAGATAAGAAGATTGGAAAATTTGATTCTCGAGTAGACGAGGCCATATTCGTTGGATATTCATCCAAAAGGAAAGCTTACAAATGCTACAATTTGAGATTAAACAAGGTAACCAAAAGCATCAATGTGAAAATAGATGAGGCCATATTGACATCATCGAGAGAAGACTTAGAAGAATCAAATGATGAAGAAAAGGAAGTTTCTAATCAGAAAGAAATGAGGAAAGTTAAAATGGAAGAACAACCAGATGAGAATGAAGAACAACTTACGGAAGATGAAGAACAGAATCAGCGAATTGTGGAACAAGAAGAACAAAGAGATCAACAGATTCATAAGAACTAGTACCAGAAGAACCATCCATCAGATCAAATTATTGGTGATAAGAATGTCGAAATAGAAACTAAAAGAAGACAATCTGGAAGAAATGAGCAGGTACACTTCTCTCTATTGTCTACAATTGAACCAAAAACTTTTGCAGAGGCCAGTACAAATGAGCATTGGGTAAAAGCAATGGAAGCAGAATTAGATCAAATTGAAAAAAATGAAACATGGGAGCTTGTTCCTAGACCAAATAACAAGAATGTGATTGGCACAAAGTGGGTTTTTAGAAACAAAATGAATGAAGATGGACAGACAATCATAAACAACACCCGATTGGTTTGTAATGTCTATGCTCAGATCGAAGGAATAGACTTTGAAGAAACATTTGCACCAGTAGCCATAATGGAAGCTATTAGAATGATATTGGCTTATGCTTGCTCCAAAGACATCAAAGTGTATCAGATGCACGTAAAATTAACTTTTCTGAATGGGGAATTAGAAGAAGAAGTCTACATCGAACAACCAAAAGGGTTTCAGCTTTCAGAAAACAAGGACCATGTATGTAGACTAAAAAAGGGCTTTATATGGCCTAAAGCAAGCTCTTAGAGCTTGGTACTCCATATTGGACAGGTACTTACAGCAACAAAATTTTAAGAGGGGAAGTGCATACATCAATTTGTACATCAAACAAGACGACGACAGCATACTCATCATTGAAGTATATGTTGATGATATCATCTTTGGAAGTGATGATGATTCACTAAGTCAACAATTTTCTAAGGACATGCAGAAAGAGTTTGAAATGTCTTTGCTCGATGAATTGACCTTCTTCTTGGAACTTCATATATCTCAACAAACAAAAGGCATTTTAATCGCTTAGACAAAATACATCAAGGAAATGTTAAAGAAATTCAAGATGGAAGATTGTAAACCTATGAGTACTCCTGTGATCATTGTTTGTAAGCTAAGCAAGGAAGATCAATCTGAAGAAGTTGATCAAAGGCTTTATTGGTCAATGATTGGCATACTACTATATGTAATAGCCTCAGGGCCAGATGTGATGCAAGTTGTTGGACAAGTTGCAAGATTCCAAGCTGCTCTAAAGGAAACTCACATTATAGCAGTTAAAAGGGTCTTCAGATATCTCAAAGGAACTATAAACTTTGGACTTTGGTATCCAATAGGAAATGAGATAACATTGATAGCTTATTCAGACGCAGATTGGGCAGGATGTGTTGACAACAGAAGAAGCACCAGTGGAACAACAGTCTTCATAGGCAATTGTCTAGTATCTTGGTCGAGCAAAAAGCAGTCTCCATTGTCCTTATCAACCGCCGAAGCAGAATATATAGCAGCAGCAGCCTGTTGTAATCAGATTCTATGGATGAAACAAACTCTACAAGACATACATGTGACATGTGATGAGCCAATTCCAATTCTATGTGACAATACGAGTGCAATAAGTATCTCCAATAATCCAGTCATGCACTCCAAGACCAAGCATATTCCTATCAAGTTTCACTTTCTTCGGGAGCAACTCACAAATAAGAATATCAAGTCGGAATATATTGGGACAAAAGAATAGATTGCAGACATTTGTAATCAGATTCTATGGATGAAACAAACTCTGCAAGACATACATGTGACATGTAATGAGCCAATGAGCCAATTCCAATTCTATGTGACAATACGAGTGCAATAAGTATCTCCAATAATCCAGTCATGCACTCCAAGACCAAGCATATTCCTATCAAGTTTCACTTTCTTCGGGAGCAAGTCACAAATAAGAATATCAAGTCGGAATATATTGGGACAAAAGAATAGATTGCAGACATTTTTACTAAGGCTCTCCCAAGAGAGACCTTTGAGTACCTCCGAGAAAAATTGGGAGTCATACTATCTCCGAATTGATTTGATCCATCTTCAACAACACAATGATATGATAGGGGTAGAAGTAATACTACAAGGACAACCCTTTTCCATTGATGCTAAAGGGGGAGAAAAAGAAGGACAAGGAAGGTAAAGGAAGGTTGCTCTAAGGGGGAGATTTGTGAACAAAGGAAGCTCTTTCTAAGGGGGAGCTTTGAAGTTGCCACCAATGACAAAGGGGGAGATTGTTGACTAAATTGTCATTGATGCCAACAGGTGTGCCTTGGTGCCCCTTGAAGAGCCCTTCAGGGTTAGAAATACGTCAATTTCAAAGGCGGCCTTTTGACCTTGTCCAACCCCAAGTCTGAAGCCCTTGGAGCCCATGGGACAATGCCAAAAGCCCTATACACCCTTTAGAGTATTTAAGTTCCCCTAAGTTGTTTCTAGGGTTCCCCATTTTTTTACTTGGATTCCCCGGTACCACAACCTATGCCCTAGTACCCTAGAAAGTGTCCTTGGTGGGTTGAAGAAGTGTAGAACTTCAAAGAATCCAAATGACTCATTATGTGATCATTTGTGTTTTTAATGAGGTCACGGTACCCTAGGAGAAGTACATGAACCCACACCTTGATAATCATGATGATGGGGCTCTTGGTGGCTAGTAAAGCACACCCTCACATGTGGTAACTTTGATGACTTAACATCAAACCCTAAACTTTACTAATAAAAGAAAAAAATACTAATAAATGTCTCCCTATGGAACCTTGCTACCACACTTGAACCCATGACAAAGTAGGCCTCATTAAGTAATTAAATATTAAAACAATTTAATCTAATAACTCTTCCATTAGACCTCCCCTTGCTAAGGTCAACCCTATTGAGCAATTGTCTGTTAAAACAATTTTAATAATTATTAAAATGATTTTAAAACCCCTTCATAAAGTCGGCCCTATCCTCCTTCTCAACGCCTAAGAAGTGTATCTATAGACCAAAATGTTATCATAACAATTATCAACAACGAATGCAAGATTTGTACTCTTGAACTGAGGTTTTTCGGATGTCTGAGGAAGAGAACTTGGTGGCAGCACACATTAGACTTTTCTTTCTTATCTTGTTTGACAGTTGAATTTCGGTGGCATCTCTTACAAGTCTGTTTTTGGGAATTTTTGAAGAAGTGAACAGTCCGAATTTATGCTAAGAATGGTCCCAAGTTTTCAAGGTTTTTTCCAAGTTTTGGGAGAAGTACATAGTCCAGGTTTATGTCTGAGTTTGCATGCCTAATAGTGATCTAGTTTATGGTTAAAACAACCCTGCTATATTGATCTCTTTGGGACTAAAAACAATTTGAGTGTAAGGCAGACACACCGTCTTCCACAGCTTTGGTTTTGAAGTCACCTAAGGCAAATGCACAGTCCTCCACAATGGTATACTGATACTTAGTTAAGTATGAGATCTCTACAATGACAAGTTATGTATGTATAAGATATAATGTCAAATGAATGAACAATGAAGTGTATGTACAATATATGCATTTATATGTACAGTGAAGTGTAAAAGTGTATGTAAAATGTATACAGTGGTATGTACAGTGGTATACAGAGATATACCTTGAATGAACAATGATATATATAATGTTGTACAGTCAATTGTGTGAAGAATAGTGATGTATACAGTGGTACATTTACAGTGATGTACATACAGTGGTATATTCATATTACAGTGAATTGTGAAGTTGTGATCTATGCTACATGATGATGCATGCTACTATGATGATGAGACATGCTACTCTATGATTTGATAAACTCTATGATGATAATGCCTGTGATGATGATGTACACTATATGATGTCGATGCATCCCTATACACTATGATGTACACTCTGTGATGTTGATGCATCCTTATACACTATGATGTACACACTATGATGATAATGCATGATATGATGTGATGACGCATTCCTATGCACTATGATGTACACTTGATGACGATGATGCATATACTATGATGATGATGCATACCCTATGATGACGATGCTGCTTGATGATACACTATGATGATGCACGCCTTATGTTCAGTGAAAGCAAAGTAGAATTACTTGTTTAGTGATTGATGAGGTGTACAATGATGTACATGAACAATGTGTAGCAGTGAAATGACATATCAGTATACAGTGATGATTTGGCAGAGAGCAAAGGTTATCAACAGGAAGTTCATGGATTGGTTTTAACAGGTCCATAGATTCAGTCTTCTTTTTCTTCAGGGTGGTAGGGTTGTGATAGGGCTCACAATCTTGTGAGTTGAGCGTTGTAGCAGCTTGTCAATTGTAGCTAACAAAGCCTTAAGGGTTGTAGCCCCTTCCAGTTTTAGCTGGTAAAGTTGTATTAAATTTGTTTACCCCAGTTATTGTTGGGTCAAATTTATTTTTAAAAAGGATTCTATGATTTTACCCCGGGGACTTGGGTTTCCACGTCAAAATATTATGTATTGTGCATATTGTTATCTTCATGTACATTGATGATATTCTATGATTGGTGATTAGCAACTTGCTCTTGATTAAAAAATTTATTATTGTGCAAATATTGATTCACCCCCTCTCGGTATTTCAACACTAACAATCATATATTATTATTATTATATTAGTTAGGGTTAGGTCGGATTAGTACTACGTTACATAATGACCACTTCATCGAGTCCTATTATTAAAAAAGAGATTCATTTGTATAATTATCACATCTTGTCTTGTGTATTTGGTACATTATATAAGGAGGTTTCCCCCTCGAAGAGGCTTCTTATTCGTCTTTTGTCTTCATTCTTAAGGTGTGGATTACTCTCTCTTGTTTGAAAGTGGTCATTTACGCAGACAAGGATCACGTCAAAGAAGAAATTGACCATTTAACGAAAGTGTTCAAGAATAATGGATACATTAGCGAACAAATTAAGAAATCAATAGCTTCTGCCAAAAGACTAAGGAAGAGAAAGACTAAAGACAAGAATGAGGACACTAACAGACGAAAATTTTTCCTCCCTTACATAAGAGGCACCACAGACAGACTAGCCAGGACGCTAAAGAGACACAAAATCCAGGTCTTCTTCACTCCTCCCAACACCATTAGAAATATGGTAGACTCCCTCAAAGACCCAATCAAACCCAAAGCTTACAAAGGAGTCTACTCCATTCCTTGTTCTTGTGACATGCTTTACATAGGGGAGACTGGCCGCTCCATGAAGACTAGATTTAAGGAACATAGTGCCGGCCTTAGACATAATAGACACAAGAAATCTGCCCTTGCAGAACACGCACACAAAACCGGTCACCACATCTGCCTTGAGGACACCAAAGTCATTGCTAGGGAGGACAACCTGTTAAGAAGAAAAATTAGAGAGAAAATCGAAATTAACCTTAGCAAGAATTGCCTTAACAGAGACGATGGCGCCAAAATTAGTGATTCCTGGAAACCACTCCTTCACTCCCTGCAAATCAAAGAAAGACGTTTCACCAACGACAATTAGAACTTCCCAACCTTAACTAAACGTTAAAGAAAAGGTTTCCCTTGACTCTTTTGCCACCCTAAATTATCCTTTTGCCTAAGTTCCCCAAACTTTCTGTATACCTTCTAACCTTCTCTTAGAACCTAAAAAATTTAATTTAGAAGCCATTCCCCCCTTCTAGGATAACAATCACATGATTAGGTTTTTTGTTATAGGAAAAACCTCTCACCTTTTTTAGTTAAAATTAAAAATTAATAAAATCAAAATTAAACAAAAAATTTTAATATTAAAACAAAAAAATTTATTAAACCTTTTGTAACTTAAAAACATAAAAAGTTCTTTTAATTACATAATAATCTAGTTCTTTTAGGATAATAAGTCAGGTTAATTGTTTTAGGAGATCCTCTCAACTTTATCAGTTAAAAATTAAAAATTAAAAATAAATATAAAAAAAATTTAATATTAAAACAAAAAAAATTTAATAAACTTTTATAACTTAAAAAGTTTTTAATTACATAATAATCTAGGTTTTTAAAAATTAAAAACAAACATTTTTAAACCATTTGAAAAACTTTATTTTAATTCCCTTAAATAGTAATAAATAAATTTAAAAATTTAAAAATTAAAAAATTAAAATTAAAATTAATAATAAAAATAAAAATTAAAACCAACTTAAAAAACCTAGAAACTGTTACGTTGCACACTAACTATATAAATACTGACGGGCTTCTTGATCTCTTACCTCACGCTTCAGTTGTCTCCTGATGATGATCCCAGAGTAGGGATCGAAACGTTGAGATTTGCCAAATCATCCAACGCAGCTCCTTCCTTTTTCACAATACTCTCTCTTGGTTATTTTATGCTCTATTGGGGAATTTGGTGCATAACACTCTACATACTCCATGTTGCTCAATGATGAACTATGGAAGACCTGCTACTATCTCCCATATAATAGACAATGTCTTATGATGTAGGTGCCCATCCTCTTGTTCCACAACTCGCACAAGTTGTTGTTTTTATGAACTAGGGCTCGAACAAGTACACCCTATAACTTATATAAATTTTTGTCCCTAACCTCAATCACATGTGATAATTATGGGATAGAATCCTTCGATCAAATAAGATGTTGGTTCTTGAACTCTACTGCAAATCCCTTATGTTCCATAACAAGAAGTGGAAGTATTTATTTCTTGAGACCTAAAACAAATAAAAATTCAGCAAAGTCTAAAGAGATACCTAACTAGAGTTGGGAGAAAATGGTACCAACTCCTGATACTAGGTATTTGGCATCATCACTAAGCTCTACCTTAACCTTTGAGTTGTGCTCTTTTGTATTCATAATGCATTGTCAAGCTAATGTCATGTGTCAAAACATCCCACCATTCACATACCAAGCATCCCTCAAACCAATGTTGGTAAAAAGAAAATATACCATTGAGAAATCCTTCTCAAACTTGGTGGTAACTGGTAATTGTGTCTAATATGATCATCTCTACATATTTGAGTATGTTATGCAATATCATCTTCATGCAAAATATACCTTTGAAAAATCCTTCTTGAACTTGGTGGTAACTAGTAATGGTGTCTAATCTGATCATCTATACATGTTTGAGTATGTTATGCAATATATTTTTCATGTTTATGTTCTCACTCTGGTAAAGACTAACCAAGGCATCAAACATATCCTTTGTTGTCTTCTTCTCGAATATATGTGAGGCATCTAATGATCATTTAGAGCATCCATCATCATATGTTTGGCTTTCACTTCCTTCTTGAACTACCAAGTCTTGTGGATTTGTCAACACGGTCACCTCATTCTTGATGATTTACCAAATATTATTCTCTTCTAATAAAATGTTAGAAAAGCGGGATCACAGAGAAATAACAATAAACAAGATGCAAATATTAAGACATAAACACATTACAAAAGAGACACCAATATACTGTAGTTCACTTAAGATGGGCTACGTCCACACAAAAATTGCTAGTCCTTTTCTTATTATATTGTCATAAAAAAAAATCGTTAAGTCTATCAAAATATATGTGCAACTCTCTCAAACTTGAAACTATAGTATAGTTGTTTAAGTACTTAACCAACTACACCCCCTCATCAGGTGTCGGGATCCAAACATGGCTGAAACAATCACATCTCTGAATCAACAAGATCAAGCTCCACAACCAACATAAAGAGTTACTTTGACTTTCCAAGATGGAAAAATCCATGCACCTTCCAATCTATCATTGAGCGTGAGGTTAGTTAATGCCATCTCTAAGCTCTAACACACAAACTCCCAAATCTAATTGATTAAGCACTACCTCTTAAAGCCTCTAACTATTGGTCTTGGTTCCTAGCAATTGGTTTCAACAGTTTATCTACTATTGTAAACTCCTTAGATCATCAACAAAGAAGCTCTGATACTATATAAATTTTCCAAATAAGCGATTAAAGTCTTTTTGTTCTCGACAAAACAAATATGTTATTTATTGCAGAAATTTAACTTCTTCACATAGCAACAGTCACACAATAGTTGGAAAGTAAATAATTAAAGCATAAAACAATTACACATATACACAAGGAATTTCTCCTTCAAATCAGTGTCGTGTTCAACTAATCAAAGCTTACAATGCAACCTCCATAGCTATTAAAACTTAGCATCTGCACACAACCAAATCCACACCAACCTAAAATGAACAGTGTCAACGTCTGAGCAAAAAATAGAAGATGCTTGAACTTTAAAACTTTTATTTAATGAACAATCACAGCATATGTTAATCTCATAAACAATTCAATCACATAAGACACAAGATGTACCCTGGGAAATACCTCCAAATCCGAAGGATGAAAAACCCAACAATCCTTTGAGTATGATAGATAATTGTAGAGAATGATTTCCAATACATGAGTAGATTGCCTGATAAGAAACAGCAATAAAGAAGAGATCAATGGGAACATTGTCCCAGCCTTGCCAAGTGCATATCACTTTAATAACAAGCTTATTCAGTGATACAATGCGAGGTAGTGAATGGTTGCATGCCTTTGTGCACTATGAACAATGTGTGCACTACCCATACATCAACCTTTTGCGCCTTCCTTGACTTGGTGCCAAGTTGTCACCTCGAAGTTCTCTCCCATGTAGAAAATATGTGCATTCCTTCTTTCAATGAGTGTTAATTGTCTTTAACTGAATGTGAAATGATTGAATTGAATTGAATTGAACTGATTGAATTGAATGTGAACGGATTGAACTGAACGTAAACTGATTGAACTAAACTCAATCATCAACTAACTTCTTGACCATCAGTTAAGAGTTTAATTTGATGTCTTTAGTGCTTCACAATCAGTGTCATCTATGAACAAACACTTTGCATAAATCAAGGAGTAGATTCCTTAATTAACTGAAACTTGTTTTTCCACAACTAAAACTTAACTAATGTCTTTGTGATTCGAGTTCATTGAAGGTCTGACATGGGCAATTTGAATCCTTACTCTTTCTCTATGTTGATCTCATTTATCAATAATTAAATATTGCATGGTCTATATATGTATCGTTTAATTAATCATCATATCATATCATACTCATAAGGATTGGTCCATACTAATGATCATATGTATTACCCCGGGTCATATAGTCATATGCTAAAGTAATTCACTCTAGGGGTAGCTAAGCCCTAGAGGAGACTTATAGCACCTAGTGACCATGACTAGCAATATATCACATAGCATATCCACATGACTTGATACAACACAAGTCTAGCTTTGATACAACACAAGTCTATAGTCTTGCTACAACAAAAGGCCAGTCTTGATACAACACAAGACCCTGATCTTGATACAACTCAAGATCATAGTACAAGCATCTTTCATAAATAGGACTCAATACAACACAATGTCTTGGCTTGATACAACACAAGCTCCCTTAACTTAATACAACATAAGTTCCTGACTTGATACAACACAAGTCCCTGAACTTTATACAACACAAGACTCCTGATGTTGTACATTTAACACTCACTCTCAGCGAGGAAGACATTCTTTGCCATACCAATCTTATATCGAAAGTGTCTGAACTTCGTCACAGATAGAGGCTTTGTCATCACATCTGCAATCTGCTCTTCAATAAATATGTACTGAAGTTTTACAATACCTTTATGGACCATGTCTCGAATGAAGTGATACTTCATTTATATGTGTTTCAACTTGTCATGAAACACAGGATTTTCAGAAAGCTTTATATAACTTTGGTTGTCACACCTGATCACTGTAGGCTCTAGCTTTTCACCGAACAATCCTCCAAGTAGCTTTCTCAACCACACTGCTTCTCCACAAGCAGTATTAGTAGCAATGTTTTCAGCTTCTGCGGTACTCTCGAAAACTGAACCCTACTTTCTAGTAGACCAGGAAATCATAGTAGAACCCAAACTGAAACAATAACCAAAAGTGCTCTTCTGATCAACATTGTTGCCACTCCAATCAAAATCAATATATCCAAGCAATAACACTTCTCCACTGGAGGCATACCTAAGTCCATAAGAAACTGTACTACGAAGGTATCTCAAAATATGCTTACCTGCAACTTAGTGTCTGTGTCTAGGATTTGTCATGAACTGACCAAAATGCTAATTGCATAGCAAATACCTGGCCGCAAATGTATTAGGTACATCAGCGAGCCAATCAACTATCTGTATAATGTGGGGTCCATCGGATCCGGTCTAGTCACAGTCTCATGGAATTTCCTTAAATTGGAATCCGTAGGAGTACTCATGGATAATTCACCATGCCAAATCTGCACAAGATGTCCATAGTGTACTTCCCTTGAGATAGAAATATCTCATCATTCCTCTGCCAAATCTCAAGGCCTAGGAAGTAGTGCATAATCATAAGTCTTTCATCTCAAACTCTGAGGTAAGCTCCCTTTTACACTCAATAATCAGTCTTTCCTCCAATGAGGAAAAGATCATCCACATATAGGACTAAAATCAAAGGCTGGTTCTCCACTACTTTGAAGTACAAGTTTGAATCTACTTTACTCTTCAAGAAACCCATTTTTTTAAGATAATTGTCTATTCTAGAATACCAAGCTCGAGGAGCTTGTTTTAACCCATACAATGATTTCTTCAACTTGCACACATGGGACTCCTTTCTGTGTATCACAAAACCCTCAAATTGCTCAATGTAAACCTCTTCCTCAACCTCACCATTGAGGAAGGGAGTCTTAACATCCATCTAGTGAAGCTTCCATCCCAATACTGATGCAAGTGAAATAATAGTTCTAATGGTGGCATACCTAGCCACTGGAGAAAAAGTATCCTCATAATCAATGCCCTCTTTCTGAGAAAAACCACAGGCAACAAACATGTCTTTGTACTTGTCCACACTGCCATTTGCATCATGCTTTATCTTGTAAAGCCACCTAGAAGTTACAATTGACTTCCTCTTAGATCTGAGAACAATATCCCAAACATCATTCTTCATAATAGAATGATATTCCTCTATCATAGCATATTTCCACACTTGTTGCTCTGCAACCTCTTCCTATAATAAAGGATGAGTAACCGATGTTGTTCATCAATGCAACAGATCTTGAATACCTATCAGGTTGTTTGTGGTCTATGGAAGAGCCTACTGGTGCTCCATGCTTCTCAACATCTCTCAATACATCTCGACACCCAAGCTGACATCCTCTTTGCAGGAGGTTCATTAACCAATTCAATTGATTCATCAATGACAGGTAGCTCTGCATTGATCTGTTGGATTCTCCCTCTGAACATCAGAAGAGGAAGAATCATCATCACGATCCTCCGATATAGAAGCCTCAGCCTCCTGTCTCTAGATCACATTTAAACTCTTTTGACCGCTTGAATGTTTCCTCCTCATGGAAAGTCACATCCCGACTAACGTCAACATGTCTCTCACCAGGTACATATATTCTAAATGCCTTTGAGGTCTCACTATAGCCCACATAAGTTTCCTTCTTGCAAGAAGGTTCCATCTTGGTTCTCTTTTCTTTTGGTATGTGAATATACACAAAACATCCAAATATTTGAAGATGTGATATGCCTGGTTTCTCACCAGTGAACACCTCTTCATGTGTTTTCACATCAAGAACTGCATGCAGACTTATGTTATGTATGTACATTTGTACTAATGGCATCTACCCAAAAATAAGCAGATAGATTATGACCATGTAACATAGCTTTTGCAACCTCACAAGCAAGTATGTTCTTTCTCTCTGCAACTCCATTCTATTGTGGGTTGTAAGGAATTGTTAACTGTCTACATATCCCTGCATCACTGCAAAGCTCATTAAAGGCATTTGATTCAAATTCCCCAACATTGTCAAACCTTAGGGCACGGATATGCCTACTTGCCTGATTCTCTACTAAGCCTTTATATTCTTGAAATTTACTGAAGGTTTCACTCTTGGCTTTCATGAAATAAATATGTGCCTTACGATAGTAATCATCAATGAACAATACATAGTAAAGATGTCCACTAAGGGAAGGGGATGACATGGGTCCACGACTCCACATACATCTGAGTGCACTAAACCTAAGATGCCTTTAGATCTAGTATGGTTGTTAGGAAACTTATTTTTAACATTCTTTGCTAAAGCACAACCCCGACAAATAGTATCATGCACAAAATCAAAACTAGGCATACCTTACACCATTAGCTGCAAACCAGGGAGTGCTCTAAAGTGGAGGTGTCCAAGCCTCCTGTGTCAAAGCTCTCATGGGCTGATAGTATGATGTACCATGGCTGAAATCTAAGTCACATGGTTCGAATTCGAATTCGAGTTCGAGGACCATTTGATTCGATTCGAATTCGAACTTCTCGATGAGGTTCGTTTGAGATTCGTCTTTAGATTCGAGTATATATATATAACTAAACTATAATAAAAAATAAAATAAAAAGTTACATCAACAATTTAATCGTGGAACTGGAAATACACAACTCAGGGTTTGTTTCAACTTTCAGAGCAACTGCTTAAATAAATTTAATCTCAATCGCGATTAACTACAGTCTTCAATGGCAACACAATAGAATCGCAGGTTTGTAACCGCAGTTGCACTTATAGATTATAGTATGTAACTAAAACAGTGAGTTGGTGATTGAGCAGTAGCACTGATTCATGAACACTGAGATCAAAACTCATGGAGTTGCGAACTCTAAGCACAAGCATGAGGGTTTCTTTGCTAAGCAGTGACAAGTAGAGAGGAAAAGCTTTGCGCGGGGGTTGAGAGTTGGGACTAGGGTAGGTAGACCATAGGGTGTTAGGAGTCAGGACTAAGGTTTAAGTGAAGAAACAAAGGTGAAGAAACCAAGCTCAAAGTTTTTTTGTTTTTTTAATTAAATTCGCCTTTAGATTCGAACCAGCTTGAGATTCGGCAAAATTCGAACCTGAAGGTTCAAATTCGCCGAATCTTGTGACTTAGGCTGAAATATACTTTCCTAGGACCTTGTAAAGTCCTCCCTCTTGAACTCCAATGACAGTAGCAATATCAATGTTTTGGTTCTCCGGCCATAAGTACGCTTGATTCTGCGTGAAGATAACTTGGAATCCCTTACTTCAAGAACTGAAACAGAGAGTAAATTCTTCTTTAACCCAGGGACATAAAGGATGTCCTCCACATGTAGTGTGTCTCCCGAACTGAGCTGAAAAGATGTGGATGCAACTCCTTGTATTAAATATGTGGAATTGTACCCTAATTCTACCATGCATGCAAATTGCTTCTCTTTTATGTTGGAGAGTGCGCCCTTGAACCCTCACATGCTTGGAAGCACCACTGTCAATCAGCCATGTATATTCTCTTGTGATGAGAGATCCAGACAAAGTAAAAACAAGGTAATACTCCCTCCATGTCTCTTTCTCTTCGGGTGCATCTTCCTTGGAAGATTCTTCTACGACAGTGGAAGCATGAAATCTTCCTTCTCTTATTTTCCTTGTATGGAAATTTCGTGCAAAGTGGCTTGAATTTTGACAATAATAGCATAGAAACTTTTATTTGTCAAAACCTTTATTAATCTCTTTCTTCTTTGCAAGGAAGAACATCTTGGGAGCAAAAGGCTTCCTCCCTTTCTTGGTTCTTGCCGTGAGGGAAAGATTCACCTCCTTAGTGCTCACAACTTTGTTCTTGATGCACCCTTCTTCTTGGATGCAATCATGCCAAAGTATTTTGAAGTTGGGTTGCTCTTCTCTTCCATTTACTGCAGCAAGAAAGGTCTCCCATGAGGAGGGGAGTCAATCAATGGCAGTTTGAAGGTCATCCTCATCCGTCTCCACAGCGATGCTTGCAAGTTGGTCCTTCACCTGTGAAATCTTTGTGAAGAAGGAAGCTACAGCCTCATCTCTTTCCATCTTCATGTTGTGCAGCTTGTTCCTCAAAGCCTTCTTCTCATAAATATTTGTGAGTGTGTCAAAACACTCATTTGTCGTCTTCAATGGTGTGATCACTGACATGAGGTTGTCCTTCACGGAGTCATATATTATCCTCTTTTCCTTTACTTGATTCTTCTTGTAATTTGTTCTTCTCGCATTTGTAGTGAGCTCTTCGATCACGATGGTCACAAAGGAATCAAGATCATGCTCTTCAAGAATGTTAATCACCCTCGTCATCCATGTGTTGAAGTTTGAGGTGCCTTCAAGTCGGCCTTTCGATCGGACGAAGATTGATGCCATTGCTTCAAGCTCTTGCCCAATACTTTAATATCTGTGGAGGTTTAGAATGTTTACACAAAACTAATTTCTTGCACGCCCTTACTCTGAAACCATGTCAATGTTTAAGCAAAAAATAGAAGATGCTTGAACTTTATAACTTTTCTTTAATGAAAAATCACATCATATGTTAATCTCATAAACAATTCAATCACATAAGACACAAGATGTACCCTAGGAAAACCCTCCGAATCCGAAGGATGAAAAACCCAACAATCCTTTGAGTATGATAGATAATTGCAGAGAATGATTTCCAATACATGAGCAAATTGCCTCATAAGAGATAACGATAGAGAATAGATCAATAGGAACATTGTCTCAGCCTTGCCAAGTGCATAGCACTTTAATAACAAACTTATTCAGTCATACAATGAAAGGTAGTGAATGGTTTCATGCCTTTGTGCACTATGAACACTGTGTGCACTACCCATGCATTTACCTTTTGCGCCTTCCTTGAGTTGGTGCCAAGTTGTCACCTCAAAATTCTCTCCCATGCAGAAGATATGTGCCTTCCTTCTTTCATTGAGTGTTAATTGTCTTTAACTGAATGTGAAAAGATTGAATTGAATTGAACCGATTGAACTGAATGTGAATTGATTGAACTAAACGTGAACTGATTAAGCTGAACTCAATCATCAACTAACTGCTTGACCATTAGTTAAGAGTTTAACTGAAATTCTTTAGTGCTTCACAATCAGTGTCATCCATGAACAAACACTTTGCTTAACTCAAGGAGTAGATTCCTTAATTAACCGAAACTTGTTTTTCCACGACTGAGACTTAACTGATGTCTTTGCAATTCAAGCTCACTAAAGATCTAACATAGGAAATTTGAATCCTTACTCTTTCTCTATGTTGATCCCATTTATCATTAATTAAATAATGCATGGTCCATATATGTATTATTTAATTCATCGTATTATCATATCATACGCAGAAGGATTGTTCCATACTAATGATCATATGTATTACCCCGGCTAATATAGTCATATGCTAAAGTAATTCATTGTAGGGGTAGCTAAGCCCTAGAAGAGACTTATAACACCTAGTGACCATGACTACCAATACATCACATAGCATATCCACATGACTTGATACAACACAAGTCTATAGTCTTGATACAACACAAGATCTTGATCTTGATCTCGATACAACACAAGATCATAATACAAGCATCTTTCATGAATTGGACTTGATACAACACAATGTCCTGGCTTGAAACAACACAAGCTCCCTTAACTTGATACAACATAAGTTCTTGACTTGATACAACACAAGTTCCTTAACTTGATACAACACAAGTCTCCTGGAGAATGACTCATGATGCTGTACATTTAACATGCAGCCTACTGAAGAGAGGTACGATCTACACCAAAAATGGAAAAACATAATCATTTTTTATATAGCTTGTTGTACAACTATACAACCTAATGTTGGTATTGTACAACCTACTACACAAATCTGATGTACAACTCCTCTCGACTAATTTGCACTACTCTCTCTCTCTCTCTCTCTCTCTCTCTCTCAGTTGTTCTTGTCCAACAAAAAATGTGTATGGACTCTTTATCTTGATCGATCTTTTTACTTGTGTTGAAACCCTAATCTACCAAAACCTTAATCTCATAGTGAGTTTTACGGTCGTTAATCCTAATCTAAGCTAGTAATGTAGTGAATACACTTTATTTGACTCAAGATCAAAATATAAGACTTCTTACTTTTTCTTAAAGTGAATTACAAAATAGAATTACTTTTCTAAATATCTCTAACCATTTTCGCCACATTCACACTAAACATGTGTGAAAGTTCTTATCCAAGCTATATTTCTCGATAGTATCTTGACCCAACAACAACATACTAAAGTCCCTAGTAGAATAAATTGTTATTGGCAACCCTAAAGTGTATATCACTCCATCGGAAACATCTACCCACAAGCCTATATGCTTCTTTCATTCCTTATTTTTAATAAATGGACAAATTAAAGGTTGTGCCCCACGTTTCAATCTTGGAGCAAAGAACAATGATGTGGTTCTTGTGGAAGGCAAAGCCATTGAGCCCTTCTCACTTCCCCCTCCCCAATCTGCTTGTAGTTGTTGCTATTCCACTAGTTGCAAGTTAAAGATGCAATGCTTCTTTTTCTGCTTTATTTTGCTTACCTTGTTCAAGAGATGGAAAAGCTTGTCGTTGAAGCTCTGTAGACACCTTTGGACAGTGTTTACAATTTCTACCTAGGATTCTTGTCGGGTGACTTTTAAACAATAAACCCCTCCAAACATAAGCTTACAACAAAGATTGCAATTCAACATGTTACAACTAATTGCAACGAGAGAAGCAAGGCACTCTTACAACCGAGATGGAAGAGATGCAACATGTCATCCTTAATGTTGATAAAATAAAGTAGAAATTAGCATCTAAGGTCTAATGTCAAAAAATGAAAAGTAAGAAAAGATTAACATATACTAATTTATAAAAAGGAGGCAGCAATACATTAATTACTATAGCATAAAAATAAATAATTAACACAAATTCATCTTAGCATTGACCTTTTAAACAATGATAGATTTGCACCTAGATTTTGTATTCCTCTCAATGCTTAATACATCCAAAGTTAAAGACAGGTCTATGTTAATCCATAAAATTCCTCATATTACCAAAACTAGCTAGAATCTTTAACGTGTTTAGTGGAAGCCAAATGATAGTTTGGATAAAATAAATAAAATGTTTCAAGCCTGAAGAAAAACATGGAATATGAAAGAAAAATTGAGGGAGACTTCTGCCCAATCCATAAAAGAATTGTTGACATCAATGAAATACCAATTTTTGCCCCTTGAACCACACTTGAACAACCTTCTCTCCCCTACAATAGGAGACAGTGAAATGTTGTCAAATAAGTCCCAAATTTGTGTTGAGCAAGGTTGTCATTGATGACAAACCATTAATGACAAAGGCATAATGAAGGTTGATGATATGGACAAAAGAAAGTTGATGACATGGCAAGAGTATGTGCACTAGATAAAAAGGCATGATATGGGCATTGGTTGACATGAAGAATATGGCAAGAAGAACATGACTTAGGTATTGAAACATGGGGCATGGCCAAATGACCCATTTTGTGGTCATTTGTGACTTGATGGGGTCATGGACTCTTGGAGATAGCCCTAGGGTTTGGTAAAGACTTGGTGCCCACAAACATGGTTGTTTGATGGCACTTGGACACCTTTGTTGTTATTGATCATTGTCCACTCGATGATGGACTTGATAATGT
The DNA here is from genome assembly GCA_001517045.1 of Pseudotsuga menziesii. NCBI lineage: Eukaryota > Viridiplantae > Streptophyta > Pinopsida > Pinales > Pinaceae > Pseudotsuga > Pseudotsuga menziesii. Next base: position 94,176 of record LPNX010112247.1, on the reverse strand, counting down.
GTGAGGGTGTGAAACAATGCTAAACAATCCATATGCCTGAAGAAAATAACTAGGAGTACATGATGTAACTAGGAGTACATGATGAAGTCTTGTTCTTTGATGATGCCCTTAAAGATACTTTGAAGTTTTAAGCCTATATCTTGGTTTGTGATTTGATGATCTTCAACCCACAAGCTTGATTGGATAATGGTAACATTGCATGATGTAACTTGAACCTTCAAATACGTGGCTTAATGGATCTTAATGGCACTTAAAGAAGCCTAACTCTATCCAAGAAGAAAGGTGGTTTGATTATCCTAACAAGGGATTGTAATAAAGATTTCAATCAATATTAAATTAACCAAAATGCAAAGTGCAAAGTCAGCTCCAGAATTAAAATATAAAATATAAAATAAATATAAACTATTTCTAGTATGTCGGCTCCATAATATTATATGAAAACCAGTATAAATACCAAGTGAACCACCTCATTTATCGCAGGTAGATTTTCGGTGGTGTAATGCTCTGAATTTCGGGTGTGACTGAAGAAATTCATACTGATATAAGGCAGCAGCAGAGCCGCCGTAGAGGAGGATGATTTAGCTCGATTTTTTGGAATTTTTTTTTGTGCTCAAGATTTCGAATTACACAGTGATTGAGGCACCCAAAGTGAAGGCATCAGAACAGCAACATCAAACAGTGATAGCAGCAGTACTGGAGTAGTAAATCATATATTTTATCTTTTCTCTAATTTCGGGTGGCTAAAGGAGGTCTGAGGCAGCTGCAAGTTAATGTTTTTTTAAGAATCCTATCTTTGATCTCAGTGTTGGTTATTAACTCTGATTTTTGGGTTAGTAACTAAGGTAGCAGCAGCAAAGGAGTCAAGAAAAGAATGTGAAGAAGCAACACTAATTTTTTTGGTGTGCTCTGAAGCAGTTACAACAGAGAAGAAAACCTTCAAGCTTATCTCTGTTTTTAATTTTGAGTTTGGGTAGCTACAGCAGCAGTAGTAAAGTTTCTTTTGGCTCTAATTTTTGGGTAACCTGAGTAAAGGTGGGATGGAAGGCATCCAAATCACCGTTATGAAATATCTTTGAATTCGTGAATGAAGCAGCAGAAAATTAAGATTCAGTAGGCTCTTGATGTAGAACAAATCCTGAAGATATGAGCAGCTCTTAAAGACATGAACAGTCCTTGAAGACATGAACTAACCTTGAGGACATAAGCAGACTTTGTTGAGATGCCAATAATGAGCAGCTTGACATGACATGAACAGACTTGTGCAATGTGGATAAGAAGCAATGAACCTTGGTCAATGGAACAACAAACTTGACATGATTTAGTAGACATTATCACAAGATTGTGATGACAAGTTAATGATCAGTTTGATGACTTGACATGCTTACAAGACATTGGACAGAATGATCTAGCAACAGCAAATTGATGAAGACATGATGAAGCTGTGGTGATGTGCAGAACATGAATTGACAAGGATGATCTGATACTTGATGGTGATAGCCAAGTTGCATGACATAATTGGATATGTCATGTGACAAATGTGTGTATTAACTACAAGTTGGGTCTTGTACATGTTTTTTTAGTAGGATATAAGAAAAACTAGGCAAGGTCTTAGATAAGGAGTTGGCGCTCTTTATTTCATTAGGTGTTAAATTGTCTCGCAGTCGTAGTCGTTTGAAATACAAAAAGATTATAAATATTATATCTTGTGTCTTTTGTGCAATGTGTTGATTATGTGTTTAACTTGATGAATGATTAATGATATAGGTTATTGATGAATATGATAATCTAGTAAATGTCTAAATGAATATATGAGATTTTGATTGAAGTTGAAATTTGGATCAAGTATAAGCTCACCGATTCAACCCCCCCTCTCGGTGAGCCATTGTGTCTAACAATTTGTGCCTTCTAGGCCTATTTTTCTCATGATGCAGTTCAAATAAATTGTGATTTTTATATGGTGATTTCTTGAAAAGGGGAATCACTCTGATTTTTCCAATTTTCTAATCGACTTTATTTTGCATTTTTATTAATTATGCCTCATTAGTTTGTTAATTGAAACATTGATGATATTGTTCAACCAAAAGAAAATCGTTAAGTCTATCAATATATATGTGCAACTCTCTCAAACTTGAAACTATAGCATAGTTGTTTAAGTACTTAACCAACTACACCATCAAATCACTTTCAACAACTACACAGTGGGTATGGCAAGTTACATGAATGCAACATGTAAGGAGGACTCGTAAAAACTAGATACTTGAAAACCAAAAACTCACCATATTGGATCTCTTTGCATTTATCATTCTTTGCATTTATCATTACAATGTTGAAGATATTAAATATCTTGGATTTAGCTTTTAAACATTTTATTGACTATGTCGACTCTATGTTGATATAGCTTGGTGGGTTAACTTGAGTGGTTGTGTGCTTTGAGCTTCATACAAGAGATCTCATGGTCAATCCCCTGGGCTGGCTAATTCTGCTGTGTGCCTTGCTCGATGTCCCTAAAAGATCAGGGTACCTTAATCAACACCAATGGGTTTACATGGGGTACTATCAACGAAATGCAAAGTAGTGTCGCAAGTTTTCCCACAAGATTTTATTTGGAAAAAAAAATCAATAATGAGATCATATATCTTTATAATTAGAAGCACCAATTCAAAACAATAGTTTAAGACATTAAAATACTTACAAAAATAATTAGCCAAACGAAAAGAGCATCTGATTTTGAACACTACTCATGCGAATCCAACTAGCGGCAAGGGGTCAGCTTAAGGAACCGAGTTAAAAATAGATGTCAAATGAATTAGACACAAAAGCAAGAAATATATACAGCCTACAGCCAAAGAATCTAGCAAGAAAATTCCTCGAGAAGAATGAGAAGCTCAAAGAGGAAAACGTGGAAGCTGCCAATAAAGAAGGAAAAATGTTTACAAAACAAGGAATATCTTTTTCTCCATAGCTTTTTCTCCAAATCCTTATTAACTGTAAAATAAAGTTGCAAGGACAGTAATGAACACTTTGACCAGCTACTTTCACGCAGCTTATGTAATAGAGTGGAGTTGCAAATGCACTTGGGTATAATCAATATCAAGTCCACTATAAACTATCAAACAGAATGGGAGAATTACACGTAAATACGGTGCATGTCCTATCTGATGGAAATTTGATTTGATGTTTGAAGAAACTAGAGAGGAGAGTAAGTGTAGCACACATTCATAACCAATGAACATACAAGCTTTGAATATAGAAGTGCATGATTCATTTCTTTTCACTTAAATCTTCTAAAAGAATTGTTTCTGAAAAGAATTTTGTACTGCAGAGACTATAAACCAATGATTAGTCTTGACTCTTAAAGTATCAAACAAAAAGAGTCACTTATTTCTTTACCAACAATTGACGTTATAAAAAACAAAAAAATTAGAGAAAAAAATAATTAAATAAAACAAATCAATTTTAAAATATGTTAAATGCTGTAAAAGTTTTACCTGTATATACACTAATTGAGTTCGAGGGTTAGAAAACAGAAACTATATTTATCTCCATCTACAAAAGCAGTAAATGGGCATGCTAAATACGTTGACAATGGAAAAGACATAAAGGGTCTCCAAAAATGTGAACCCAAATTAGTGAGCGGATAAATTCCCTCTTTTGGTATGGAGGGAGGGAAACCAAGAAGTAACTGTACAAACATGAAAACATAAAGATACATTCAGTTTATTAAAAAACCCAGAAATGTTAGCTCTCTATGGTGCTCCCTTGAATATGCCACCTGAACCAAGAAGTATATCGTGAATTCATTCGCCCATTGTGATAAACCAATCTTACCTCTTTCATGTCATTATCATTGTCACGAATTAAAGACAGCCTTTTTGACTAATAGTGGCCAGGGATTCCTAACACTAACAAGACATTCCCCATTTTGTGGGATAATAAGCTTGCCACGCAAACAATTCATTATCCTCGTACTTTTCATGAACATATTAATGCATATGCATGTTATATTCCTCGGAACCTGAAATCTTCTTATTTTCCCTTGTTAAACAGAGACATTATGAGCAAAAGCATTTCACTAAGTGTTTAAAATGCATAACTTGAAAACATATTTATAAAACAAGATATCAATTTGTTGAAGTCAGTTGCACTGAAGGCCTGAAATTCATATCCTCTCGAGTCTTTAGAATGAATGCTTAGTCTTCAATGTTGATGTTCGTGAGAGATGCAGTTACGTGTGGCTTTTATTTTGAAGGACCAACTGATGACAGTCTATATATTGGGCAATAAAAAAAAAGCAGGGTAGCACATTTTGAGGCTGACACTAATAACAGATAATTTGTCCAGAAGATTTAGCATCCACAGATCCTATTATTGCTTTAATGGCTAGACGGTACATTCATCTCAGGATGCTCTCGAGTGCTTTTTGCAACCAAGAATCTCTTGAATCCAAGAAACCTGGGATCAGAATAAAGCATGGTATCTCACATTGCTTGACTTTCTCTCCTAGAAAAAAACAAGCATAAAAAATCTCGACGTCCAAATAACTGACAAGTGTAAAAGCAATAGAAACATAATCATGAGAAACAGAGGATAAGTTATATGAAAATACCAAGACAACATACAGATGCGTTGGCTGTTAACAGGTAGACAAACGTATTGGCAAAATTTACCAAATGTAGAACTGGAGGTGATCTCACCAAAGTACTCAGGCTCCAGTTCCTTCGAGGGGCTGTTGTGTACCGTCAGTGTAGCACACGAGATGTCTTCACAGTTAAGAGATTTTAAACCTTTAACTAGACCTGGTAAAAGGCGTGTTTCTATCATTCCAGATTTCACCCCTTTAACAGTTATGGTAGATTGGGAGCAAGAGAAGGCTTTGCAACTCTCAGTTCCCCACAGGAACTTATAAAAAGACTTTTTAGAGGCCGATTCCATAAATTACGAGCATTTTGGGCTCTCTCATCCCCTATAAATTCGGCAAAATCATTGAACTGTCGAATGCGCTCCGCAGGCTTATAGGTAGGAACAGCTGCTATAGCAGTCACAAGATCCATTCCTGTAGGATAAAGCATTAATCTCTGTCACAATTCTATTCAAGTAATGACTCTACTGATTGGAAAGTTAAAACATAATTATACATTTTATACTGATTATTCTAGTTTATGTTTCTATTAAATAGAACCAAACAATTATTTATGCTTCAGTTAAAACCAATGCCTGCCATGAAACTCAGTGTAGTGGATTTTGTATCAATATGTATTTTGTTTGTATTTATATTTTGTATTTTTGCAGTTTATATTTTGTATTTCCACTACTTTATTGCTAAGTTGCTAGGAAACTTGGATACGGGTACGGGTCGGACGGCGATGCCACTTTTTGAAACAGGGGACTACGGTACGTCAAGGTACTATGTAATATATATATATGAAATTTAAATCATTTTTACTGTACATGTATATTCATGTGCATCCATATGAATCCAAACCGTTATACACAAATATACAAAGTTTCTCATGTATATAGCAAGGGTGCATATAACTAAAAAGACATCAAGTGCAATCCAAATCTGACCCAAAATACATAAACAAAGATGCTAAATGGCTTATAGAGTCCAAAAAACTTCATGCTACAACAAATAATTACATATCAAAATCATTTCCTAGATTGGGATCCTATCCATCAATAGCACCTTGTTCCCCCTCCTCTAGGCTCTAGCCCTTGCCTCTACCTTGAATCTCGAAGTTGGTCCTCAAAGGACATTAGTCAACACCCTACAATTTTGATGAAACTTCTTAATCCAAGTGTTAAAATAAGGTTGAAAAAGCTTCCCATGCTTAATAAGTGATTTTGCTTAAGTGAAAAGTACATTTTTTGTTAAGGTCATGATAGAGGAGTTCAACAATAAGCACCACCAACATCAAGGTACATAGAGAAGTTGATGTTTTTGATTAAATACCAATCCCATACCCTCATACATAATAGAATCCAGTGGAAACATTGCAATCCTAAAATGCTAATAACTTTTAAGTCTGTTGAATTCTGAATGGGATCTAAAATTCTACTTTTTGCATATGAAGTCTAATGAGGTTGGAACCACTCTCAAACATCCTTAAACAATTAATGGTAATATTAAAAACTTAAGTAAAATGATAGAAAATGAAAGATAAGGAGAATGTCACTTTTACTTTAATATTACCATTTAATATTACAGACTTTAATGTTACTTGTACAAAATTGGCAGGGCTCGTACAAAACTAGTCATTAGGCGTCCCGAGGCATCCCCAAAACAGGGGTACCCCATACAAAACTAGTCCTTGGGCATCCCCAAGCATCCCGAAAACAGGGGTACCTTGTCCCCTCTATAACCAATGTCCCCTGAATCTCTGACAAATGTATCAGGTATTACGGTCAAGTTTTGGGTACGCCAAAATACCTACGCTGCGGGGAATCGCTAGCCCGCCAAGTGAATCGCTCCCAATTCGCGCTCCCAAAGGAATGAAGAATCGATCTCGAAACCGCAATTCCTCGTCGATTCCTCCAAGGAGCATTTCTGGGAATCACAATTCCTAGAAAAAAAAACGATCCCTGCCATGCACGGGATCGATGAGGGAGCGACGCTCCCAGAGCGATTCCTCATCGCTCCCTCAACAAGCCCGGGCCAAAAAAAATGCTCCCTGAACGATTCCACAAGCTAGGGGATTTTTTTTCCAATTTTCTCAAATTTGCAAAAAAAAATTGTTTTTTAGTGATTGCCTAGGGTTCAATTAGCCTTTACAAACACTATTGGACTCCATTTGGACTCATTCTATTCCTCATTTGCTAGTTTTCATTTATCTTGCTAGGCCTTTGAGTGGATTTGCTAGTTGTTTGAGAGCAAATTTGTAGGAGCTTGGAAGGGGTTTTGAAAGGGAGATTGAAGACTTCTATTTGTGAGAGTTTGGAAGGGGTTTTGAAGGGGAGATTGAAGACTTCTATTTGTGAGAGTTTGGAAGGAAGATTGAAGGCTTCCATAGAGACATTCAACTATCATTGAAGAGCTATAAAGAGGTAGGCTCTAAAAACCCAATCTTTGTTTGTTTTTGAAAAAAATATTTCACTATGTTAAAATTTTAAATCTTGTATGTTTTTTTCTACTCTTTCCCATTTCTTCTTCTCCATCATTCTATTGCAGGCAAGAAGTGATTCTCATATTGAATCAAGAAGCATGATGGGTATGTGGTTTTTGTTTTTGGTCCTAATTCTTCTCATGATGATGGTGGTGGGAAGTAGATTTGGAGGTGGCAATGATGGGGAGAAAGAGATAGGGAGTGGCACATACCATGCAAAGGAGGAGGAGGAGGAGGAGATTGAGAGTGATGAGGGGCAAAAACAAAAACACAAAACAACTTTGTGAAAGTATGTGACAAGGCTTGGGGGAGATAAAGGGGGTGGAACCATGAAGTTTACATGCCTTCATTGTAATAAACTTACACGGGTTCATATACCCGTGTGAGAAAACATTTGTCTGGGCTTATGCCATGTAATCAAGGTAAGGCTACTGGAGTCAAAGCCTGTGACAAAGTGTCAACTAAAGAAAGAACGAAATACAGGATGGAAGAAGAGGCCGCTCAAAACAATTCCAAGAGATCAAGGGTTGAATATGAATCCCCACAGATAATGTTTAGTAGTGGATATGATCATCATCCACCCATGGTAGTGGATTCTCGCCTATGCGAAAAACATTATCAGATTTCCTTGACCATGGTTGTAGAGATGATGTGGATTCAAAACTTTACAGGTTTCTCTATGCATGTGGTGTGTCATCGAATATTCTTCGCTCACCCTAATGGCATTAAATGGTACGAGCCATCAATGGTACCCCTAAAGGATACAGGAGGCCTAGGTATGACAAAGCTAGAACCGTGGGAATTGACAGAGAAAGAGCCACAAGCAATAGTGCTCTTGGAAAAATTACAAATGACTGGTCCAACTATGGGGTATCCATTGTATCTGATGGGTGGACAAATGTTAAAGGCAAGCCATTGATAAATATTCTTGGTGTGTCTGCTAGTGGTGCAATCCTCCTTTCAACTCATGACTACTCAAATCGCTACAAGACTGGTATTATTATTGCACAACCTTTACTTGAAACCATTCAAAAGATTGGGTCATACAATATCATTCAAGTCATCATTGATAATGTTGTTAATTGTAAGGTAGCAAGAGCAATCATTGAGGATAAATATCCCAACATATTTTGGTCAAGGTGTTTGGTTCACACATTGAACCTTTTGACGCATGATATTGTTAAGATGAAGGACCCTAGTTACCGATGGATTGGTGCCTTGTACAAAGACATAAGACAATGATAAAATTTATCACCAATCATAGCATGACCCACCACATTTTCGCAATCACTCTAGGTTGGAGCTATTGAAGATTGTGAAGACTAGATTTGCTAGCTACTACCTCACCTTCAAGAGGCTATTGAAGGTAAGAGAGGCATTGGCTAGTATGGTCTCAAGTGATTCATGGCAGGGATTGAAAGACAAAGTTGCAAGCGCATCTAATAGAGATGACTTTCAGGAGGTGGAGGACAATGTTCTTGATGGTCAGTTCTAGGCATTGGTTAAATATGTTCTACAATTCATCAAGCTCATTTATAGTATGATTCCTTTTGCAGATACAGATCAACCGATGATTGGGGAGGTGTAAGAGCAAATGGATAACATGCTTGGTCAAATCAAAGACATTGTTGAGCAAAGAGATGCAATCTTGTATGACCATATTCATAAACATGTGGTTAAAAGGTGGGATAATTTGAATGTTCTACTCCATGCCCTTGCATATGTCCTTACCCCAAAATATTATTCTCCATCTTGGTCAACCCAACCTGCACCTGGGGTGTAGTTAGAAAAAGACCACACACAGATCCAGAGGTGCAAAATGGGTATATGCTTGCATTAGACAAGTTGGTCCCTAATGAGAAGTGTGCTCAAGTACAGAGTGAATTGAGCCAATACATCAGTGGAACATGTATGGCAATGGTGCCACATATTTGCATAAATTGGTGGTGAGGGTGCTTTCACAGGTTGTCAATAGTTCTTCTGCAGAGAGGTGTTGGATACCTACAGCTTCATCCACAACATCAAGAAAAACAGTTTGAATGTAGAACAGGCCAAAAGTTTGGTTTATGTGCACTACAACTTGAGGTTGGTGTCCCATTATTGTGAAGCGGCCAAGAATGATAGAACACTTTTTACTTGGGACAACAATCCAGAGGAGGCTAATGTAGAGGATGGAGCCATTGCATTAGAGTGCTTGGAGGCTACACTATTGGGTGATCATGATGGTGATCCAATTCATACATCAGAGATGCCATCGCCAACCACTAGCAGGTTTTCAGATGCAGGAGTTTTTCCTTTAGCTTCACAACGTCCGGCAATCTGTGGGGGCCATTGATCTTCTTCTCATGTTCCACGATCACTTCCAGCATCTTCTACTCCACCTAGAACAAGAAAAAAAAATTGGAAGTTTCTCATGGCAAGAGGAAAACTTAGTAGATTACTAGATAGCATCATAGTACTTTGTATTTCATGTTTATTATGGCCTATTTTGTAAACATTATGGCCTACTTTGAAGTTTGAACTTTGAAAATTTGACATTTGAATCTTGAAAGTTGAACCTACCTTTGAAGTTTGTACTTTAAATTGTTGATTGCATCTTATGATCTTACAACTCTTTGGTATTGATATTATGATGCTTTGTTTAATTTCATGGTTGATGTTATTTGTTACTCTTTGAGTTTGTTGATGGCAAATATTATATGTTGAAATTCGAAAGTTGATGTTGTTGATGATTGATCATTTGATGACAATGTTAAAAGTCATAGCTCCTAGATTATTGATGTTATATGTGTATTAAATGGTTATATCTATGTTTTCTATAGCTAATTTGGCATAATACGTGTTTTTTTAATATATATGCATCAAAATATATTAAAATATGTATTATATAAAAAATACTCCCAAAACAAAAGGTTTTGAAAATTTCACTTTTTGATCCCGCTCCCCGCTCCCAACAACGTAGCAGAATACGATAGGGTACGAGGTATCTGGTACAATGGTACGGATATCGAGTATGGGTACGCATACCCTACCCTTGGGTACGGGTACCCATGCTACTTAGCTTTATTGTAAAATATTTTTTAGGTGACTTGATTAAAAATATTTACTTAACTTCGTAGTTTATATTTATGTATTTATATTGATATTCAAAATATTTATATATCTCCTCTTAAGATTTAGTTAAAGATGATCACTCTCCATCATCAATTTTGTATTCGTATATATCATCAATTTTGTATTCATATATATCTAGTACAATATAGAACTTACAGTTATGACAATCTTCTTATGTAATTGCATTCTTCCTCTTTTGTGTGTAACAGTAAATGCGTTGTTATCTAACTTTGTATCTTACTGTTATGGAAATCTTCTTATGAAACTGCATTCTCCCTTTTGTGTGTGAGTAATAGTAAATGCATTGTAACCTCGCAAAAATCGATTGGTATCAGAGCTTGACGATTAGGACTCTTTAGGGTGCAGCGATCCAGCTTTTTTTCAGAGATTCTCTCACCAAGGATCCCATCTAGAACTCTCAACACAATCTGCACCAAAGAAGTTTAGTGAAACGCACATAGGCAACTAGCCAAATTATTTACAGGTAACCTGTGTGTTTTCCCTTTAGAATCATTGGAGTCTGCCTACTCTTGTACATATTTTTCCAAAAAAATAAAAATAACAGCATATGCAGTCTTCAAAAGCCAGAAAAATCTCTGTAGATATTCACCATGATTTGGTCAGTTTCAGATAACAAAAAATTGCCCCTCCTACAATTCAATTCAATTGATTCTGGCCAAAAACTAGCAGAATTGTCAAAACCAATAGAATCCCTTAAATTGTTGCACCGGAATTCGGCCAAACTTAGTTGAATTTCCAACACTCGCATTTTTTCTCAAAATTTGCCAAAACCAGTGGAATCCCACTTTTGTGGGCAGTGTCCAGCATAAACTGTCTTATGCCCATGACACCATGTCATGTCGCAGTCCAAGTCCAAGACCCTACTCTATCCAGGAGTCGAAGCTTATTCAGGTCTTGGCAAAGCATTTTGCTGAACAGAGACAGCAACAAAAGGAATTACAAACCAAAATGATGCAAGATATGATGTCCTTATTACGGCGAACATTAGATATATAACAACAGAATCCACAGCAGCTCCTACAGCAACAACCTACAACTCAAACTCCTCCACAGCATAACATACCAATCGCTATGCTCATTTCCTGCAACCCTTCCAGCTTGGATGTAAAGATCTGTCCCAAAGTTTGACGGATCTCTAAATGGGGACAAGCTAGACTCTTGGATTCACAGTGTCAAATCATACTTCAAGACTGAACCTGATATGACAGGAGCTCAAAAGATATTAGTCACAGAGGTACATATAGAGGAGAAAACTTCAAACTGGTGGAAGAAGCATACTACGATACGAGCACCTAATAACTAGCAATATATCACCAATTGGGATGATTTCAAGGCTACTGTCTGAAAAAGGTTCTACCCATTAGTATACAAGGATGTGATGCTAGCCCGATGGATATAAATCAAATCCCTGGTCAATCCTTCTAGTAGTACATCAAAACTTTTAACAAGATTTACATCAAGTTCGAGGTACAGGAACCTCAGAAGACACTCCCTATCAAATTTAGTTCAGATCTGTTTCTCAACATTAGAAAAGAGTTCGAACTTTTCCCCATTTTCTCATTGAACACGCCTTCCATCTAGCTTCCAAAATTGAAGCTAAGTTCCCTCCAAGTAATCAGACCACGGGAAAGAAACCCACTTCTCCTACTCCCTCCATTTTCATTGTCAACCCTCAATCTAATAACAGTGGACAAAATAGGGGATATGCGAGTGCCACCCCTTCCAGAATCCACTGGCATTGGCAAGAACTGCTGTATTTATCATAGAGCTTACGACCACTCCAATGACAAATGCCATGCATTGCAGGCCCAACTTGCTGAGTAGCAATGTAACATACCTGAACGCCTCCCTTGGCCATCGGGACACTCCAAATAGAATTAATTCTTGATTGACAAATCGGATTTCCAACTGTGAGCCAATTTGACCTCTAACAGAAACCTAAGTTGCACTGAAATGGATACAGGAATGGATACGGATACGGGGAGGGAAACAGATACCACAAATTTTGAAAAATGTGGGATACGATACGGCAAGGAAATGATAGCAGACTTATATATATCAAAAAGGCCATGAGATATACATACTTTATACTACCATTCATCAATTAGATTTAAAGGTAGTTGTTTCATTTATAACAATTAAAATCAGCAAACTCAAATATTGTCTTAAACAATATTCTTCTATCTCAAGTGCCATAGATAAGTCACCCGCTGGCAAGCATTTAAACAGGAACATGTCGACTACTTCTAAACATCAATTTCAAACCCTAAAATTACTTGATGGATGTATCCAAATGTTACCATCAAACAAATATTACATTGTTTACACCTCTAGAAAAGTGTTAAAATTTGTGATTAAACACATTTTTTTATGTAAGATAAACTCAACTATGTTGTATTTAGGTTGGTCCACTCACTAACGAGACAATCAACTAGGCAAGTGAGAGTCAATTCACCAACCGACTGGTTCCAAAAGTGACTAACTAACTGGCTCTTAAAGGGCCTAAATTCATAGGATTGTCTATGATTTGCAACCGACTTGGATATTCAAATTTGACATAATCAACCATGTTTTAAGGGGATTAATTAAGCACACAAGTATAAATAAGTGAGCTCATGTTTTAGTGCAACTTAGGTGTGAGTGTGATGACATGCAATATTGCACTCTATGCAATAATACTATCTCTAGACACCAATGAGTTTCCTTGGATATGTTGTTTATGTTTTATGGTTTATACTAATAAAAATGCTTGAAATAAGATTAAAATATCACATGTACATCTTATGGAGAACTGGCTAAACGACGCACCATCATAATTCTCTCCACAACATAAGGCCATGAGTGTACTAGCAATGGAGTAAATAAGGCCATAGGTCAAGGGTTCATACTAATTCAAAAAGGAAAAGAAGAAAACTGAAGTTTGTTGGAAGATTATTGGAATGATGTGTTGGTTTATGTAACCCTTCATAAATGTAGTACGCTATTTTGTATGGCTAAAGCTGCCATTGTACCAATTTTGATATGCAAGTTGATTTATCACATATGCAAGTCATTGGGGTTTATTTAAAACGAAGTTGTGAGGAATTGGCAAAAAAACTGAAAAGAAAAAAAATAAAATAAAAGTAGACAAGCATTTGATTCAATAAAATGTCCACACATAAATGATTTTTTGAACCAACGGTGGGCCTCTATCAATTTTGGAAAATTACAATGAAACACAATCAGTGAGACATAAGATGTCAAATTACCATTCACCAATTTAGGATTAAGGTTTTGCTCTTGATTTATAAGCTTTGAGGCTCTATATCTATGTTTTGAGGTTCAATTTAGGGTTATGGTTTTATAGTTTGCCTTTGGGGTTATTTATTTGTTTATTTTCATGTCAAAAAATCAATATTTCTAGTCAAAAACTTACCCTGTAGCAGCTGAAACGTTTCAGAAAACCACGAAACTGCTGGAAACGGCTGGAAACTCTAGAAACGTTTCAGTAAATGGCTGGAAATGGAATGGAAACGTTTCTAATTTTTGGATACGGCTTGGAAACGTTTCAGGTATCCCCTCCGTTTAAGTTTCCGAAATGGGGAACGAAGTTTCCCCTCCCCTTCCTGGAAGTTTTTGGTAACTTAGACAGAAACATAACACAGAATTCATATGCCAAAAAGAAAGCAAATGTAAAATTAACATTGCATGTACAAAACTCTTAATAGAAATGCAACCCAGATTTACAACCATGCTTATAAGTTATTGACAATGTTTCGATAGTTCTGAGCCATTCTTGTAACATAAACCACATGAGCAAGGTATCAACGAAATTAAATGACAAAATTCTAAGACAGATATGAGAACTTATCTTTCTCAAGAATGTTTTCACCAACCCAGTTGCAGGGGAGCAATTCATTGCCCAACCATAGGAATCAACTGTAGATTCCACTCCAACCTGGCCTATAAGACCCCAAGAGTGAAGAATGGCTATTGGCTCTGTTTCTCAACCATCCCAACCCATGATACTCAAAACATTGACAATCAGACACCTACCATGATTGCTATCGGAAACTCTTCCAAGCATCTCACCTAACCTCCAATCAGCCATGGACCTCTTCCGCTCAGCTAGAAACTACATAAGATCAGGATATCCTTTCTCTACTATATAATCTCTCAGAATCCATCCCCTCCAGTGCTCCAATATCAGCATGAAGAATCTGGACTCTGAGCTTCTGATTGCTCGTGGGTGAGCAAAACCTAGAAATGGTAGACTCTGGCTATTTGCAGTAAACAATCAGTTCAAACAAGTGGGTAATGGGGTTTCACGATGTCCACTATCACAGCTCCCTCTACAGCCATGGATTCTCCCTCAATATGAACCCAATCTATCTTTTACCACCTACCAAACGCCTTAGCTTACCACAGGCTCATACAGCTCTCATGGTGCTAGTGCAGAATGCAGGCAATGGAAGCCATGGAGAACCATACATGGTTATTTGCAGCATGAGGGAGAATAGAATACTCATAATGGGAGAAGAGCCATTTGGGAATTTACACATTATGTATTTCCCATGCATGAGGACAACATGATAGATTTGCCCAAGTACACATACATCAAAGTTAGGTGAGACTCTAGAGATCTCTTTAATAAAGCATGGGCAAAACAGAAGTGCTTCTTTAAAGGACATGGGGCATCAATTTTACAATGGTTACTCTTCCCAAAAACCTCCTTTACTCATCCCCTCTAGTGGATTCATAGCCCCTTGTTTCTCATCAAACAACCCTTTTTGGTGTCTAATATATTATTCAATATGCTTGGTTTTACAACATTTAAAGATAAACCTGCAACCAAACCCACAACTTGGAGTCTTAACCATTCAATAGTTGAGCCTTTGCCTTGGGCTCCGAGCTAGGAATTACTTACAAAGCATATTTACATGTTACATTATAGGATCATTACAACTTAGAGCTCCTTACCTGACACCTTTCAAATAAACCGCCTAATTAAAAATAATACATGATTTAATCGATTATAATATAGGGCTTAAAATCAAGGTATTACAAGCAACATGAATCCAGAGACATGGAGCTTGATGTTGACAATCCAACCTCTATTGACCCTATTATCCACTAAGTTGCACTTAGGTGGATTTCCAATGAGTCGTCGAAGTGGTGAACAAGTCCCTTGTTCATTGTCAGTGCTCAGAAGTTCAGAAGACCTTCCAGGGCCAATTTTGGCCCCTTTTTTAAATTTTTGCATGTTCATACCCTGCGGGGAAATTGTAATGAGTTGACGTAACATGATGACTTTTTTTAAAAGGCTTGGCCAACTTAGATTTAGCTATCAATGTGGTACTCTAGAGTGTTTTTTTACTTGTTAATTATATGTTGCTTATCAACGACATATAATTTTCGAGTTTTTCACTCAAACCTCCAAAGCCGGAGTTTTCGCCTTATTGGTTAGGCCTTATGAGGTTATTAAAGTCTATGTGTCTATGTATATTACCATGCTAGTTAACTATTTTTGAGTCATATGAACATCCACTAGGTTTTCCATAGGCTTTTATTTTATTTTCTGAGAATAAAAAAATTTCCTGTAAAAAAGGGTTAATTTTTTAACAAATTAATTGTAAAAATTTAAAGTGTCATAAAAGTGTGGCTAGGGAGCTAAATTTGACATGGGGATGCTCATTTTCAAACTCAGAGCACCCACTATACCCCAAAACCCACTTTTTCTAAGTTTTAAGTGATTATTTATCACTTAAGTGAAATTCTATCCGAAAAAAGGCAAAAAGTGAATAAAAAAATAGAAAAAGGAAAAATATGGAGAAAAGACACATCCCTAAATCAGTGGGAACTTGTCCTAGACATGTTCTGATTCAACTAAGGATGATCTTGGGGCTAATTGGAGGTCAAATCAACATCAAATCAAGCCCATTCTAATCAAATCCATGAGGGGGCACATTTATCCATGAAAAAACCCACCTCTTGTTGTATATGTGTCACAGAAAGAGGGGGGTGACGTACCTTGTGAGAGGTTGCACCTACCACCTCTAGTTCACGCCAATTTGCCCCCAATCATCACAAAAAGCTCCAACACTCAACAAATTCGCCCCCTTTGGGATTTGCTCCATTTTTTGTATTTAAGCAAGCCACTGGGCTCATTGTTGGTCAAAGGGATCGAAAGGTTGCAGAGTTTTGTAACTGTAATTTGTAATATCATTTGGAATAAGAAGGCTTTGGAGGCAGATCTATGGTGTAATGATTTTCATGTGTGGATGTTAATTGTCAAATGTTTATGAGGTAATATCATGCTAGTTATTTTTTCTTTGTCATAGGCTTGTAGATCTATCTAGCTTAGAAGGCTATTTCTAGCAAAGAGTAAACATTTGTAGCTTCAACTTGTTTACTTATGTTTTGTTATTAGAAGTCTAAGAGTAGCTAAATGTAGTTCGTTATAGTGAGGCTCACCCTAATTTCTTTTAATAAAATATACTAGATATAATCTCACTTGTGCAAGGTTTTGTGTAGTTGTGCAGGTTGCCATCTTGGAGAAGGGGTTGAGCTTGGTTGCATCCTCCTCATCTTCGAGATATTTTCAATGACATAGTCCCTCAGTGTTCCACCAAAACATACTTCACAGCTCCACATTCCCAAGCTTACAGCACTCTTTCTCTCTCTCTCCTTCATCTTTCTTCAAACTTTCTTTGGTTATGGTTACTTTTTGTACATGCTTAAGTAGACTAGTTTGCTTTCTAAAAAAACATTTAAAGGGTTGGTTTATCTAAGTATTTTGCTAGATCTAAGTCTTAGAGCTTCATTTTTATTAGAGCTAGATTGTTTAAGTACTTAGGCTTATTGTTTATCATTCAAGTACTTATCTTTTTATGCTTTTAACGTTTTATTTGGCACATTTGATGCATTTCAAGTGGTTGGTTTTACACTTTTCTTGCCTAGTTTGCTTTCTAAAAAAACATTTAAAGGGTTGGTTTATCTAAGTATTTTGCTAGATCTAAGTCTTAGAGCTTCATGTTTAGTAGATCTAGATCGTTTAAGTACTTAGACTTAATGTTTATCATTCAAGTAAGTAGATTTTTATGCTTTTAACATTTTATTTGGCACATTTGGTGCATTTCAAGTGGTTGGTTTTACACTTTTCTCGCTGGGACAAGTGGAAGTGTTGCCAAAAAATCGAAGATCTAATCCATCCAAAGCCTCCCGAAGCAACCTTCTTCTTTCCTCTTTTCATTTCTAGAACTTGTAAAGTCTTTGGATCCAAATCTTTAAGGACCAAAGACATCCACCTCAAAATATTGTAAAAAATAAAGTAATAAAGGAAAAGCAAGTGGGCTTTCCAAGCACTTGCACCCCGTCCCCCTTGGGGACTTGTGTCGCCTCCTTGATGGTTTGCTTTTCTGCTTTGTATCGTAATCTTTTTGTTGCTAACCTTACAATGGTTTTGCTTTAGTTAGATTCATTTTCTTTTCGTTTTATTTGCAAAGGTAAACAAATACTAACCCAACCTTGCTTTCTCGAATTACAGAAAGAAAAAAAAAGATTCTTGTTTATAGTAATTAGTCTCACACTTTGCTTTCGTTTTCACATTCTCTATTAGAATAAACAATCCACCCCTTCCATGTATGCTCTTGCCCATCGCAGGTTCGCCATGAGCTTTGTGATAGCCAAAAGCGGAAGTGTGCACATTATAATTTTTTACATCTAAGCAACTCAGCTTAATAAAATCGACTTCCCCTTGAACATACAAAAATCCAACATAAACAAAGTTTGCTTTTTGTGGCCAAAGTTTGAAAGAAAGCAAAAAAAACAAGAAACTGACTGCGAGGCCCCGTCAGGCTACACCGTCGTTTGGTGTAGTGTTGGGCACACCCTCGCGACTCCATCTAGCCCACATTTTCTTACGCAGAACCACATTGGGAAAAATCCGTACATATTCCCAGTGCCTCACCGTATATCGAGAATTCCCTTTTCCCCTAATCCACTCATCATTTTAATAATCAAAACTGACCAAGTACACTGCAAAACATTTACAATTTTCAGTAGCACCTATTTACTTTGACTCCATTTTGGCACTGGTTTAATTTGCTTTATTAATTCTACTTTCAGTCATATCATGTTATGAATGCCATATCTTTTTATGTTGTTGAACTAAACTATATATTGCAGTAGCTTATTTCAGTCAATCACTTCAAACTCCTAAAAAACAATCACATCCGAACTAATAAACAACAAGAGCCTTAGCAACTCTTTTCTAGGGACTAACCCCCTTGGCTTCGTTAGGAGTTTGCCTAAACGAAGGAGTCAGGATCAGGTGACAGCACTTAACTAGAGACTTGCCCCCAAGGGGTAAGGATGAACCAAGCAGCTTGAATATTTTTGTTGCGCTTACCCCCAAGTGTGCTTCTGGTGGCAACAAACCCACAGTTGATCTTAAATTTAATGGCCAAATACTATTCCGACAACAATAAGGAATCCCTAAGAACATAAAACCACAATAAACATATTAGTAGCTCACGGAAGCGTGATCTAGTGGAAAGCAGCAAGGTGATCGAGCTTGTACTAACATGTGGACCTGGGTTCAAAACACCTTGAGTGGGTGCAAATGAGGCCATGTTCAAATCTTGAGTGACTTTGACGGCATAGATATGCCCCTCATAACACATTAGCTTAGCCAAAGAGATTATATAAGTATTTCTCAAAATCAAATATTAGCTTATATGGCTCTAGACAATTGAAACCAAAAGAACCTAGTGTCCCAAAGGTTGGTTAAAGAGATCAAACTACCAACCTCCACTCAGCCCAAGTTGTACTATCTTGGATGGGGCAAGGACGTTGGACAACCCACCTTGATCACACACAAATGTTCAAATATTTTTTCTATTGGACCTTTCAAGGATGCGGTGGACTACAATGTTAGTCCTCTAGACTATTGTGACAAGATCTTTGGCCACCTCTACTAGTTTCACAGAAGAGCACTTTATGATGGGTACCACAAAACCTACCAACTTACAAAGACGGCAAGATCTACAAGCTCATCTCTTCTTTAGAAAATCCTCTACTTTCTAGTAGATCGATAGTTAAACAAGTTAACTTGAACAAATTGTTAAAGTTAATGCAGCTGCGACAGCCACTCTTTGGGAGGATGGCACCCTAGTCAATTAACTAGGGTTTCTAGTCAATTAACCAGGGAGAGTAAGTCCCTATCAGGTACCCTAGGGCCCCCAGCAATCTACTGGGATTCTTGGTCTGGGACCAAGTAGGTTGATGCCATGGCAAAGTCCCTAGCATGTGGCTAGGGCACCTATCTGTCTCTAGGGCATTCTGGTCTAGGACCAGGCAGTTCCTTGGTCATAAGGACCAAGCAGATCTTGCAGGCAGAGACAGAGACATCATAATCTAGGACCAAGCAGATTCTTTGTCTAGGACCAAGCAGGTCCTGCAGATGTATTCCTGGTCAGTCAACCAGGTGGATCTTGGTCAAATAACCAAGATGATGATGAGTGAAGTCCTCCTCTCCTAGATGGTTGAACTAGGTTGTTTCGTCAAGGGACTTGCCACCCCTTGTTGAAGTCACTAACACTTGATCTTTAGGAACAGTCAGGAAGACCAGAGGATCACATCATCCAGTTTGGACCTTCCTTATATGGTGATGATAAATCTTCCAGTTATTGTATGGAACACTTATGGACCACATACATTGAGAGAGAGAGAGAGATAAAAGTTTGGTTTCCTTTCCTTATGGGAAAAGGGTTGTCTTCTCACTTTGTTGTTACACCTTTGGTCATGTGGGTAAAAGGGTTGTCTTTCCACCTTGGTGTGACACCTCTTGTTGACTTGTGTCTAGCCTTGTGTATTTGGTTTGGTCTTGTGTAGATCACTCCCTTGTTAGTCCTATGTTCTAGTGCCCCTCCTTAGTGTGGTAATGTTATCACGAATCTTGTAGTTGCCCCATAAGGTAATCCTATCCAAGATGGCAGAGGAGAAAGGCAACTAAAGTCGCGACCTACGATATCCAAGACCTCTAAAGGAACTTAGATGTCACCCCAGTCAAAGATACATGCACTTTAGACTCAGAGAAGAAACTAAGCCTAGGGGGTGTCCCTATAACCAAGATGACCCTAAAATACAGAAGGAAAGTAAATAACCCAAGGAATATTGATTTAATCTCTTAGTAGGGTATTTAATTAGAGTTTTATGCAATTATTAAGAGAGAAAGAGTGTCTATGTAGAAAGCCCCAATTTACCCTTGGGTTTTAAGCACGAAAATTGGATTTAAGGGTACATGGTGAAATTAAGCAAAATTAGACACTCGGATTGATTACTAGAGGTAAGATAAGACAATTAAAGGTGAAACTAGCAATACCAAGTTTGTGGAACCAAACATAACCACCTTGCTCAAGGAGGGTGTCTCCCCTAAAAGGTAGACCGGTGCGTTGGTTGGGCAAATGGAGTCCAATGATCGTGAAATTTTAGACTTGGGGGTTTTATATTTATTCCAAATCGGCTTTTAAATTTCATTAACCGCCGCAAACTAGAACCTACTAAACTAACAAATGAGGGTTTTAAATTAGGGTTTTTTGTGAAAGGAAAATGCAACCCCAATTAGATAGAAAAATAGGAAGAGATCTTACCGGAGAAAAATTACTTGATGTTTCTGAAGATGAATGGCGAAGTGATGAAGATTATTCCCACACAAATCAAGTGGAACGATAGTAAAAATCCAGCTTTCTCCAAGTCGCCCAAGGAGCCAAGTGCGTCCTCTCTCCTACCAAGCCAAGTAAGAAACAATGGCAACGACAAGAAAAAGATCGAATGCTGACGACAAATAAAAGATGAGAGTAAAATATCATGCGATAAAAATACTCCCTATAACCACAAAATCCAGAAAAAAGAGCAGGGTGGATCCCTCCACAAGTGTACCCCTCTCCAAATCGATTTCCCTGTCAAACAATGAAAATGGATCCAAACGATATGCCAAAGATTCACCAAAAAATTCCAATGCAAGCAAGAGATAGCATCAATTGATCACAAAGAACATTTTTCAATCATCCACATAAGACAAGAGACCCTAGAAAAATAATTTACTATTCTTCAAGAGCCAATGGTGCCAAATTTCTCGATGGCATACAAGGGGGGGATCACAACTCTTAAATAGATCAAGAGTGTGTCCACATAATAACAAATATCCATCCAACGGTTGAGATTAAAACATCATCAATGGTGGAGATCTAATTTTTAACTTTTTACATGGATCAAGTCAAGAGGGGCATACTTTCACCCAAGGACACCTCTCTAAGGAGAAATACATCATAATGATAAGATATAACATGATAATACATCAAGGCAGTCACTTTAAGGGCTCAATTCACCCTAGGCCCCAATACAACATCATAACATAAGATACATCAAATGGCCAAGGTAAGGGGCATCCCATGGGGGACGTCCTCCCTTCGAGATCCAAATAAATAATCTGGAGCATGAAATTGAATGGAACTGGTGAAGAGATTCCGGAGATCCATAATAAATCATCTAGAAGGATTTCCTTGCCATTTCCTTCACCACACGAGCCAAATCGATTTCTTCAGTGATTTTCCTAGTTCATTTTGTAGTGGTACAACCTCTAAAAATAATAAAAATCATCATAACTTCCTTTCGGATGAGAATTGGTGAAAACTGACTACACAGAAGTGTCTGTAGACATGGTAGAATGGTACTAGTGCCTACTCAAACTAACTGATCACTAAAATGCCAAAATATCATCTCACAATAAAAATAATGGCCAAAGTCAATAACAAATAATAATAAACTCTGGAACTCAATAACTATGACCATCCAATGAAAACTGAGACTGCAGTATTAGTCTTGGGCATGTCTGGAGCAAATATAACCGTTGTTGATTTTTGTAGTCACTGCATTGGGAACCATGTTTGACTTGGTCAACTAGGCTGACCAGGTCAAAATACCCAAACTGAAGAAGAGATAATAAGACAAACTAGTCATGAATCATCATAACTTCCTTCTGGATGAGAATTGGGGGAAATTGACTACACAGAAGTGTCTAGAGACATGGTAGAATGGTACTAGTGCCTACTCAAACTAACTGATCACTAAAATGCCAAAATATCATCTCACAATAAAAATAATGGCCAAAGTCAATAACAAATAATAATAAACTCTGGAACTCAATAACTATGACCATCCAATGAAAACTGAGACTGCAGTATTAGTCTTGGGCATGTCTGGAGCAAATATAACCGTTGTTGATTTTTGTAGTCACTGCATTGGGAACCATGTTTGACTTGGTCAACTAGGCTGACCAGGTCAAAATACCCAAACTGAAGAAGAGATAATAAGACAAACTAGTCATGAATCATCATAACTTCCTTCTGGATGAGAATTGGGGGAAATTGACTACACAGAAGTGTCTAGAGACATGGTAGAATGGTACTAGTGCCTACTCAAACTAACTGATCACTAAAATGCCAAAATATCATCTCACAATAAAAATAATGGCCAAAGTCAATAACAAATAATAATAAACTCTGGAACTCGATAACTGTGACCATCCAATGAAAACTGAGACTACAGTATTGGTCCTGGGCATGTCTGGAGCAAATATAACCGTTGTTGATTTTTGTAGTCACTGCATTGGGAACCGTGTTTGACTTGGACAACTAGGCTGACCAGGTCAAAATACCCAAACTGAAGAAGAGATAATAAGACGAACTAGTCATGCATGCATCCAAGGTAAGAACTGCTCCAAGATGTATATTAAACCCAACTTAAATCTTGGTGACAATAGTAATAATAATTAATAAAATATACTTGAACAATCTTTGAATCTTCTAGAAGTCCCTTGTATATGCCATACAAAGTTTAATCAATTTATTAATGTTGGGTGAAGGTGGAAAACAAGGCTAAGGCAAAAGGGTAATGACTTCTAGTTGACTTTGACCATATGATCTCTCCGAATGATGATAAATAAACACAACCACAGTGACATATGCATGATAGATAACAATAGGGGATAGTGGTGTCTGACAAATGGATGAGATGATCTAAAAAGAGTCCATTCAACTTTAACATGTCTACAGCTCACATCCAAGATAATAATCAAGCTCCTTGAGGATGAGTTCTAGAACCCTTGCGTCGAGTACACAAGAAACTGTAGTGAAGAGATCCCAGGGGACACTTAGAATTAGCTACCCCTTACTCCATCTCACATCAAAGCCTACATCCTCCATGAGGAATTAATCATTACATTTTAGATAAGATGGCCAGCAGTCTTTAGATTTCGCATTTATTTATCCACTACTTTATTTGGGCCTTTCACAATTTCATTTCATAGCCCTTTTTGAGTTGTGTCTAAAGACACAGTTTGCAACTTTATTTATGGACTTGTGTTTCATAGTATATAGCATATAACATATAATGCATGTAATGATTGTAAACATATTGCTTCAAGTTTTAGCTGACAACTCTTCGGGAAACTAGGTGGAAATATCCACAGTCATGACCAAACATTGGGGGCAACCGACCAGAGAGATCAAGGCTTCAAAACCCAACTCACCTAAGCTCAAGAACCAACACCAGCGAGTTCTCCTAGCCCAAAAGGATCAAGGTTTCGGCAAGTTTTGTTGCACAACTCAGAGCCGAGACACAAAACAACATGGGATCCATCATGCATAGGGGTCAAATTGGGGAAAAGGATCTTCAAACTCATAAGTCTTATTCATAAGTCATGGGATGAATCAATTATGGAGGAGACTGGATGAATGGGGATAAGTGACACATGGAACCAACATAACACTAAAATTTAAAATTTGTGTAAAGCATGGCATAAGCAATGGTCTTCAACATCGGAGTCTCTAATCATTCTCAACACAAGTTAACCATCAATAGAACATATCATATAAGCTTAGGTCACCATAATCATCATAGCATGACAAATCAAAGGTGTTAGTATACATCAGAGAGCAAAATCCTACCAAGAAGCAATATACTTGATCTCACCATATACATGTCTCTACTTGACGTGCCCATCTGTGAACTATGTACCATCTTTGTAACTCTACTCACATGAACTATGTCACCACCAAAGTCATCTCAATGGACAAGGAGGTCTCAGTCGTGGCAAGGAAATTCTTGGCATCTGCTACTGAATGAAGGCTCTGAATGGCTCATGCTGTAATGATGATCCATGTTGTATCCCCATCTGAAAGTTTGGCTCAGAGAATAAAGAGAGAATCCATATGCTGCATCATAGTAGCCCAGCTACAATATATGTGATAACAGGTACCTTAACCCTTTGTTATGATGACTTAACATTAATTTAAATTTTATAGTTGTCAACTCTACTTAATGGTTTGATGTCTTGACCCTTGTAGAGTAACCCTAAGTCAATGAAGGTTTAGAAGGAAGATCCTTCTAAAAGTCATTAAAAGTTATAAATACAAGCCTTCGCATTCATTATGCATACACCTTGAAGATGAAATTAGAGATCTGATTTTTTATGATTGTTCTAGGGTTTTTATATGCTGGTTGAAGGTGACGTCTAGGATTTCTATGCCTTGAATGCTTGGGCACTCTCTTGTTTGTTGCTCTACTACTCGGGTTTATCCTTCATGTAAGTCGTGGACTGGATTTTGGACTTCTAGGAGAGGGCCTCTACCTGTTAAAGTCAACCTGGGACTGTCGTACCTTGTTTGAGGGAGTCTTTGTGGCTGTTGAACCTTATCTTAGGGTGTCTCTGTTGTTTGTGAAGGAATCTTTGCCTTGGTTGAAGCCTGTTGAAGT
Organism: Pseudotsuga menziesii; assembly: GCA_001517045.1. Classification (NCBI taxonomy): domain Eukaryota; kingdom Viridiplantae; phylum Streptophyta; class Pinopsida; order Pinales; family Pinaceae; genus Pseudotsuga; species Pseudotsuga menziesii. The sequence goes on along the minus strand of LPNX010112247.1, from coordinate 69,142 downwards.
TTGTTGTCCACCTTAAAGTCTAAACTGAGCCTCGTTGAGAGTGTTGCTTACCTTGTTGAGGGTGCCAAGGTCTAATAACAAAGTGTCGCTACCTTGTTGAGGGTGTTGCTTGCCTTGTTGAGGGTGTCGTGGGTTGTTTGAGTGGGTTATTACCTGTGCATGGGTTGTTTGTTGAGGTCAGTGCCTTTGTTTGGATGTTGGAGCAGGCCACTACCCTTGTTGGGTTGTTAGAGTAGGTCGTTGCCCTTGTTGGGATGTTAGAGTAGGTCACTGCCATTGTTGGGTTGTTTGTGTAGGCTGCTTGAGTGGTTCCCTACCTGTGTGGACTGTAATGTGAATGCCTCTAGACTGTTTTGGTTTGTTTGTGCTAGTGTTATTTTGCTAAGGATGCCCTCCACTATTGGACATTTGTTGGTTGCCATGGTTAACATCTTGAGGTTGATCTTGGATGTCTTGATTGTTGTACCTTCTACTGTACTTGTTTAAACCTATCCTACAGCACTTCTCTCTCTCTCTCTCTCTCTCTCTCTCAAGTATGTCATAACCCTCAAGTAAGGTCCAAACTTGTTCCATTTAGTGAGTTGTCTCTAAGAGACAAGGTTTGATCTGAAAGTAAATTCTAAATATAAAAAAGGTTCAACTCAATCCAACTCATCAGATAAGTTATCAGATCTGTTTGTTTTGTTAAATTAACATTTACTACTATTCATGATTTTATTAGTATTGTTTTACTACTTTTGTACTTTTACAGTGCCTCTCTGCAGTTGTTATATTTAGCTTCAAATCCTAACCTTAACATAGTGATCTTAGTGAGTGTTAAAGTTGAAAGCGAAAATAATATTTTTTATTTGCTAGACTTCTACTATTGTTGTACTTTTACTTCAGTAATATTTTACTTTAATCTACATTAAAGTACAAGTTCTTAATTTTGTTGAGAAAGTCTTAATTTTTAACAATTTTAACACAAATATATACCACTCTATGTGATCCACCAATTCAAGGGGAACAGCAAAGGGAAACTTCCTCCTCCTGACATTCAAGAACTCATAGACTCAAATCTTGATGTTTATGAGGAACCCAAATGACTCTCTTTCTTATGGGCCATACAGCAACCTATTGAGTTAATTGTAAGTTCCTCCTTACCAATTTACCTAGCATATAGAAAAACACTTGTGGAGAGCACAAACATTGGGCACTATATAAAACAGTGGTTAGAAGACAAAAAAACGAACCTAACACTTTGCCCCTTAGATCTGCTGCATTGATCGTCCCTAGAAAGGAAAAGAAAGGGTGAAGTTCGATAGATTACAGGGCTCTCAACAAAATCACTATCAATAACCATCATCCGCTCCTAAGGATTCATGACCTCCTTGACCAACTCAAGTGAGCACAACACTTTACCAAAACTGATTTAGCTTCTAGCTAACACCAAGCCCACATGAAGACACAATATATGGAAGACAAACTCAAAAACCAAGGTTGATATCTATGGATGGTTGGTCATGCAACATGCCTTTTGGCCCTAACAATACCCTTGCTAGTTTTATGCATATTATCAAAGATTTCTTCATTCTCATGTGGGAAAAATCGTTGTGGTAGACTTCAATGACATCTTGATTTATATAAAATTTGGACAAAGCATAAGGATTATATTCACAAAGTCTTAGATATTCTTTGTCGACACAAGCTACAAACCAATTTGAAGAAATTTTTCTTTTAGCAAACTTTTTCTAATATTTGGGTCTTGCCACTAATAGAACAATTCATGCCAATCCAAGAAAGGCCACAGTTCTTGAGGAGTAGCCTTTCCAAATATTGTTTAAGAACGAAAAATGTTTTTTTGGGAAGCATAATATTCGATAATCTATTGAAAAATCATCTACTATTACTCCCACATAGTTTGTTACTTCGTTGTTTTAATCAATGGTTCAATCAGAAAACTCCTATATTGGCTCTAACAACAAATATAGCATTTCAGCATCCTAAAGGATGCTCTTTGTTTTGTCCATGTTCTATCATTCCTGGATCTACAATAGCCATTTCACATAGAGACAAATACATCCCACTATGCCATAGGCATTGTTCTTAAGCAAGGAAGCCACCCAATAGCATATCATTTGAAAGCCTCGTCTCAAGCCAAATTGAAATGCATCACCCATGACAAGGAATTCTATGCATTGGTTTAGATAATCAAGTAGCAGTGGCACTACATACTTGGTGAAGAAACTGTTCTTCACACTTGTTATCACATCCATGTTAGTTGGAGCCACCATGATGTAGATCCAGTGCTAGAACATAGAGCCAGTCCTTACATGAGCATGAGCAGAGCTATGAGGCATTTACTATCAACTATGTTGCCAGGAAACGTGGGTACGGGTACGGGTACGGCACTTTTTGAAACAGGGTACTTCGGTACGTCGAGGGTACTATATATATATATATATATAATTATTAATAATATATATATAATATATAATATATATTAAAAATAAAACTGAAACATGTCACAGTCACATGACTCACATGATACATCATGATCCAATGATCCATACATGCACATTGCATATTCACTTTCAGATTTCATCATTGATTCATTGAACAATGAAAATTCACAATTCACATTGAAAATTTGAAACATTCAAACTTCAAACTTCAAACATAAATTCAAGAGCCAGAGTAAATGGCACAACTTTATTATTTCAAGCCAAAACCATGTACATTGTATACTATAGGAGAGCATGGCAATCAAAACAGAAGCAGCATCTAATTTCCCATAGAGATCTTAGGATAGCCAAAATATTTTATAATCCTCTGTCTAGTCGTATTCAATTATCCTCATCATTAAGTGGAAGTAGGAGATAATAATATATTAATAATAAATATTATTTGGTAATTTGTAATTAGTAATTAGTAATTACTTATTAGTGGTTCTGGTTTCAAATCTCGTGGACTTCATTTCAGCTCTTCACATACAAGACAGCCCCTAGCCACCATTGTTACATAAAACATGTGTCACTTTTACCCAATTCTTTTGGCAATTTTTAAGTTGTAATGTAGTCCCATTGACCTATCTCTTTCATCACTTGTCAGATGTTAATAAAATCATCTTATCTTTCAGGCAAAAATGCTGTGACATCATCCAAATTGTATAGTGCAGGACCGCAAGTAAAACTATAAAATAGGCTGTTGGGAGCAAACACTTATTCATTGTCATGGACTCATTTTATCTTGCAATGTGTGGATCCTAGGTTCATGCTCTAATTTCGTTTTTGCCCTCAAAGGTAATCTGTCATAGTTATCAGATTTGATTGTTTGCTTAGACAGTTAGACTATGCCCATTGCCATTCAAGCAGCTTCGCCATTGTACAGTGAGAACTCGAAACCCCTTACACATGGATATGATTCTTAATTAAATTCAAAAGTAATTCAATAATAAATACCTTCTTCAAAAGCTGCCAGTCGCCTATGATGTCCTTTGGTGGAGAAGAATGAGTTCTCAGTTTCCACTGCTGATGGGTGCTACTGTCCACTGCTGAACAATGAAGATGGAGTCTGGACTGTCCGCCGATATCCCACTGTCCGTCGATGCCCAATACGCTGTGCACAATGAATATAGTTACGGTTTTGGGGGGTTTTTACCAATGTCGCGAGGATTTTAGGCTTTAGCAATGCCGTTGCGTGGGGCCACGATTAATTAAACACTGATTTTCATTTTAATTTTTATCAATTTCTTAAACCGCCGTACCACAGACGTACCCAAAATCGGGGTACGCCGTACCATTTTTTGAAAACGTACCATAAATTTTTTTATCGTGTACCCGGTACGTGTACCCGGTACCGGTACGTGTACCCGACCCCTGGGTACACGTACCCATGCAACACAGACTATCAACAATATGCCCCAAACTCAAAGATCAGTCAGTGCATACACCAGTCTCTCTTGTCACAGTTGTTCCCACATTGACCCCATGGAGATGAGGTTTGTCGGGTCATGGGTCACTTGGATATTAGCAGAGATCGGTATTGGTTCTTCCCTTGCCCATCAGTGTTAGAGATCATCATTCAGATTCAAGCAGCATAGCAAGTATATGGTATTGCACCTTGATGTTATGTTTTGTCTCCTTTATTTATATTAGTAGTCTGACTTGACATTAGGTGACTAGTTTTATGATCCTGTGCTTCTTTTGTTATTGTCATAGGTTGATTGTTGGAGTAGCCATGCACCTTGATTGCAAGGCTCCTCTGTATGCACACTAGTTCATTCCCCTCATTCGATATAGACTTGGTTATCCTGTCCCATTTGCTAGCTCCGGCATCACCTTCCATTTTCTCCACCCATCCGACCCATTCATATTGGATCCTACCTTGACTTGGACTGAGATACGTGATCTAGAGGACCTCCCCCTTTTACCCCTATGTATGTTGGACCCCATGTTACTTGTGTCTCAGCTCTTGAGTGTGTGGGACTATAGCTTCAATCGTGGATCTACTTCTTATCAGTTGCCCATGATGTTGTAGTGGTGGGTAGAGTTGTGCTTTCCACCACATGTCATCCCATTAGTCCTAGAAGCAATGTGTTACTGCCATCATTACATTAAATGTGTGTATCATGCTATATCCCAAGAAAATGAAGTTCAAGCCAAAAAGGCTTAAGAAAGTTAAATCAAGCCAAAAAGGTGAGTGTGAAATGAAAGTGAAAAAGGCCAAGCAGATGAGGGACAAATGCCAAATCTAAATGACTGCTTGGCCACATGTAAATGAAATAAATGTAATGATTATACTTCATGGAACCGAAGGGTTGGGACATGATATGGAGCAAGGGCCCGCTAAATCGAAGTGTCCCCTAAAACCTCACCACATTACAATGACCTATGAACTCATCACAGGGGTTCTAGAAAATATTATGAATATATATATGATATATTAATTATAAACAATAAATTATTAATTACTAAGGTGAAAGGGTGTAACCCTTCACTATGCATGCTCAAGCCTTAAACCATACCTCCAAAAAGAATTAAAAATGCATGATATATCAAACGTAGAAGTGGCAAGACATAAAGCAAAAGGAGCAGAACTTAAATTGGAAGGAATAAAAACAAGAGGCAATAACAATTATCAACAAGAAAAAGAGACACAATGTAGATATTGTGGGAATAATTGGTCACCCGGTCATCAATGCCACAAACCTCAATCATATGCCTATGAAATTGAAAATAGGTCAAAAACGTCTAACAGTTACTCTGATAATAGAAAAAAGAAGAAAAACACATGTCGTCGATGCGGTGATGACTAGATCCCAGGCCATAAATGTAGGGATCATCAGACAATACATTGCAAAATCATCAATAGAAAGGAAGCACAAGTCTCTGCAGAAGAAATCTCGTCCGATTCTAATACCGACGCATAATCAGAGTGAAAGACCACTTCATAAAAATCAAGCTTTGAGGACAAAGCTTTCCCAAGGGGAAGGCAATCTTATGAATATTTGAATGATATATTAATTATAAAACAATAAATTATTAATTACTAAGGTGATAGGATGTAACCCTTCACTATGCATGCTCAAGCCTTATAAAGGAGAGCTTCATCGTAATACTTTATCATCATCTATCAATGTATCATATTTTATTCTCAATCATGGAAGATGGGTTCGCTTCTTAATTCCCCAACCGGATACAGTGGTAACAGAAAAGATCCTCACTGAACTTGAGGCAAGCTTGGATGTGAGCCGCAGAGCACCTTGTTAGAGACTATCGGTGGTTGCCAGTGCCTAAGCATTCTATCCCATTTGTGAGAAACTCCCATTCCCTATTGTTCTCCGGCATGCTTATGTCACTCTGGCCCCTATCTTGCCCTGTTTGTCCAAAGGATTTCAACATCAAAGTACAAGTCCTCCCCTCACCTTAAGCCTTGTTTGACTACCTCAACCGTTGCTAGCAAGACAACCTAGACTATAAGTGTGCATACATTAGAGGCTTCATGAAAAGATAACAAGTTTGCTTTAACTTAGGCCTAGTTTACTTTGTGCTTCTATCGATGGATCATCGTAGCTTGTTGCTTAATGTTTTAGTCGGCTTACTAACATAAATAAGGGAACATCTTGGCATCCCCTTGTGCTTACAAGTCTCCGCATCTTCATTTATGCCATACTTTGACCAGTTTGACTTGGTCAAACTAGTTTGACCAAGACAAAAATGGAATCTTGAGAATTTCGGATCTGGACATGCGATTTTTTGTTTTTAGCATCTACATGGACCCCTTACATGATTCCATGCTTCAGCTTTCCATGTTGTGGCCCGATCGGTGAGAATTTTTATTTATTATCAGTTGTCAGGGCCATGTTTTCATTAGTTTAGCATGGATTAAGCCATATCGAGCATATTTGATGGATTTCAGTGGTTCTTGTGACCACCATTAGTAAATTTGGGGTCTACAAATTCATTGGCACAATTGGCTCAGGCATCTAGACAAGGGAAGTGGCCATTTTTATCCAATTACAGCTTCAACAAATTACACCAGCATAAATTAAACTGGCCAAGTGACCTTTAACTTAGTAACTTTATCAAAATGGAGTAATGTGGGGGAATTTGTGATTTGAGAGTATTATGTGACTTTATGCTATGGTTTTGAGCCTAGGTATGAGGCCTTGATGAGGATTTGGGGCCCACACATTATGTCTCTTCTTAGAGTGGATGCACTTGCTCCATGGGGGCGCACTTGGTGGGACAGCATGTTATCCACCACTTGATACATCTTATAGCCTTGTAAAAGGGGCTCCTTAGGGAGACTATAGCCCCTAGGCGACCCCCCATCTCATCCTTATGATTATCACTTGTACTTTGCATCCATTTGAGAGGGGCGCATCCATTGATAGGGACTCATCCATTTGAGTATGATGTATTTGGCTGGCTCATTTCTTGCCATTAGAGTAGATTGATGAGATTAAATCTCAACACTCCATCAGTTTGGGCTAGGGATTGTGTTGGCCTTTTCTCTACTTAAGAGAATTTTGGCTCTATGTAATGGACTTTGGGATCTTGAGATTTCAGCTATAAAGAAAAACTCTTCTTCCATACTTGTGAATCTTGTGTGTGGTGTTTGTGGATAGTGATTGCATTATCTTACTCCTTGAACACTAGTGAAATCGTGGTGTAATTTGCTTGTATTTGTTGTGGTTGTTTCTTGTGGCAAGAGGATGAGTTGGAGAGGGGTGCTATTGTGGAGAAGCATAGCTTCTCATCTCCAAAATCATTGCATCCCAAGGGGTTTTTCCTTTGTGCAATTTATTTGTCAAATTGACTACTTCATGATTTGCATTTGCCAAAATGTTTTTCTTCCACACACAATTAAATTGACATAGTTGTTTTCTTGTGCAGGTAAGAGGGTTGCTACAGCTGCATTTGGGGAAATCGTTGGGGAAAAATCTCTGTCAAGACTTCACCAAGTTGATCAACAAGAGGAAGAGTGTCATTTCTACAACATCAGCCAAGTTATCCGGGTAAGATCTTCTTTGTTTCTCTTAGTTTACATTTCTATCCATTGGTCTGCAAATCAAATAATTAATTTAAAACCCTCATTTTTCACTTCTCAAGTTTTAACCGTTAAAATCCTCAAATATTAAAAACCCAAGTTAGTTTTAGTATCAGGACCCTAGGTGTGAAATTTGAATAGATTTCGACTCCATTTACCCTTGCCAAGCAATGGCCTCACCTAGAGGGAAATCGCCCTCCTTGGGCATTTCCACACTTAGTTGGCTTTTGACTTGGGTATGCTTGTTTTGCATTCAAATTTGAATATCTTTAATCAAGCTTGCATCTTAGTGCTAGAATCACATTATTTTCGATTATCCCATGACTGCATTAATCATTGGTCATTTTCTTACTCAGTCACCTTATTTGGTCAACACATTCTAGCACATACATATTTATCCCAGATCTAGTACATCGAATTGTTGCCATTGGGAAAGTATTTACGTAGTTGAGCATTTCATCTCATGTTAAGCTTCCTCGACTCATTCTCTAAGGCACCCATCCCTCTGGTTTTATTCACCTTATCTAGGTTTTCTCTCAAGGCCACCGGTGATTATCAATTATCATATGATTGTGTGCCTCTGTGTCCCTTGATTTGCATTAGTTAGCATTCACTAGCTAGCTAGGGTCTCCCCCTTGGCTTAGCTCTGGCTTGGCCTAAAGTGAAGAGCGCCTCATCCGGTGTGACACTTGCATCACTTGTAAGAATTGAAGCACTCTTGGGTCACTTAGTTTGGTTTCCCATCCTCTGCTCATCCTGAATAGGATCCACCACAGAGCCAGCTACAGACTTTGTGATGACAACACTAATCATCAACCCCTTCAATTTTTGAATTCTCACTATAAAATACATGTGCAGTGTCATTTGAAATGGGCAGCCTATATACAACAACTTCATATTATTAAGTGCAGAAGAAGAACTCCTACAAGATGATTTGAGTTTTCTTAGCAAGCCTCCTGCCAAGGTTCTTCACACTCTCAATGTGAGGTGTGTAGCATATAAAGAGTGGAAAAGCTTTAATCTACTAACACATATTTGGTCCATCTAAACAAGAGATGTCCTCCTAACCCTGCAGGTTGTGTGTCTCTATGTCAAACACATAGACACGTTAGACACATGTCCCATCTATGTTCGACATTCGGTCATCATATGTCCCATCTGTGTTTGACACTCAATCGTCATATGTCCCAACGTGTCAAATACTTCGAACACCAAAAAAATTGGAAAAATTCAAAAAAACAAAGCAAATGTGTCCCAATGTCTCAAGAAAGGGATTTCAATGTGTGATTGATGTAGTTCTATTGTCAAAATGTTCAAAAAGTTAACATCATTAGAGTTATATTGTCTCTATCCAATGTACCTAGGGAGGATAATATGGGATACCTAGGGAGGTATCCAAGGGGATAACGCTATGTATTAAGGCCATATTTATTAATTAAAGCCCATGTAGTGCGAAAAGCAACAATTGTAATAAGTCTTACTAGAATGTTCCTTCTCTGGAAAATATCTATAAGTTTCTATCTACTAGAAATTTCCTTCTCTAGAAAGTACCTAGAAGATTGGATAGAAACTATATAAGGAAGTAGAAGCAATGGGATGAGATATCTTGTGAAGTATCTTGGATATGATGGTTATACACTTCCACCTACTAGAAAGCTCCTTCTATAGAAAGTACCTAGAAGTTTGGATTGAAACTACATAAAGTAGAAGCAATGGGATGAGATATCTCGTGAAAAATCTTGGATATAATAGTTATAGCAAGCATATAGCTTGTGAAGTAATTCCATCCCCAAGGAATAGTTAATGGTGTTACCTTATCTTAAGAGTTGTTTCCATACTCTTGTGTTCATTCTCTTGTGGATGTATTTGTGTTTATTTTTTAAATTTAAGGGTTTATCTTATTTGTGATTGAACTTTTGGTTTAAGGAACACAATGTTTGGTATCAGATCCCTTTCTTGGGCAACAAAGTGGGAAATATTTTATTAGGAAAAAAAAGAGGGCAGCGATTTTTCAGATTAATTTCTAAAAGTGTGTATAATTTGAAGAATCTAGTTATGTATATGAGTTCCTCTCAGAAAATAGTAAATACCCAATTTCAAAAAAAATCGTCCAAATCAAAGTCCAGAAAGAACAATTATCATTGATTTAAAATTAGTTGTTTAAGCGTTTTTCCAGTGATGGGTGTGTGAATTGCAGAAAATGTATTTTAATGGAAAATCAGTTGGTCCTAGTATTCAAGAATACATTGCATATTATAAGCAAAATAAGTCACTTTGATGAAGCTACATATACTCTAATTCAACAAACGAAGCAGCGATATGGGGTCAAACACTTTGCTTTAAGGAGTTGTTAAATCTTTCAGATGAATATGAAAATGTGATTTTAGACAAGTGGTCTAATGTTGTGACGAAAGATAATGAGATCCATAAGGGTTTATTTTCATTTGGCAAATTCCTATTACATGTTCATGGATGTATTCAACAAAAGGATGACATCGTTTCTATAAACCTAGTAGCAAACATAATTTCATAAATGTTAATTTGGCTATAAGATTGCGAGTCCCCACAAATCACATTCAAAGCACACAAATTGATGGTGAAAATGTTCAAATTTTTAAAGATTTGAAAATTATTGTAGACAAATAAGAGTTACATTCACATTTTCATGGTCTATAGATATGAATAATGTGGATGTTGTTTTGGGATATCCTTGGATGGACTCAGTGGGTATAATTAATATTAACATGCAAAAGAAGTTTTTGAAGCTTTGGTATAAGAAAGAAAATTGCATTGCATGATATTTCTCTCACTAAAGGGTTCAAGGAGGCACATGAATAAACCCTTGCAAATAAGACAGTGGAAGTACCTACAAGCACAACATATGAAGAGTCGACGGTTGAATCACAAGTGGCTATAGAAGCACATGAAGAAAAGCCCCAAGAAGGGCATAAATGGAAAGAAGAAATTAAGAGGCTACATGACTCATAGAAACCACATGTTCTAGAGTCAAAGACCAAAGAACGAATAGTTAGGATTGTTGTATATCACCCCCCACACCATTTGACAAAACAAAAGTCGTTAAGGAAAGGTCAATGTTATCACGGATCTTGTAGTTTCCCCAATAGAGGTATCCTCTACAGGATGGCAGAGGGGACAGGCAACCAAAGTCGTGACCTACAAAAATCCTAACCCCCAAAAGATGGATAGTTGTGTAATATCCCAAATACTGATATTGTCTAATGTTCTATGATAGTGTTGACTCGCACACTCAATCTCATACAAATTTGCAAAATAACTGTGCATGCAAAAATGCCCTAAAATATCGTTGAATTAGGGTTAGGGTTTTGCAGAGAGAAATTAACACTTACCACTGATATTCTAGCTGATAATGACTCCAGAGATAGCTAAACGCATAAGGATCCGAATGGGTGATCTAATAATGCTCTTTTCCTCCGGTGTTACCGCACTGCAATACCGTAAAAACCCTCCAGACTGAAGGTGAGGTTTTTGTAGGAGGAGAGGTCCGTTCGGGCTAAAACTTTCTGAGCTTGTCCATCTGCTGATGCCGAAGAGATGGCCTGGCACCTACAGAGGTTTGGTTGCCTCCAAGTGCCCTAGCAAATTGATTAGCAGTTCTGCTGGTCACGCCCCCAACTAATCTGTTTGGCTGATAGCTACTCCAGGTGAGCAAACTGATGGTTGATAATCACTGCATACTATAGGATTAGGCCTGCTGAGAAAGAGGAAGTTGACATGCGGAGGAAAGACTGGGTTTTGTGGTCCCAGTGAATCCTTATGTGTTTTCCCTGCTAGTTCCAACTGCAAACATGGATCTGTTGATAACCCTTCGGAATGTGTTGGACCTCCAAATACTGTAGTATACGATGGATGCAATGGATAAACCTGGATGATCTATCCCAATAAGAGACTAGGGCAGATATCTCATTGTCGAACCCTCGCTAGCTGAAAACACCGTCTCCAACCCCAACTGTCGTGGCCGCGCGCTATGCTGCTGCTCGAAACTCCAAAAGCAATCAACAATAACAATAGATATTCTCTTTGGTCCAATAACCCTTCTTAAATAGAATAGCATGTACTTTTAGAATTTGCATGTCACTTTTAGGGTTTACACTTCACTTTTGCATGCATGCAATTCTAATTTCATGTTGACTTTAACACTGAAGAAATAAGGCTTACATGCTCCGCATGCTTTACGATATGAACTTTGATGGCCTTCTTTCTACACTGATGACTTCATAATACTGAATTGATGTACCTTTCTGCTCCTAGTGCTATCAGTCCTCAGTTATTCCCTTTTTATCAAAACGGAACATTACAGTCCTCCCTCGCCTATGATTGCTTGTCCTCAAGCAATGCCAACACAAATCCACAATCAATCAACTGAACCAACTGAATCCAATGATGATCCCAGGGTCCCAAATTATCCTAGGAGATCTGTAGCACCCTCTGCTCAAAGCACTGCACTACACGATACCATCACAAAATGTCCCATGGAAGCCTCCTATAAGTAGAGTGACTAACCACAGTGTAAACAAGGAACCATCAAAAGAGACCTCCTGAAAGCATCCTCTAGCAATCACTAAACTGTCAATCACTGTCATTCCAGGGTCCCAAATCAATATGAGAATTGCAAAGGTCAAAATGCATCCACCGCTACCATGCGTAGTATCGACACAAGGAGCATCCTGTAGACTCCCAAGTAACACCATCAGTAAACACTGTATCCACCCCTCATAGGGTCTCCCACCTGGATCCCAATGCAAACTTGTGCATATTTCATCCCAAATATCTGAAGGCTCTTGTGGGACTATACCCTTGGCTAGGAATGTCTTCTCAAGAATCGCCCACTCAATAGGACACCAACTCTTAATCTCTCTCCAATCCAACCCCCGAAAAGGACCTCGTCCATAAGCACCATCACAAGGAATTATCTTACCAAGCTGACATTCTGCCCTTCTGATTTCAACTGGAATGCTCATATACTGCTGCCCAATTTCTCGATCCTGGTGAACCTATAAAAACCATCCGCCATTATGCAAATGTGGACTCAAGCTACCGCAAGCCTTGTCTATGTACTCCTAAAGAAGACTGTTTTGAAATGCAATAGTATGTTTCTTCTGCTGCCCCATCAAGTAATCCAACTGCTCTTCAATACTAGAAAGCCTGACCGCTGACTCGACACATACAACTCGAAGAGTTTTAAGCTCAACATATCGCTGTAATATGGTGTTCCGAAGTATCTTGGTTCTCTCTTTCATTGCTAGAATGCTTTCTTTAACACGTTCAATCTTCTTTCGGTGACTATCATCTGGAAGCTCTATCTCATGACTGTATAAACTCTCCCTAACCTCCATGTGTGACTGCTCTCTGTCTCGACTGTTGTGCTCATTGCCTTGTACCTCATGTATTTCGCCTGTCATAACTGTCTAGGCCCCTGCTGTAGGTGATGAAGGGTGTACCAACTCTAACTCATCACACGGCTTGTCCACAATCCAACTAGCAAATGTGCTTGTGTCGCTAGACTCACAAGATGGCTCTAATGCTATCTCCTCATGCACATCCTATCATGTGCTGCTATCCTCTGAAACTCTGAAATAAATGCATCTGCACTACTTGTCTGCTTGAGTTGTGCCAGCTCTCTAAAGTGTACCTCAAGGTCCTTCAAATCAAACCGCTCAATGAGCCTCTATGTAAAATCTGGGTACGATGTGATGGTATTGTGACCCAATGTCACTAACCCATGGTACCACCACTCATGGGCTTCTCCATCCAAATGCAAAGTAGCCAATTTAATGGCATCTGCCTCAATCATGGGGTTGAGCTAGAAGTATGTATCCAACTTCTGCACCCAATTCCGGGCTGGGCCACCCCGAGTACCCTCAAAGGTAGGGATAGTCAGTTTCCCTACGATGCATTGTAACTCATAGTTCTGGGTGAATGGCCTATTGTAAGCTCTGGGTTTGTTCTTACTTTTAAAGTGGCAGAAGTCAGTGAAGGTCATGGCTGAATGGAAGTCATCTCCTAAAGCTCTATACTCTCTCAGATAGGGACTCATGGATTCTTCTGGTTCTACTTGTGCTAGAGGCACTGCAGCTGGACTATCTAAGAATTAAGGCATGGTAGGTTAGGAAGGCTTGCTGTATATATGGAGATGGTTCTGCATGTTGGTATGTAAGTGCTCCCCACTACTATTGGTGGATACCCTATCACTATTGGGAAACAAGGGGCTGTGTGGGGTGGGCCCATTTTTCTCTGTCATTTGCCTGAAGGTACTCGTCATTTCTTTTTGCCCAGTAGTGAGTTCTTTTATGGCTGATATGAGACTATTTAAAGTCGTTTTATGATCATTGGCCATTGTTTCTTTGCCCTTTCCGAACTGATACTCTCTGTCCCCCAACTCTATGTCCTCTAACTCCTCTTCTTCTCTATCACTGTTTCTAAACCTCTATCTCTGGTAAGTAATGTTGTATGGGTTTTTTGAATTCATTTACACTTTTGCATGCCCACAGCTGGCTAGGAACATGCTCTGATACCACTGTAATATCCCAAATACTGATATTCTCTAATGTTCTATGATAGTGCTAACTCACACACTCAATCTCATACAAATTTGCAAAATAATTGTGCATGCAAACTCGCCATGCAAAAATGCCCTAAAATATAGTTGAATTAGGGTTAAGGTTTTGCAGAGAGAAATTAACACTTACCACTAATATTCTCGCTGATAATGACTCTAGAGATAGCTGCATGCATAAGGATCCGGATGGGTGGTCTAATAATGCGCTTTTCCTCCGGTGTTACCGCCCCGCAGTACCATAAAAACCCTCCAAACTGAAGGTGACGTTTTTGTAAGAGGAAAGTTTGTTCGGGCTGAAACTTTCTGAGCTTGTCCGTCTGCTGAAGTCGGAGAGATGGCCTGGCACATGGGAAGGTTTGGTTGCCTCTAAGTGCCCTAGCGAATTGATTAGCAGTTCTACTGCTCACGTCCCCCAACTAATCTGTTTGGCTGATAGCTGCTCCAGGTGAACAAACTGATGGCTGATAATCACTGCATACTGTAGGATAGGGCCTACTGAGAAAGAGGAAGTTGAAATGCGGAGGAAAGACTGGGTTTTGTGGTCCCAACGAATCCTTCTGTGTTTTCTCTGCTACTTCCGGCTACAAACGTGGATCTACCAATAACCCTTTGGAATGTGCTAGATCTCCGAATACTGTAGTATATGATGGATGCAATGGATAAACCTAGATGATCTATCCCAATAAGAGACTAGGGCAGACATCTCACTACCGAACCCTCACTAGTTGAAGACACCGTCTCCAACCCCAACTACCGCGGCTACACGTTGTGCTGCTGCTCGAAACTCCAAAATCAATCAACAATAACAATAGATATTCTCTTTGGTCCAATAACCCTTCTTAAATAGAATAGCATGTACTTTTAGGGTTTGCATGTCACTTTTATGGTTTACGCTTCACTTTTGCATGCATGCAATTCTAATTTCATGTTGACTTTAACACTGAAGAAATAAGGCTTACATGCTCCGCATGCTTTACAATATGAAATCTGATGGCCTTCTTACTACCCTGATGACTTAATAATACTGAATTGATGTACCTTTCTGCTCCTAGTGCTATTAGTCCTCAGTTATTCCCTTTTTATCAAAACGAAGCATTACAGGTTGTCACTCCAGTTAAGACTTCCTTTGCTTTATGCCACAAGAGAAGCCCAAGTGATAATGGGGGAGACCCAGATCTATCCTGAAAGAAAGGATCTAAAGCAAATCACCAGATCAAACTCCGAAAGGAGAATACGTAAGGTGAGTGCTTGAAACCCTAGATTCGGGGAAATCAAATTGCAGGAAAAGGCAGCCAAAATGGGGTAGCGCTAGGATTGGAGATCAGTGCCTATCAGATCTAGGGCAATGGAGTCACTATCTGTCCAGCGTTGGGGGAAACCCACTTGGGAAATAGCCCGATTTACAAACCCAAAAAAGGTATTTGGCCGAAAAAAACAGATCCCAGGAAAAACCAGTAGCAGGATTGGCTTGCGCTAGGGTTTGGGAGGTCAGATTCTCAGATCTAGGGAAACCAGGACACTTCCAGCTCAGCGTTGAAGGAGATTTGGTGAGATGATGACCCGATCTAAAAACCCAAGTTGGTATTTTGCCGGAAAAATCAGATCTCGAAAAAAGTCAGAAAATTAGTGAGGAGCGCTAGGGTTTGGGAGGACAGTTTCTCAGATCAGCGTTAAGGGTGATATGGTGAGGGGAGGATACAATCTACAAAACCCAGCAGTGGTTTGTCCAAAGATCAAGCGGTCTAATTTTTAGTATTTTTTGGTTTTTTATTATTATGGAATTTTCAGTAAAATGAAGAAAGCAGATGTCAATGGATTGAGATCTGGAAGAAAGGGACTAACATGTAGATCTTACCTGGAAAACCTTGTAGATGCCTTGATGATGATGATCCCTGCTGTCCAAATCAATTTGAGAAGCTTTGAGCAAGTTCTATGTCCAACGTTTTTTTCCAAGGAGTCAATGCACCCTCTCTCCTGCACAACAAACGTCAACCATATAAGATTTGTTGCCACATGAGAAAAAAGTTGAATGCTACAGAAAAACAGCAAAAAGAAATTATAGATCGCAATGACACTAATGAAAACCCCCTAATAAAACGAAGACAATCCAAGCGAGTTGAGGTCCCCCTACAAAAAGGCCCAAGCTGAAGTCACCCTCCTATAGACAAGACAAAGATTCCCAAAAAAAAAATATAGATCTTGCAACAATTTCCCGAATGCTAGGAAGCAAAAGACTTTCCAATCACCATCTAAGAACACCAAATGCAAAGGAGATCCAAAAAATGTCCACAAGAAAGTTTTTCTATTATCGAGATCCAAGAGCCAAAGACACCTTACAAATGAGAAGCTCTCTCCTTTAAATAGGAATGAGAAACCAAAATCCTAACCACTTTTCAAATGAATGGCTAAGATTAAAAGATACAAATGTTCTAATCAATGGTTGAGATGAGCTTAACATACAATACATGGATCAATATAACGATATAATATAAAAGTGGACTAAATCACCCTAGGAGAGGGGATCCCACTCAACAAGAAATAAATGAAGCACATGCTGGGTCCATGGAGTGTTAACTAACTCCCTCTGGGTGTCCCCATGGCACAAGAAAAATAATATAAATTTTAAACAGTGAAATTGTGCCTCCTTGAGGAAATTGTGAGCCTCCAAAAGCTCCAGAAAATAATATAAAATGCCTGAAAAATAGATGTGGGCCTATCCAGGTGCTGCAATTGCTAGCGAAGGTGTGGAAGACATCACTCTCATCATCAGACCTCATCCCATGCCATTTCCTTGCCTCGATAGCCCAAATCGAATTCTTCAGTAGCCATTTAATTATTTTTTTAATCTGCCTCGGGAAACGTGAACCTACCAAAACAGCCTCCTAAGGTGCCTGCGTTGTCCAATTGAGCCCACCAGGCTCTTTGGGAGGGGTTTACTATGGTACAATCAAGTGGTTGGACCCCCTATGCCCCATACAACGCCCTAAGAGATCCAACAAAATCATCTCCCTACTCAGACCTGCCCTCTAGTGAAGCAAAACTACACCAGAAAGGTAAAATGAGCCTGATCATCTCTGTAAGTGCCCGAAACTGAAAACAAACTATTTCACTAGACTCAAAAAGTCCAAATGCATCTAAGGTATATACTCATACCCTCTCCCAGTCTCTGCTTGATCATCTACAATATCAAATAGACAAAATAATAACCTGTAAATGACCAGATACCAATAATGTAACTCAAGCTGACATCCATCTGCTGCAAGTGTTAAAAGGCTAAGACATGCTCTACAACTCATTTAAGTAACAATCATAGCAAGTAGCAATCACTTCACTAGCGGTACATCAACCAAATACATATATAGGGTTTTATTTATTATAACTCAGACCAGACTTTCAAGACTATACTCACTTCATAGTTGTAGTCAATTTACTAGTGAAGGGTGAAGGCTAAAATTCATAGGGTTAGGCCAAAGGATGACTGCCCGCTCAACACCGTGACACTTTGGATATGGAAAGGGGATACTCACTATAGCCATATGCCGGACAAACAACAACAAAGGGGATGGCAATGCCTCACAAATGGGTGAACTACTTCAGATGTGCTTACTCGCCTTAACAAATGCTCACAATCCAACTCAGTACAAGTAAGGCCAGCAATCTTTAGATATAACTTTCAAAAACCATTGCTTCTTTGGGCCTTTGATTTTCCATAGCCTTGGTCCACGTATTTTTTATACGAACTTTTATTATTTAGGCTTTATGCATTCATGTGTGTTGAAAAATACTACTTTTCATGAATGTTTTAAGATATTTCATTGCAAAAATTTTCAAAGCCAATTTCATTAGGCTTAGCCTTGCATTCACGTATGTTTAAAAACACTACTTTTCATGAATGGGCTTTTTCATAAGATATTCATTTCATTTCCAAAACATTGTATTGATGGCAGCGCTACTTGTTTCAGGCAAGCAAACACATCCTAGGCAACTCAAAGCCGAGACACAAATAAACAGGGAAGCTTGTCCAACAAAGGCTCTAGCGGGGAAAGGTCCTCCATGCCACAAGTCAAGTAGTAAGTCGGGTTAAAACATAACTGAAAGGTAATAGATGGGTGGAAACAATGAAAGATGAAACCAACACTAGCAAGCCAAAGTATGGTGGGAATGACTACCTCTATTCTCCCTAAGGAGGGTAAAATAGATGAGTATAGATCAAGAACTTCCAGGTCTGAGTAAGGACATCAATACATAATATAGATACATCCAAGTCCACGTATTTATATGACCGCCAGATCATGATACTAAATGCTAACACATGCCACAAAAATGAGTATAAGAGCAATGATAACCATAACACAATATCATATAAACTAAGTCATAATCATGCAAATAATCCATCTAAATCAATATCTGTCCAATGAGAAAACACTGATGCAAATCTAGGCACTACTAACTGCTCTGCACATGGCTATGAGCAATGATAACCATAACACAATATAATATAAATTGAGTCATAATCATGCAAATAATCCATCTGAATCAACATCTGTCCAATGAGAAAACACTGATGCAAATCTAGGCACTGCTAACTGCTCTGCACATGGCTAAATGGCTACATCAATCCTCAAATCTGAGTGTCCTGAGACTCAATCCTAGCATGGGATAGTACTATTGTCCATCAAATAAATAATGATCCATCATAAATGCTCATCTCAGTATCTCATATGTATGGATCTCGCTGACAAATGTACTAAATCTGAAAAATAGAATATGGTAGCCTGGCTACTATATATGTGATAACATAAGCAATCGTGCCATAATCTTTCAAAATTTAGCTGGACTTCACAACCATTTACAGCAGATAGGAATTTCTCCTATGAACTTGAAGACCATCAACCATAGTTTGAACAAGAGCATCATTGTCTACTGTAACACCAATAGCTAAGAGTTGATCCCTTACGTGAGAGATCTTAGTGAAAAATGAAGCCACTGTAAATGTTTCTTTAAAATCCAAACTAGGGCTAAACAGTATATTTAATTTACTACTGAAAACCGCACATGAATTTCTTTTACTAGTATTGCAGCGGAAAGTAAATACTAAGAAACATCCACAACATCACATAAAATATAGACACAGTATTTTGGTTATGGAAACCCCCGGATAAAACCAAAGATGGGAAAACCAATGCAGCAGTTAGATATGAAATTTATATTAAGAAGATATGGAACAATTACAACCAACAGATAAATTCACCCAACCTGACAAAATGAAACCTCTGCTAAATCACTGAGCAAAACCTAACAACAAGGTATGGCCACCCTGCGTAGTTGTACGGCCCCTGAAGCAATACGGCCCTCCTGTGTCAACGTACAAAATTTGTAAAGTGTTGACGTCAACTGTACGAAATCGTACGACAACTATATGGCCCTCCTGTTGTGTAGCTTCCTCCTCCTTTGTGTGATCTGTACGGTCCCTACTCAGCCTAATACTCCAGCGAATCCTCTGGGTGGGTGTCCCTCCGTATTCTCAGCAAACTTATCCTTCTGACTTTTCTCTATCTGTATCTCTCCTCTGTATATGTGTCCTCCATACCAAATCTTCTTTTAACTCAATGGCTAAGAGAAAACCCTAACCCTCACTATGGATTAATGGATGTGATCCTCCGGTGAGATCAATGGCCAAGATTAGATTAGCCATCACTTAGTTTATCTCACTTTTCACTTTATATAACCGATTCCATTAAGTCAAAATCAAATTAGAATAATTAATGTATTTTCCTAAGTCCAAACTTAAGAAAAATCACATTAAATATATTTGGCTTCCTCTTTAATGTCTTCCTAGCATGCAAGGACACATGCAATGCTAGAAGACCTTCCTTGTTGCTAATTTCTAACACTCCCTCCTCTCAATGAGGAAGCGATTTGGTAGCAACCCCAACTTGTCTTTGAACTTCACAAAACTGTGTCTGCAAAGTGCCTTGGTGAAACTGGCTGACATTTGCTCATCGGTCTAAATGTACTCCAACCAAATGGTTCCTCTCTGTACACAATCTCTCAGGAAGTGGTACCGAATGTCTATGTGTTTGCTCTGATCATGGAACACTAGATTTTCCACTAGCTGAAACCACTTTGATTGTCACAGTTAAGTACTATAGCCTCTAGCTCACACTCGAACAACCCTGAAAGCAACTTCCTCAGTCACATACCCTCACAAGCAGCCATGTTGGCTGCCATGTACTTAGCCTTTGCTGAGCTCAATGCAACTGACTTGTGCTTCCTGCTGAACCAAGAGACAACACCTAATCCAATACAACCTGAAGTGCTTCCGGTCCTCTACACATCCTACCCAGTCAACATCTGTGAAGCCAGCTAACTTTACACTCCCCCTGCGCTCATAAACCAACCCATACTCCACTGTACCTCTGATGTAGCAAAGCACGTGCTTTGCAACCGTCCAATGCACTCTCTGAGGGTCCACCATGAACTGGCTCAAAGAGTTGACTGCAAAGCTAATGTCTAGTGGTGTGTTGACCAGATACATGACCGATCTGATAAGTCGGCGATACAATGTAGGATCAAATCCGTTTGACTCCGATGCATCAATCTTCCTCCAATTGGAAACTAGAGGTATGGACATAGGCTTGCAATCCATCATCCTGAATCTCTTCAAGATCTCCACCACATACTTCCCCTATCCAATGAAGAAGCACCTGTCTCTCTACCAAACCTCCAAGCCTAGGAAGTAATGCATCAATCCAAGGTCTTTCATCTCAAACTCAACTGCAAGGTTGGACTTGCAGTCGCAATCAGCCTCTCGTGTCCTGTAAGAAAGAGATCATCTACATATAAGACCAGTATGAGAGGCACCTCACCTGACAAGAAGTGCAGGTTATGGTCTACCTCACTCCGTTGGATCCCCATCTCCCGTAGATAGTTGTCTATCCTCAAGTACCATGCTCGAGGTGACTGCTTGAGCCCATAAAGAGCTCTCTACAACCTACATACATATGTCTCCCTGTTCTCCACATCAAACCCCTATGGCTGCTCAATGAATACCTCCTCCTCTACGACTCCATTGAGGAAGGCAGTCTTAACGTCCATCTGATGGACACGCCAACCCATCTTTGTTGCTAATGAGATAATGGTCTGAATAGAAGAATACCTGGCAACAAGGGCGAAGGTCTCCTCATAGTCAATACCCTCCTTCTGTGAAAACCCCATTGCCACGAAGCACATCTTGTATTTTTCCACGCTTCCGTCCGTTGTATGCTTCACCTTGTAGATCCATCTGGATCCCACAACCTTTTTACCTTTTGGCCTCGGCACACCCTCCCATACCTAATTCTTCATGATTGAGTCACACTCTTCAACCATGGCCTCCTGCCACACATCATGTTGTGCAACCTCCTCGAAACCGGAAGGTTCAGAGTTAATCAACTCTACCATCAATGCCATACAGCTAAGTCTCTCTAGTGGTTTGCTCTGCCTCATGGAGCTCTGTGGAGGATCCACCTTGCCTGGAATCTTGAACTGTGGACCTAAACCACTTAGGCCTTGGCCCAGTGTCTACCTGCTGCGGCTGTTGGATATCTGTCTCCTGCTGTGGCTCATCCCCCAAATCAATGACTGAAGGATCCTGTCCACCAGACTCCCTCTGACTACCAAAACCTATACCTTGTGTCTATACATGTACCTGTGGCTCCTCCAACTTGACCCCCATGTCCTGTGTTGGTTGCTTCTCTGCTAGTAAGTCCATAGATTTCCGCAAGGCCCTGTCCTCATCAAACTGGACATCCCTGCTCACAATGATCCTCTTGCGAGAAGTAATATAAACTCTGTATGCCTTCGAAGTCTCACTGTAAACCAACAAGTAACCCCTTCTCTCCAAAAGGGTCCAGTCTCTTCCTAGTGTCAGCATGAATGTGACAATAGCATACACTCCCAAATTTGCACAAGTGGCTTACATCTAGTCTAGTGCCTGTGAAGACCTCCTCGGGTTTCTTCCTCCCCAAAGTTGTTTGGGGACACCTGTTCTGAATGTATACAACAGTCCTGTATGCCTTGTCCCAAAGGAATAGTGGTAATCCATGATCAAACAGCATGGCTTTGGCTGCTCTTACCATTGTCCTTCTATTTCTCTCCGCCACTCCATTCTGCTGCGGGGTATGAGGCACAGTGTGCTCCTTTTTTATCCCTTCTAATGAACAATACTCCAAGATCTCATTAGAGGTATACCCACCCCCGTTGTCTGTCCTAAACACTCAGATCTTACTTCCTATTTGGTTTTCCACAAGAGTCTTGAACTCCCGAAACCTCTCAAAGACCTCTGACTTGGCCTTCAGGAAATAGATCCAAGTCTTCCTGGAATAATCGTTAATGAAAGTGACGCAATAACTGAAGCCACTAAAAGATTGGACACTCATAGGTCTGCAAACATCCAAATGCACTAAGTCCAAGATCCCCTTAGACTTGTGCTCACTCTGTGGGAAAGGCTTCCTGATGTTCTTCCCCAACGCACAACCCTTGCAGTGGTTATGCTTCTCCTCTTGTACCTAAGGAACTCCAATGACAACCTGTCTCAAATGCCTCAATGCTCCATGGTGCAAGTGTGCCATCCTCCTATGCCACAAATCACCCTAACTGCTGATGCTACTGACGAGAGCCTTTGCAGACTCAAAGTGTAGTATGTACACCTTCCCGTTCTGGATCCCAATCACCCGATCCAAACTTCTATCTGGCCCCTTGGGCCTGATATACACCCTATGGTCTCGAAACTTCACCTGAAATCCCTTGTCCTCCAAGGTGGAAACAAATATGAGGTTTTTAGTCAACCCTGAAACATACAATACATCAGCAAAGCTGAGGGGTTTGCTAGACTCCCTCTGAAATGAAACAATGCCAACTCCCTGTGCCTGATACTGCACATCACCACCCAGCTCTATGTGGAGATTTAATCCACCCTCCTGCAAGTCCTTGAAGAACCTCTTTTGTCATGTCATATGACATGATGCTCCACTGTCCACATACCAAACGTTGTTGCCTGTGGTGCTTGCCATGCAAGCTATCAAGCAAAAATCTTCATCAAATTTCTTGTTGAATTCCTCCACCTCTGCAGATCCTTCCATCTGGGTATTGTTCTTCTTCCTGTCTGGGCACTGGGAGGCAAAGTGTCCTTGCTTGTGGCAAGTAAAACATGTGACCTTGGACATGTCAAGGTTCTTACCACCCTTCTTTTTCTTTTCCTTACCCTTGCTTTTCTCGGTCAGGGCTAGAGCATCATCATCCATAATCTGCGGGGCACTGCTGGATGAAGCCGATCCTTGACCCATGAGGGTCTCCTCCTGCACAAAGCCATCCCACAACCTCTGGCAATCAGGGAGCTTCTCCCTAACCACAACACCTTTCACAAAGGTATCATTTGGCTTAGAAAAGCCATTGAGGGCTATCCAAACGAGCTCCTCATCCTCATTTTTAGAGCCAACAACTCCAAGCTCGTCTCTCATTTGATTGAGCCTTGTGAGATAAGGCACCAACCCCGTCACCCTTGGCCATCCTGGTACTGTGCATCCTCCCTTGCAGCACCATCTTCCGGTTTTCGTTCTTGCTCTGGTAAAGTCCTTCCAAAGCCTTCAACATTTCCAATGCAGTCTTCTTCTTGGAAAGGTGAGGGACTATGTGGTCCTTCACCCCATCCAAGATGATCAACATGGCTCTGGAGTATAACTTCTTCCAAGTTACCAACTCTGTCGGATCTGTGGGTGCAACCTTCGTGGAGTTAATGTGCTCATCTGCATCACTGACATCCAGGATCCTTGTGATCCTTTCTTTCCAAGTAGGAAAGTTCTAAGCCCCTTGGAGTCTGTCCTCAACTCTCAACCGTATGGCCATAGTGAAGTATACCTGTCAAATCCTAGATCTGAACTCTAGGTTTGTGTCTTCAATAGATCTGCCCCTGATTTATCAATACTGCTGCAGTTTCTCAGATTTAGCTCAACTAAGCTCTAATACCATGTAAATTTTCCTTTAAAATACAAACTAGGGCTAAACTGTATATTTAATTTGTTACCAAAAACCACACATGAATTTCTTTTACTAGTATTGCAACAAAAAGTAAATACTGAGAAACATCCCCAACATCACATAAAATATAGACACAGTATTTTGGGTATGGAAACCCCTGGATAAAACCCAAGATAGGAAAACAGATGCAACAGTCAAATATGAAATTTATATTGAGATATGGAACAATTACAACCAGCAAATAAATTCACCCAACCTGGCGAAATGAAACCTCTGCTAAATCACTGAGCAAATCCCAGCAACAAGGTACAGCCACCCTGCACAGTTGTACGACCTCTTCATCAGCAGTACGGCCTTCCTGCATCAGCGTACATAAATCGTACGGTGCTGACGTCAGCTATACAGAATGGTACGACAGATGTACGGCCCTCCTGTTGTGTACGGTCCCTGCTCAGCCTCATACTCCGATGAATCCTCTGGGTGGGTGTCTCTTCGTCTTCTCAACAAACTTCTCCTTCTGACTTTTCTTTGTCTGTATCTCTCTTGTGTATATGTGTCCTCTCCACCAAATCTTCTTTTAACTCAATGGCTAAGCGAACGTCGAAAACCCTAACCCTCACTATGGATCAATGGATGTGATCCTCCAGTGAGATCAATGGCCAAGATTAGATTAGCAATCACATAAATTATTTCACTTTTCACAGTATAAAAGTGATTCCATTAAGTCAAAATCAAATTAGAATAATTAATGTATTTTCTTCAATCCAAACTTAGGAAAAATCACATTAAACATATTTGGCTTCCTGTTTAATGTCTTCCCAGCATGCAAGGACACATGCAATGCTAGAAGACCTTCCTTGTTGCCACTTTCTAACAGCCACACCTTCATCTTTTTCCATCTTCAAAGTACAAAGCTTATTCTTCAAGACCCTTACTGGGAGTTTTCTTCTCATATAGATTTGTCAAGGTATTAAAGCATTCTTTGGCAACCTTTAATGGAGTTATAACAGGCATCAAATTGTCCTTAATTGAATCATAGATGATTCTTCTTGCCTTGGTTTTCTTCCTCTTCTTGAATGCTTCCCTTCCTACGTTTGTAGTAGGTTCTTCTACAACATTGATGACTAAGTCATCAAGATCATTTTCCTCTAGGGTAGCCAAAATCCTAGCCTTCCAAGAGTTTAAGTTGGATGACCCTTCAAGTTTGTTTTCTGGTTTGAAGGAAACTGAAGCCATTAAAAAGGTATGCTAAAACAAGTCTGTAATGTTCAGCCTTCTCAAATATGTACCAAGATCACATAGACAACAATAAGCTGCTCAAGAATTGTGCTCTTCACGTCCTCTACTCCGATACCATGTTAAAACTATACTGTAGATCTGATTTGATTTTTGTAGCAACATAATAGTAATTGATTTTTTTTCTTTTAGCAGACTTTAGCATATTATTTTGAGAATATAAACCAGTAGTAGATAACTAGCAGTAAATAAAACAACCATCCACAAGAACACAAATATTTACCTGGGGAAATTTTTTCAGCAAAGAATAATCTTCCTTAATAGGAGATGACTGAGTTTTACATGAGAAGATCTAAGAACAAACGTGTTACATCAGAGATAAATCAGCCTCTAGTGCACAAATACCAAGAGGAACTGAAGATGAAAAGCTTAGGAGAGATAGGTGAAGAGTTGCCTGCTGATATAAGCCCTTCACAATGATGGCGTCAACCCTGATCTTGCCCTCTAGGGCATGTATCTCTCTGTGGTTGCCCTAATCTAGCCTCACGTGGCCCTGATCAGCCTTCTTATGCCTAATTCAAACCCTTTAGGGCCTATCCACCCTCATGCTGCCTAATATGTGGCCTCTTTGAGGCCTACTCCACTTGCAACTTCCTTCCTAGGGTCTGTTGTAGCTTGCGGTAGCCCTGTTAGGGCATGTTGTAGCCTCCCAAAGGCCTGCAGCAGCCCTTTAATCAGCCCTAGGGTTGTACTATAGCCTGCGGCACCTTTAAACATCCCCTAGGGTCGTGCTACTAGCCTTCCAAAGACCTACAATCAGCCTCTTTATGTTGTTGTAGGTGATCCAAGCCCTCTAGGGCCTTCACGTCAGCTTCCTAAGCTTGCCTTCATCCTCTATGTCCTGTGGTTTCTTGATCCAAAGCTTCACATTGAAGAGGAGATAAAACTAGCTTCAAAAATCCCACCCGAATTCTTTTGGACAAAGATGATAATGATTTGTTGTGTGTTGATCACTTGAGAGGGTTCTGTATTTATATTTCACCATTGATTAATCCAAGGGGTTAACTTCCATAAGTCAAAGAGTCGACAAATAATCTAAAATACTTTGGTTAGGGTCCTTTTAATTTTATTGTGGGATTTTAGCACTTTATTAGGGCTATATAACCACATCTTCTTAATCAAGTCATCTTAGCTAAACACCTTCGCCCTTCTCTTGGTCTTCATGGTCCACATATGCCAACTCAAGTACATCATCATATAAAAGGAAGGTTATTCTTTGGTGTCTTGTTCTCCCCACTAACACCAAGGTCCCAAACTATTTATTCCAACAAGGGGTGGTCAGTCCCTTAAGGAGATCCCATAGTCCAATGACCAAGGAGAGGAGTAAATCACACATCCCTTGCCTAGACCTAGTCTATGGCTTCTAGTGATGGTCTGGTAACTGACCAGGTGCCTCATCCCCACGTTGAATCAAGTTGACCACTAGTCAACATCTTGGTAACATACCAAGTGCCTTAGTCCCAGACTGGCCATGTGCCAACTCAAGTACATCATCATATAAAAGGAAGGTTATTCTTTGGGTGTCTTGTTCTCCCCACTAACACCAAGGTCCCAAGTTAGTTATTCCAACAAGGAGTGGCCAGTCCCTTGAGGTCTTATTGTCCAATGACCAAGGAGAGGAGTAAATCACACATCCCTTGCCTAGACCTAGTGTAGGGCTTCTAATGATGGCCTGGTAACTGACCAGGTGCCTCATCCCCATGTTGAATCAAGTTGACCACTAGTCAACATCTTGGTAACATACCAAGTGCCTCAGTCCCAAACCGAATCATCTTCCTAGTAACTGATTAGGTGCCTCAGCCCCAAGCTGAATAATATTCCTAGTAACTGACTAGGTGCCTCCATTCTCCCAAAGAATGGATCTCGATGCTTAGTCAAAAATCAACAGTTCCAAGTTTTGTAATTATACAAAAATTTTAAAGCATCTTCCGACACCTTTGACTTGTTGTCCATCTATAATTGTAACTATAAGATCTTTGGTAAGGTATACAAAAAAATATAGCTTTGGGGGAATATTAACATCTACAAAATGGTTTGTACTTCTGAAATCTATCAATATTGTAACATTTGTATTTTTAATGATTCCTTTGAGTTTTAAGGTCATGGGTTTAATCTTCTTGCCATCACAACAAACGAGATCTTGGGTTTAATATTCTTGGTGTCTTGTACCTTATGAGTATTCCTTAGATGAGGTGAAGTATATTTACTATTTAGTTGTAAGTACTTGCATTTCTTCTCTTTGACCTCTTACAATCTATATTGTACTTAGTTTAACTTTCAAGTGAGTCGCGGAAGATTGAACAAGTCTCTTGTTCATTATCAGTGTTTAGAAGTCTTGCAGTCCATTTTGGCCCTTTTTAATTTTTTTGTATGTTCATACCCCACAAGGAATTGTAATAAGTTGACATAACATGATAACCTTTTGTAATAGACTTGGCTTTCTAGGACTTAGACATCAATACTCTAGAGTGTTTTTTCCTTGTTAATTTTTTGTCGCTTTTCAGCGACTAATAAGTTTCAAGTTTTTCACTCAAACCTCCAAAGTTGGAGTAATTGTCTTGGTGGTTAGGCCTTAGGAGGCTATTAAAGTCTTAGTGTCAATGTATATTACCATGCTAGTCATCATTTTTGAGTCATATGAACATGTGCTAAGTCCCCCCTAGTTTTATTTTATTTTTTGCAAATAAAACAAATTCTCGTAAAACAGGCATTTTTTCAATATTTTTAATGTAAAAATTTTAAAAGTAATAAAAGTGTGGTTAGGAGGTGGAATTGGCCATGAAGGTGCTCATTTTCTGACCCAAAGCACCCACTTAACCCCTACACCCATTGTTGAGAGAAAATTAGTAATCATTTATCCCTAAAATTGACTCTCTCGAAAAAGGCAAAAAAGACAATAAATTGGGAAAAAACAGCATCCCATGATTCAGGGAACATGTCTGGGACATGTTTGAGTCATCCAGAGTGGTGACAACTGACAAATAAGTCTTGAGTTGAAGTTGAGTTAAAAAGGATCCATAAGGATTGATTAAAGGTTAGATTGAGATCTCAAGCAAGAGGGGTGCATTGTCCATGAGGGGTGCATTCCCCAAAGCTCATGTGGCATTTGATGAGTGCGTTGTTGGTAACATCACCCAGTTTGACTCCAATTCACCCTAAATCATCTACAATGCTCCCCCAAGCCTCTCACACTTGGCAAGAGCCGCCCCTTTCATCACTCAAGCTTTATGACACTCAGCCAAATCACCCTCCATGGGATGTGACTCTCTTTTTCATATTTAAGCAAGCATAGCCTCTTCATTCTTCATAGTCAGAGGATCGAAAGGCTGCCTAAGCTTAGCACGTGTACTATATTACTCTTTTGGAATGAAAAGGCTTTGGAGGCAAATCTATGGTGTAATGCTTTCCATGGGTGGATGGTAATTGTCAAGTTCTTATGAGGTATAATTTGTCTTATTTTCTTTGCTTTCTGTTGGTTGAATTTGGCCTTTGGAAGGGAGATATCTCCCAATAGGATAAGATTATAAAAGTTTGTTTGCTTCATAGTCTTATTGTTCATTTGCAAGTAGATCTCTTAGAATGGCATGTTTATTTTGTTTAATGCTCATTTTTTCCAAGTTTCTATTGTAGGTAACACCAAGCTTTTTTAACAATGTTTGTGCAAGGATTTCTAAATTGTAGGTGATCTCACTTGGAGAAGGGGTTGAGCTTGTTTGCTTCCTCCTCATTTTCAAGATCTTGTTCCACCAAAGCTAACTCCAAGTTCCAAAGTTCCCAAGCTTCCAACATTATTTCTATCTCTCTCCTTCACTTCTTTTAAATTCTATTTTGTTACGATTCTTCACATGCTTAAGTTAGTTAGTCTTTTTCAAGAAGATCAAAAGTTGAATCGTTTAAGTATTTTTTTGTAGACTAGATCTAGTTATTCAAGCTTTATTTTTAGTAGATGTAGTTCTTTTTGAGTACCTATGCGTATCTTCTATCTTTCAGTACTTCATGTGAAAATATTTGTATGCGTTTAATGTCTTATTTAGCACATTTGGTGCATAGTAGATGATTTTTTTCACTTTTCTTGAACAGGTAAGAGGAAGTGTTGTCGAAAATCTAAAGATTCAGGCCATCCGAGACCGAGCACCCTGCTTTCCTCGAAGTCATTTCTATAAAACTTGTAAGCCTTTGGATCCCAATCTATAAGGACCAAACGCATCCACCTTAAAACTTGTAAAAAACATAACAAAAGAAAAGCAAGTGGGCTACCCAACACCCACACCCCATCCCCCTTGGGAGGATCTATGCCGCCTTATTTTCGTGGTTTGCTTTTCTTGTCTTCTTTTCTTATTTTCGTTTTAGATACTAACCAGTAGATTAAAGTTGTGAAAGTAGTTTAAAACACATTATCGCACATTGCACTTAAAAATAATTTACTTTCAGTTCCTTTCTTTTGTTGGTTGAGTAACAAACATCGATTCAGTCTCCCGTATGCTCTTGTCCATTGCAGGTTTTTGCATGATCGTTAGAATAATCAGAAAAGGATTCGAGTGGCTAGATTAATAGGGCAATCCACTTCATCTTTATTCCCAAAAGTAAGAGATTCGCATTGAACATACCATTGAGTCAAGGGGTTACTTTAAGCAGATTATGCCTCACCCAGTTGGACACTTGGTAATGTTGCTCTGCATTTACTAGTAAGAATAAAGGGTTGAGCGGGCGGGCCAAACAAAGAACAAACCCACTCCATAAGCAACTCACCAGTTAATAATAAAACACACCAAGAGCGTATTCAAAACAATTATTTTTGCAACATTGTATTTAGTTTCGGCATTGGTCTTATTTTCATTATCTCAGTTTTAATTTAAGCATTTACTTTCATGTCCATGATGATGATATACGTTACATGTAATTGTATTTTCATATTGTTGTTGTGTTTAATTAATAAACTCCTAGAATTATTTTCCTTTTTTGTAGCATGATCATCCTTAGATTATTTTATTAAGGACCACCCCCCTTGGCTTCGCTAGGAATTGGCCTAGACGGAGGAGTCAAGTTTCAAGTGACCATTCTTGACTGGTGACCATGTCCATGATGATGATATACGTTACATGTAATTGTATTTTCATATTGTTGTTGTGTTTAATTAATAAACTCCTAGAATTATTTTCCTTTTTTGTAGCATGATCATCCTTAGATTATTTTATTAAGGACCACCCCCCTTGGCTTCGCTAGGAATTGGCCTAGACGGAGGAGTCAAGTTTCAAGTGACCATTCTTGACTGGTGACTTGCCCCCAAGGACACACCCAGTGGCATAAAGATTCCTGCCAAGTTACCCGAGGAGCGTATTAGGCGGCAACATGACCTATAGCATCCTTTTGGAAGAACCATTCTTCTTTCTTTCGAGGCCACTTGGTGCATCTGATTGTTGCTAATGATATTTCATGCAAGGTTTCATCATCATTGGATTCTAGGCTTCTACTTCTTTTATATTTACAATTCTAAAATGACATAATCATCTTAACCCACATCTAGCAACCAATTATCGCTACATTTGCAACATGTATTATCCTTCTTATCTTCGAACTTTGAATTTCATTGTTTATTATCCTCCCGCTGATGTGGTATCATATATCTAGACTTTTCTTTATTTGGAAAATGGCATTGATTCGCATAACTTCATTCATTTGGTGTACATTATGATTGATCATGATTCATAATCTTTTGTTCTGCTAATTATGCTTCAAGTCTTGCTTTGTCGACAATTTTTAATGTTGTGTATCTTGATTGCATTCTTTATATAATCTTTCAATTACTCGTTCTTGGGTTAGACCTCGCACTCATGTCACTAGTATTTCCCATTCATAAGTGTATTCGTTCACATTGCCCTTTTGTTGTAGTCAAGTGAGTTTTCTAAAGCCTTTTTCTTCCATGTCCTAGACCTTAAAGTGTCCCAATTTACAGTTACATTGATTGACCAGGTTTTAAACCACATGTGCTAGCCATAAGTGGGCCCTTCGAAGTTCAGCATTGCAACCTTGATTTTTAGATATCATTTTGACTCTGAAGCCAGTCAAAATACTCTCTTGCCTCATTTACCCATCCTGTGTTTTTACTCATCTTGTCCATCAAATTTTGACATTTCAATTTTAACTTGTGATGGTGTTGACTAAACATTGACAATCCAAACATATTGTAAACAGGTTGAGAGATAAAATTATGTTATGAGGGAATGGAACATGATGGAACAAAAGTAGGATGTGATAGGTTGCAAATTGAATGGAGAAGCAGATGCATAATTAGGCATCAAGGTAGAATTATGTGGTGGAGTAGTCGATATGGTATATATCACAAAGGGATTTGACAAGTTTTGAGACAAGATCGATTGAGGAAATTGATTTTGCAACACATCTTTTATATCCCTGAGTTCAGCAGACATTCCATTCATTTTGGTATCGAGTTTGTCTAGTATAGATTATCATTCTTCCCTCCTCTTGGTCACTCAATCCATTTCTCATAAAAATCCATTGTTAATTTGTCCAATCTGTTATTAAAGTAAGCATTAGACCCTGAATTAGCCATAAAGGTTTGTAGTTGGAGCTTTATTGAGTAAGGAATGATGACAGATTGAAAGCGTTGACCACCGTGCTATTTAATTTTATTACTTTGTGCAATGTTACTGAAGATTTTTGCTGACAATTGAGTAAACGTTTGGGTAGAAAATGGCAACTAGATGAAGAATAGATGTATGGTGAATTGCTAAAAGAATTCAAATATATGAAATGTGGTTGATCAATCAATTAAGTGGTGGTTTGTGAATTGCATAGACAGCACCACAAGATGGACAGAAATTCACTATGGTAGCAGTTGTACAATGGATGTTGTAATATCCCAAACTGATATTTTCCTGTTTATGTGTATACTGTAGATGGCTAATAGACTTACTCCTTAATCAAATAGGAAAGCAAACCCCGAACTTTGCATGCATGCAAATATGTGCCCTAGAAAAATACTGAGATGCTATAAAATAGGAGAAATCAATGCATGTACATACCACTATATAGATCAGCTGATGGTGAAAAGACTGGTCCCAGCATGCAAGGACACTGCCAAAGGACTAAGGAGATACACCAAATTGTCCTCCACAGGTGAATGTGCCCTCCTCTCAAACTGTATAAGCTCCAGAATAATGTATAAGCTGCTGCTGGAAGCCCGGATGATGTGCACTAGGGTTATAATACCCCTCTGATGATGATGGAAGCAGCATGCGGAAGTTCTGAACCCTGTAGGTAGGAAAACGAATTGCTTTGTCTCTAATCACGATGACACGGTGTGACGGTGAAACCCTCTGGATGGATGAATAATCAACTTCCCGGAATAACTGTTGAATGTAACCTGATGATGAACTAGTGTTGAACCTGGATGATCCAACCTGATGATGAACTAGGGCAGATAGATTTCGCTGCCGAAATACACCAGTTAGCTGAGCATGCGCTCAACCCCAACTTAGCTCGCCGAGCTCTCCAATTTGACTCCATAAATCAATTATCACATAAGTGACTTCTCCATTCACTTTATCTTTCTTTTATAACTCTCAACTGTGAAAACCCTAACTTTTGACCTAATTAGGTCACTTTATCTTCTCATTTGCAGTTGACTTGCATGCATGCGCATGGAGACTTAAGCGGGTGCATGCATCATTAAATAATGCCCAGATATCATTAAATAATGCCCTAGATCTTCTATATATGGAATCAGTCTTCGGTTGATTCCTTGACTGTCTGTACCCGCTCGAACCTATAGGAATCACATCGGTTAGCGAGTTGGTCCTCAATGCCTAAGCAGAAGAGGACATTACAATCTGGGTGCTGTAATACCTGTTCTGCCTCCCAAGTAGCTTCCTCTATAGGCAGATCTTTCCACTGAACCAGGTAATCTCTGATGATTCTGTTCCTCAATTTCCGCTCTCGCACCTCTAGGATGCGCTCCGGAATCAGAACCAATTGCCCCTCGTCATCAAGGGGAGGCAAGTCAAAATATGTAACAATCTGTTGACCAACCACCTTCTTGAGATTGGAGACATGAAATACGTTGTGAATCTTGCTCTCTGGGGGTAGTTCTAGCTCATATGTTACCTCTCCAACCTTCCGAATTATCTTGTATGGACCATAGAAAAGAGGTTGGAGTTTTTCTGCTCCTTTCTTTTTAAGAGATGACTTTCGATAAGGCTGGAGGCGTAAATAAACGAAGTCTCCCACCTCAAAACTGCGCTCAACTCTGTGCCTGTCTGCATATATCTTCTGTTGATTCTGAGCAGCCTGTATGTTCTCCCTGAGTATCTTGAGGATATCTTGACCCTCCTGAATCCACTCCTTGGCCTTGGGGGCCCTGGTATCCCTAAATATTCGGTCTGCAAAAGTGGAAGCATCATACCCATAGAGGGCTCGAAAAGGGATCATCCTAATGGTCATACGGTAGGTGGTGTTGTAACAGTATTCACCCCCAAGTGTAACCATTTGGTCAATGTCCTCTGCTGACCTAATACGTAATTTCTCAAGTATCCCTCAATCCATTTATTAACAATCTATGTCTGCCCGTCACTCTGCGGATGATAACTTGTGCTCATGGCTAACTTGATCCCCACTAACCGGAAAAGCTCTTGCCAAAAGGCTCCTGTGAATTTGGTGTCCCTGTCACTGACAATGGTCTTGGGTAACCCATGGAGTCTAAATACCTCTCTGAAAAATAGTTCTGCTACCTGTGTTGCTGAATAATCTGATGATATGGCAAAGAAGTGAGCAAACTTAGTCAATCTGTCCACTACTACGTACAAGCAGTCTCTGCCTTTGACCTTGGGCAGCCCAGTAATGAAGTCCATAGAAATGCTCTCCCATTTCTGCTCGGGAATAGGTAAGGGATGTAGTAAACCAACCGGGTGGATGTGCTCTATTTTGTTTTGTTGGCACAAGCTGCACTCCCTCACATGTTGTATCACATCTTTCTTGAGGCCCTTCCATGAGAACCTTTCTCTAATCTGTCTGTAGGTCTTGAGAAACCCCTGATGCCCTGCTAATGGTGAATCGTGCGATGCCTAAAAGATTTTCTTCTTGAGGGGAGACTCTGGAACCAAGAAGATTCTGTTTTTGTAGTATATGATATCATCAATGACCCTGTACCTATCATCCTGAATCTGTCCATCCAATAGCTCGCAAGCAAACTTATCTTTGGAGTACTCAACCAAAAGATGAGACCTCCAATCTGATGAGATGCTCATAAGGGATAAAGTAGCTGGTCGTCTAGAAAGTGCATCGGCCACTACATTGCTCTTCCCCTTTACGTACTCAATCGCGAAGTCATAAGCCTGAATTTTACTTACCCATTTCTGTTGTCTCTAGTTTAGCTCTTTCTGCTCTAGGAAGTATTGCAGGCTGTTGTGATCTGTCTTAACCTTGAACCTGGCACCTACTAAGTACTGCCTGAACTTGGTTAGCGCATGGAGGATAGCTAACATCTCTTTGTCATATATCGAATGGTGGCGCTCATAGTCTTTGAGCTTCCTGCTCTCAAATGCAATGGGGTGGTTGTTCTGCATCAAAACTGCCCCAATTACCTCTCTTGAAGCATCACATTCTAACACAAAGGATTGAGAAAAGTCTGGTAAAGCTAATACTGGGCATGAACTCATTACCTCCTTCATTTTCTCGAATGTTTGTTGTGTTGCCTCCGACCAACTAAATGTTCCCTTCTTGGTAAGATCTGTGAGGGGTGCAGTCATCTATGAGAATCCGCTGACATACCTCCTGTAGTAGGTGCAAAGGCCCAAAAAGCCCCTCAGTTCTGTCACATTTTTAGGTGTAGGCCAATCCAAAATTGCCCGAATCTTCTCTAAGTGCACCTGGACCCCGTTGGCCCCTATCACATGTCCTAAGTACAACATCTCCTGCATGCCGAACTCACACTTGGACCTTTTGGCATATAGTGACTACTCCTGTAGAATACCAAGTACTTCATCAAGATGTCTCAAATGTTCTTCCCAAGTCCGACTGTATATCAATATGTCGTCAAAGAATACCAGAATATATTTACGCAACTGTGTCCTGAAGATATGGTTCATGCATGATTGGAAAGTAGCTGGTGCATTAGTGAGCCCAAATGGCATCACTAGAAACTCATAATGTCCGTAGTGGCAACGAAAAGCGGTCTTTGGAACATCCTGTTCCCTGACCCGAATCTAATGGTACCCTGAGCGGAGATCAATTTTGGAAAAGTACTTTGCCCCCTGTAGTTCATCCATTAACTCATCAATCCTAGGGATGGGATACCTGTTCTTTATGGTCTTCTTAATAAGTGCCCTGTAATCAATGCACATGCGTAAGGTTCCATCCTTTTTCTTCACCAGCACTACCGAAGATGCAAAGGGACTGGAGCTAGGTTTGATGTATCCCAGCTTGAGTAGTTCTTTGATTGTACTCTCGATCTCATCTTTATACCTCTTGGGATGTCTATAAGGAGTGGTGATAACTGCTTGGGTCACCTCCTCTAACTCAATAATGTGCTCAAATCCCCTATCTGGAGGTCGACCTGCTGGAAGGTCTCCTAATACTACCTTGTGCTTGTTGTGTGGCCTCATCTAGTGGTTTCCTGAAGGTAACCATACACTCTGCAACCCACTCAATATCTCCCTGCCGGAGTACTGCCTCCACATCCTGTGTGATGTCACTGCTGTGGGAGGATTGGTATTCATCCCTCTCAATACCACCTTTTGTCCTTCTGCTCCTGTAAACTCCATCTCCATGGTCTGGTAATTTGTGGAATACTTCACTATGGAATACAGCCACTGAACTCCTAGTACCACATTCATGTCAAGTACATCTACCACGTAGAATGTCTTTATCACTATATAATTCCCAAGCGTTACCTTTAATTTAGGAATCCTCTGACTACACTCCATGGTGTGACCTGTTGCTGCTACCGAAAACCCATCAAAGCTCTCAGTCTGAATGTCTCTCTTTTTAACCCATGCAGCATCAATAAAGTTGTGGGATGCCCCACCATCTATCAGTACTCCCACTCTGTGGCCCTGTACGGTACCTCTGATCCGAAGAGTGTGGAATCTAGGAACCCCTGTCATGGTAGCAATGGTACCTCCTGAGGCCTGTCCCTCAGCAACTATCTCTATTGTCTCTCCCTGCTCCTGATCCTGGTAATCCTCATCCTACTCACTGTCGGAATAAGCCTCTATGTAGTAGGCCTTCCCTTTTCCTGAACATCTGTGACCTGGTATCCATGGTTCCTGGCAAGTGAAACATAACTTTTTTCTTCTAAGGTCCTGTCAGGTATCATTGTCCATCCATTCTTTCTTGGGCCATGGTTTCCTTTCTTTATCTTTAATAGGAACATTGGTCCTGGGAGGAAACCTATTTTTGGGCATTGCATCCTGCAAGTCTTTAGTCCGTCTAATGGCATCTGCTAGGGTGGTGGGCCTATAAGACTTGACCCATCCCCGTAAGGGTTCAGTGAGAGCCTCAGTGAACAACATAATCAACCTACTCTCTGATATATCTGTGACCATGACTGCTATCCTTTGAAACTCAGAAATAAAAGCATCTGCACTCCCTATCTGCTTGAGTTGTGCTAGCTCCCTAAAGTGTGCCTCTGGATCCTTCCGATCAAACCGCTCAATGAGCCTTTGTGTAAAATCTGTGTATGAAGTGATGGTGTTGTGACCCAGTTGTCACTAACCCGTGGTACCACCACTCATGTGCTTCTCCGTCCAAATGCAAAGTAGCCAATTTAATG
Organism: Pseudotsuga menziesii; assembly: GCA_001517045.1. Lineage (NCBI taxonomy): Eukaryota > Viridiplantae > Streptophyta > Pinopsida > Pinales > Pinaceae > Pseudotsuga > Pseudotsuga menziesii. The sequence continues at coordinate 31,910 of LPNX010112247.1, read as the reverse complement.
GCATCTGTCTCAATCATGGGGTTGAGCTGGAAGTATGTATCCAACTTCTGCACCCAATTCCTAGCTGGGCCACCCTGGGTGCCCTCAAAGGTAGGGATAGTCAGTTTCCCTACGGTGCGTTGTAACTTATAGTTTTGGGTGAATGGCCTATTGTAAGCTTTGGGTTTGTTCTTCCTTTTAAAGTGCGGAAGTCAATGAAGGTCATGGCTGAATGGAAGTCCTCTCCTAAAGCCCTATATTCTCTCAGATAGGCACTCATGGGTTCTTCTGGTTCTGCTTGTGCTAGAGGCACTGCAGCTTGACTATCTAAGAATTCAGGCATGGTAGGTCGGAAAGGCTTGTATATATGGGGATGGCTCTGCATGTTGGTATGTAAGTGCTCCCTACTACTGCTGGTGGATACCCTATCACTGTTGGGAAATAAGGGACTGTGTGGGGTGGGCCCATTCTTCTCAGTCAATTGCCTAAAGGTGCTCATCATTTCTTTTTGCCCAGTGGTGAGTTCTTTTATGGCTGATATGAGACTATTGAAAACTATTTTATAATCATCAGCCATTGTTTCTTTGCCTTTTTCAAACTGATACTCTCTGTTCCCCAAATCTATGTCCTCTTAACTCCTCTTCTCTGTCTCTATACCTCTGTCTCCTGTGAGTAATGTTGTATGGGTCTCCTGGATTCATTTATAATTTTTGCATGCCCATAGCTGGCGAGGAAAATAGCTCTGATACCACTGTAATATCCCAAACTGATATTTTTCTGTTTATGTGTATATTGAAGATGGCTAATAGACTTACTCCTTAATCAAATAGGAAAGCAAACACTGAACTTTGCATGCATGCAGTTGCATGCAAATATGTGCCCTAGAATAATACTGAGATGCTATAAAATAGGAGAAATCAATGCATGTACATACCAATATATAGATCAGCTGATGGTGAAGAGACTGGTCCCAGAATGCAAGGATTCTGTCGGAGGAATAAGGAGATACACCAAATCGTCCTCCACAAGTGAATGCGCCCTTCTCTCAAACTGTATAAGCTCCAGAATAATAAATAAGCTGCTGCTGGAAGCGCAGATGATGTACACTAGGGTTATAAAACCCCTCTGATGATGATGGAAGCAGCATGCGGAAGTTCTAAACCCTGTAGGTAGGAAAACAAATTGCTTTGTCTCTAATCACGGTGACACGGTGTGACGGTGAAACCCTCTGGATGGATGAATAATCAACTTCCCGGAATAACTGCTGAATGTAACCTGATGATGAACTAGTGTTGAACCTGGATGATCCAACCTGATGATGAACTAGGGCAGATAGATTTCGCTGCCGAAATACACCAGTTAGCTGAGCATGCGCTCAACCCCAACTTAGCTCGCCGAGCTCTCCAATTCGATTCCACAAATCAATTATCACATAAGTGACTTCTCCATTCACTTTATCTTTCTTCTATAACTCTCAATTGTGAAAACCCTAACTTTTGACCTAATTAGGTCACTTTATCTTCTAATTTGCAGTTGACTTGCATGCATGCGCATGGAGACTTAATCGGGTGCATGCATCATTAAATAATGCCCGGATGTCATGCATGCAAGTGGCCTTTGGCTCTAGTGGCCCTCTTCGACCCAATGGTGATATAATATTGATGCCCTAGATCTTCTATATATCGCATTAGTCTTCGGCTGATTCCTTGACTGTCAATACCCGCTCGAACCTATAGGAATCACATAGGTTAGCGGGTTGGTCCTCAATGCCTAAACAGAAGAGGACATTACAGATGTAGTACATGGTACCCATGACGATTTGATCTATAAACTATCATGGATAATCTACTGGAACATATCATCACAACAGATCTTAAAATATTCTGAAATTCTCTTATTATGTAATCAGCAATGTTATACTTTAGACTTCAAGTTTAATATTACTACAAAATGCTGAAATAAATCGAAACTAAAATGAAAGAAGCAAGCAAATAACACACCATCCACACAATGAACACAAGATGTACCCTAGGAAAACCCAATATAGGAAAAACCCAACAAAAGGTGAAGCCTATAACACACCATCCACACAATGAACACAAGATGTACCCTAGGAAAACCCAATATAGGAAAAACCCAACAAAAGGTGAAGCCTATGCTCTTGCTCTTTTCTTCTCAATTATGGAATGCAAGTACAAAAAAAGTGCACCCACTATGGAGTTACCATGGACACTGGCTTGAAACTCTACTACAAAATCTTCTACTTCCTTTGTCATGTTTCAATATCCCACTCCTAGATGCTCTACTAAACTATGGAACAATAAACAATACAATAAGACTGGGACCCCTTCTTTTCCTAGCATCCCAATATTTACCATAGCTTGATTCATCTAGGGTTAGAGTTAGGGTTTTGCATGCCTCAACCCCCAAATCATGTTAGGGTTTTAGATCCTCTAGAATCTTCTTGAAAGTCCACGTGTGAGTAATGGAAGCTAACGTGGCATCCACTCAATACAATGGTGGTCAACATAGGTCAACTTGCGAAAGCCATAGCTTCCACATATGAACTCTGATTGAGGTGATTTTTATAGGATTGGAAAGATCTCCTTGTGTAGAATAGCATCAAGAGGCTAGCAGCTAAGCTTGCAAAGTTTTGACCCCAAAAATGGCCATTTAAGGCCTCGAGTGAAATCTAGAAGGTTCTGTTTGTGCCAGAAATTGTTCTTAGACTACCAGAAGAACAAACCAACACAATCTCAAAAGTAAAATTAAATAAAATAGGTTTTAGGGTTTTAAAAACTTCATCAGCAAGGAGGAAATAAACATCCACAAGCTAATACAGAACTGAATCATGCAAATTGGATAAACTGGGGATCAAACACATCCCAATAAGCCATAGACATTACACATGAAATACTAATTCCACCCACAGGCTACAAGCATTTACATGAATAAAACTTTAAACAAGAAATGAAATTGTAGACTGAGCAATTAAACAGATCAGAAATGAAAAAGCATGACAGGTAAAAGAGCTTATCAGTTTATATAAAATCAATAACAGTCATCCACTTACATAAGAGTTATAAGTGTTAACTTGAGAAATCAAAGCTCCAAAAGCCTCTCCTTGAGTGAAAAATCTCTCCCTCAAAACTATATGTTTGTCTTCCTTTTATCATTACAAAAGTAAAGTAGTTCCATAACTACCTTCTAGGTTGAAATTTGAAACAATTACATCAATTAGTTACATGATAACTCAAAATCTTTAAAGATAATTAACCCAAAAATAGCAAATCGGATTTGGGGAAATTTGGCGAAAAAAAGGAAATTTGGGTCTCAAAGACGCCTTCATATCTCTCGATCCGGAACACCTGTGTAAAAACTAAGAGAGGTTTTTTTAAATGAGTATGTTATGAACAAAAACCTCTCTTGGTTTTTCAAAATTCCTCTTCAATTGATCGGAATATGTTCTACAAATTTGTGACTAAAACAGGAAATTATTAAATAATTCAAACCCTGAAAATAGGCCACAAAGATGAATTCGAATCTCTCAAACGATAACAGCTGTTGCAAAACTGAGAGAAGTTTTTGTGAATGAGTCTGTTGTGGACAAAAACCTCTTTTGGTTTTCCTGAATTCATTTCCATCCCCTCATAATCTGCTCCCAATGACAATGACAAAAACAAGAAAAACAGAGCTACTACAGGAATCTCCTCATGAAAATATTTGACAAAGGACTAAAAAATGAGAGTTAGATTATAAATCAAAACTTGGAATGAACTTTTATTATAAGTTTTTGAAAGCTTAAAGATATACATATTAACTAATAAGCCCAAAAGACAAACCTTAAAACTAAAATAATGAAATGATTCAACCATTAAAAGCATTAAATCCAACCAAAACTATTGATTGTCAAAAATTCTTAAAATCAACATAAAATATAAAATCATTTTAAACCAACGGTTGAAAATTAGGACAAAAAGAACAGATAAACTAAGAACAAGATTTAGTTATAACATCTGGCTCTTGCTGCGGGATGAAATTCTCCTTGTGAGGCTTCAAGAACCTGTAGACCTTGTGCCTTATTCATTAGGTGATGGAGTCATTTACCAAATCTATGCAACTTTGTCAAACTCTGAACACATACCTCTAAAATGAAAAAATATTGCTACAAACCAACATACTGAAAAGAATCCTCATGCTCGTATAGCAAGCTTATTCTACTATTTACTCCTACTTCTAATCGTAGGAAACAACCCAATCAAGTGTAATCATACTTCCAGTGAAGCCAAGAAACCATTTGACTGAGAATCATAATTTCATGCATGCTACTGTTTGAGAAAACCCACAAAAGATGTGATAAATGCAATAAAGAGTCTGTAGGCAGCTGATACTTATGACTGGAAATAGGAAATATGCCAAAATATGGAGCATTAGAAACCTTTGAACAATACAACTCCATCCAAGAAGCCACGGGATCATGAAATTTCCAATTTAAAACTTCAATGTCTTCATTATATTCATCATAAAGTGAAACATTCTCTTCCTCTCCATTATTGTTCTTTTTAAACTTTGGATCAAGAATGGAAACCAAGGGCTTTACAAACTGCTTCTCGACCTTTAAATAAAACCCTTGATCAAAACTTGAACAAATAAAATTCTGAAAGTGACCATAAGTCAAGAATGGCAACTTGTTTCTTATATCAATAGTAAAAGGTTGAAGAGCAGCAACTTCTTTTTCATAACATGATAATCTCATAGCAGGAACTAAGAAATTTCTACTATAATCCACTGAAAGTATGTTATCATCGAAAAAGTCAGCAAACTGATATGAAGAATCAACACAAGCATCATTTATATCCTTGCTCATATGAAAATCTAAAAATGATGGAAGAAAATTGTCTTAAATCTGAATGATACCTACGTTCTTCTTCCTGTTCATAAGCTTGTATATCTTCAACATGAGCCTGATCTTGAAGCATTTTGCAAGCTCGGATGTTCTCCTCCACTCCTTTTGCATCCTCAAACAATTGTCTTAAAGATGATGATTTCCTTTTTAACAGGAAAAAGACAAGAGCTGAATGTTGAGCCATAACATAATATACCATAGCAAGTTTTTCCGAAGGTCTGATCTCCGTAGACATACTGATATAAAAACTTTGAAACCTCCAATTAAATTTAGTAATTAGCTCATCATTTTCCCTTTTCAAACTATAAAATTCGAAAAGAAATTGATCATAAGATTTATTCTTACCCCGATACTTCAAAAAGACATCATGTAACTCTTCCCACGATCCAATTGAATCAGCTTTTAAATTTCGGAACCAAAACCCAACATCTCCAGCAAAGGATTTCGAAAATAACCTCATGACAACATCCTCATGCATGATTTCAAAATTATCAATGAAATTATGAAAAGATTCTAAATGCTTCTCTGCTGTAATATGGTATTTTCCAGTAAAATGGGGAAGATATTCAACAAAGTAGGAAGGGTAAGGATGTAAGAGAGATGGCAGCCTAAGAGGTCTAAACATCTTCTGTCTGAGTCTAGACTGAAAATCTGTGAGTTGAAAATGAGGTTCAACAAGCTGTTCGCAAGTTTCAGCAGCGATGGTAGAAGGTAATAGATCAACTTTATTCTCTACAAGATGACCAGAATAATCAGCTTCAAGACATATGGGTATATGTATATCATGCTCAACATGTATTTCAAATGAAGGAATAGGATCAACATCAATAACACAAGAAGAATGCAGATTTTCTTCTTCCAAAGTGGGATATGTACTTGAAGGTTTATGATCATCAGAATAGACAAAACAAAAAATAATTCTTTTGACATGCAATGAGAAAGATAGGAAAGAACTGATGAATAAGAACAAAACCTCATGGAGTAAAGTAACAAGCTGATATCCAGTCTTTCCATTTGGCTTCTTCATTTTTCTGTCAACAAAATTCTCCTTGCAGTGGAATCTTTAATCGTGGAGTCACCGGTGAAAATTTGTAGTCTAAAATATTTTCTGACTTTGTTCACCTCTCAAAATCAGAAGAATAATGATATCCCAGGGAAGATATACTTCAGCTTCGTCCCTGGCAACGGCGCCAAAGATGTTTGTGCCAGAAATTGTTCTTAGACTACCAGAAGAACAAGCCAACACAATCTCAAAAGTAAAATTAAATAAAATAGGTTTTAGGGTTTTAAAAACTTCATCAGCAAGGAGGAAATAAACATACACAAGCTAATACAGAACTGAATCATGCAAATTGGATAAACTGGGGATCAAACACATCCCAATAAGCCATAAACATTACACATGAAATACTAATTCCACCCACAGGCTACAAGCATTTACATGAATAAAACTTTAAACAAGACATGAAATTGTAGACTGAGCAATCAAACAGATCAGAAATGAAAAAGCATGACAGGTAAAAGGGCTTATCAGTTTATATATAATCAATAACAGTCATCCACTTACATAAGAGTTATAAGTGCTAGCTTGAGAAATCAAAGCTCCAAAAGCCTCTCCTTGAGTGAAAAATCCCTCCCTCAAAACTGTATGTTTGTCTTCCTTTTATCATTACAAAAGTAAAGTAGTTCCATAACTACCTTCTAGGTCGAAATTTGAAACAATTACATCAATTAGTTACAAGATAACTCAAAATCTTTAAAGATAATTAACCCAAAAATAGCAAATCGGATTTGGGAAAATTTGGCAAATTTCTGGAAATTTGGGTCTCAAAGACGCCTTCATATCTCTCGATCCAAAACACCTGTGTAAAAACTAAGAGAGGTTTTTTTAAATGAGTATGTTATGAACAAAAACCTCTCTTGGTTTTTCAAAATTCCTCTTCAATTGATCGGAATATGTTCTGCAAATTTCTGACTAAAACAGGAAATTATTAAATAATTCAAACCCTGAAAATAGGCCACAAAAATGAATTCGAATCTCTCAAACGATAACAGCTGTTGCAAAACTGAGAGAGGTTTTTGTGAATGAGTCTGTTGTGGACAAAAACCTCTTTTGGTTTCCTGAATTCATTTCCATCCCCTCGTAATCTGCTCCCAATGACAATGACAAAAACAGGAAAAACAAAGCTGCTACAGGAATCTCCTCATGAAAATATTTGACAAAGGACTCAAAAATGAGAGTTAGATTATAAATCAAAACTTGGAATAAACTTTTATTATAAGTTTTTGAAAGCTCAAAGATGTACATATTAACTAATAAGCCCAAATGACAAACCTTAAAACTAAAATAATGAAATGATTCAACCATTAAAAGCATTAAATCCAACCAAAACTATTGATTGTCAAAAATTCTTAAAATCAACATGAAATATAAAATCATTTTAAACCAACGGTTGAAAATTAGGACAAAAAGAACAGATAAACTAAGAACAAGATCTAGTTATAACAGGTTCTAGACCCCAAATCACTAAAGTGAGACCTACCCATAAAATGGGCCCTGGAAGCCAATACCTCCATTTTTTTCTGCCCAAAGTACCAAAATAGATTGTAAGATCATGATTGCTACAAAAATTAATAGTTGTGTGTGATGGTGCGATGAGGAAGGCACAAAATGATGGAGGTTGTGGTAGAGTGGCAACTTAAAAGGCGTTGAAGGTGCAATGATGAACCTACATGGAGATGGTGACTAGAACAAGAGGGTATGGACAACTTGATAAAAAGGTGGTTGGGATAGCGTGGACGAGGTGAAAGGGAGTGTCAGCTTAGAGAGCAACTCGAGGTAGAATAGCAATTAAAAATTGTATAGCGAATGCTTCTCAAATTGGTGGCTAGACCAATCATGATTTGACTTGAGTTGGGCTTTGATACCAATGTGATAAACACGAGAAGCTATTACGAGATAAATACACAAGGGTGTAATAAACATATATTAAATAATGAAGGAATGATGACCTTAATGACAAAATATATGCACAATGATGGGTCACAAGATGCAAGGCCATAATAAAATGTTATAAGACTTTATTGTTTAATATCAATTTTTAGTGTACTTTATGGTTTTTCCACACACATCTTCTTAAGGAGTCTCGCCCTTCATCCTATGAAGGAGACTTGGTGTACAAAAATTATTGTTACATTTACAACACAACTTCTTTTGGACTTCCATGAGAAAACAAATAGAGGACTATATTAGGGGGTGCTTAGTGTGTATCCAAGCCAAGCCTTTTAAAAAGAAACTTGGCTTGTACAAATCCTTGCCACTACCATCCAGACCATGAGAATCCATTTCCACAGATTTCATCAATGGTTTTCCTACTACCCCAAGGATGCATGACAATATCTGTTGTTGTACACAAATTTCCAAGATGGCAGTTTTCATTCCTTGCAATAAATCTATTGATGCTCCCAAAGCTATAGATTTGTTTTTCCAAAATGTTTGACTTTAGAGTCATTTTCACATGTTATGTACCATCATATCATTATCATAACTCTTGATTTCTAAGTCACTTTTGGTAGTCCTTATGGAGGCTTCTTGGATTCCAATCATAAACGAAAAAATTGACAAAAATTGCAATGTCAAACCTCAAACAAAAAAACGGCCCTCAAAAATCGACAAGCCAATTTGACCCTCTTAAATTTCAAATTTTGGCTACTTCTACTCATTTGTCTTTGCAGTTGTTGGGGAGTGAGAGGGAAGGCGTTTATATCATCAACAACCAATCTTAGGAGGGCCAAACCATTGTCCTCATCGACTCAAAGTTTTTTATTGGAGCAAGGATCAAGGTCCTTGCAGAAATATTTTTTTTAAATGTACTTGAATGCATTCCAAGACTTACCCTACTTGTTTATATTGATTTTACCATCCAGTATCCTTTCTAAGTCGTGGATTTGTTTCTTTGTCAATCTCAAGACAATTTTTAAAGCCCCAAAAGGTAACAATCATGTAGCACTAGATTTGGGTAGCGTGGGAAAGGGTCATGTTTGGGTTAATGGGAGGAGTTTACGGAGGTATTGGTCATCCTACCTTGCACCCAAGACTAGTTGTAGTGTATTAAGTGGTTATCGAGGAGCTTATAATCAAAGTAAATGTATAGCAACTGCAAAAAACTTACACAACATTGGTGAGTCCCTTAATCCTATCTTTTAATGTGTAAAGTATTTGTCCTCCCTTAATCATCCCTTTACTTTGTTAATAGATATCATTTAATTTTCTTCAAGGACTATTTTTCTTGATGTTGGTCAATGTGTATTTCAAGTCATGAAATCCTTCAAATGTCAACAATTTATTCTCAAGATTGTTTATTGTTTTACTTCCCTTTATTCCAAACAATTGGTGTAGTATCATGACACTATAACAATCTATAAGGTGGAGTTGGTTGAAGAACCAAATGACATAATGTTTATGAACTATCTTGCTTATCACTAGAATCTTATAAAGTCTTGCATAAACTAGGTATGTTGTTTCTCAACATTCATTCAAAAGAAAATGGGAGTTAGGAATCATATAGTGAAGGCAGGATAACAACAAGAGCTCATAAATTAATAGTTTTATGCTAAAGACAGACGAATAGCAAAAAGTGGCATTTCTTCTATATGTATATGCAACATTTGGAGTGATGAGGATTTGAATTTCGAATGGAGGGTAGGATTGGATATTTGAATTAGTAAATATTGAAATATGGATATATTCTAGAACACCATCTATGTCAAAGAAAACCTAAGGTAACTTTAATTATTGTCTTGCACATGTAACTGACAACCACCTTAACCTTTTGCAACTCTAATATTCATTAGGAAGACACCAAAACATTAGCATATATGTATACATTCATCCTCGTGGATCTAAGGTTTAGATGGCAACTACTTTGTTTCTGTATTCATGGCATGGCTTAGATACTTCCAATGTATGCCTTGAGAACCACAAAGGGCTTATGAACATAGCTAAGAAGAAAAACTTTTCCAATCAATGGACTGCTAACTATATACCTACAAGGACTCTTCTCCTCTCAACCATCATTTACAAATGCCAAGTGGTATACCATGGTTTTGACTCATGATTATGAGATATATTCTATGTCACATAGTTCGGGATCAAATTCGAATTTGAAAACCTTGAAATTCGGTTCGAATTTGAAATTTTTAATGAAATTTGAAATGAGGTTCAACATTAAATTCGCCAAATATACATTTTTTCCAAATATAAATATTTTATTCCTATGTAATGTAATATAACTATCTCATTATAATGTGTATCTTTACTTCCATGGCCAGGAAGTCAACAAAACCACCTTCTTCCAAAACAACTTGTCCTTCTTCTACAGCAGAAAGGCTTCTTTCATCTCAACCAAGTGGCGGATCTAACCTCGACAAACATCTAGCATCAAGGATGGATGGGAAGTCAAGCTCTAGAGATACCAAACATTTGGTCTGAGGACTGGAATAGATATATCACAGCTTTGCTCTCCTCCCACATATGACTCTCAAACTCACAAGATGAATTGGTTTGGGAGCATGCAAAGCATGGACAGTACACCCCAAAAACAGGATACCAGCAGATCTGTTCAAATCACTTTCAAGAGGAACCAAAGTGGTGGCAACCGGGTATATGGAAGCTAAAATGCCCTCTGAAGGAAAGAATCTTCATGTGGTGCACGCTAGCAAATAGAATCCCAACCTGGACAGAAAAGATCTTTGGCAAGGCTTGATTGGTGCTCACTATGCAAGGACGGTGAAGAGAGCACAAACCGCCTCTTTCTAACCTACACCTTCACTACTCAGATTTGGCAGCACTCACAAACTCTGCCAAATCTCAGATTTAACTGGGCAGGGCCCTCGGTAGAAGAAGCTTGGAAAACTTGGTCCTCCAACCCCCTAAATGCTCAGATAAAATCCCTTCCACTTCTCCATATATGGGAAATTTGGCTAGCATGGAACAAATGCCACTTTCTTAGAAAAGGCTTCCTCCCCTAAATCGGTAGCAAAACAGGGCTAGAAATTCTTTCCTATTTTCTGCAAACCAAAGACCAGCCAGCTCCAAGGATTATCACTGAAGAACTGATTGACCAATCTTATCCTTGGGCCTATTTTGATGGGGCCTCACAAGATAACAAAAGTGGGGGCGGGGCAACTCTTTTCATCAATCATTCTCATCATTTTCAGATTCAGATGGGCCTGGGAAATGGGACAAATAATTTTGCAGAGCTAATGGCTCTGAAGCTACTCCTTTGTTTTGCTATTGAAAGAGGCTATAGAAGAATTCAGGTTTTTGGACTCTTTAATAGTAATAAACTAGATAAACAAAGTTCAAAAATGTCGGAACATAGCACTCGTCGCTCTATATGAAGAAGTTAACAGACTCCTAACAAATTTTGATGTCATCACATGCTGTCATGTTTACAGGGAAAGGAATGCCAAAGCAGACATGCTTTCCAAAGAAGGGCTAAATCTGGAGGTTGGCACATGGAAATTTTTGGAACTAAGAGATGCAGAGGGATATGAATTCTATCATAGACCTTTCATCGATCCACAACCAAGGATGGGACGCACATAACGCTCACAATGTTTTTCTAAGATGACTATGCATAACTAGTTGGCACTAATTTTGATTCACAACAGATTACCAGGATCTCTTATTTTGGATGTTTTCTCCTACAAGCGACAGAAGCTCTCGGTCCACAAATCGAACGTTGTCCTGCTCCAAAAGCAAAGATGGGTTTTTTGCGCACTTCAAGTGACAATAGCTCAAAGAACAGTTTTGATACAAATGTTCTACATAGAACATAGCCTCTGTTTTTTTATGTAAAGTTGTTAAGCAACAGCAAACAGAACATACTTGTATGTAAATTTTTATCTAATCAATATAAAAAGCTTTTTTTCTAATGGAAAAAATGTATATTTACTATTATATATAATAATATACCATATAACTTATATTTTTACTTACCCTATATTTAATAAATAAAATTAAAAAGAAATCAAACACAAATTAAGGAATCCTATGGGCTTACCCTACATTCAATAATTATAATTAAAATAAAACTATTAAGCAAACAAACTTAAGGTTGCCAGTAAAAAGACTTCATGGAGCCTATGTTTTCCTCTCCTGATTACATTTATGACTCCTCTGTTTGGCTTCCCCGTGGTCGTATTTAATGATTTAACCAAAGATGGACGAAATGAAAATCACAGAAATCAATTAGAAGGGAATCTCGATACTCTTGTTTCGATGGTCGTCGATAGGTTGTCATTTTGCAATGAAAACTCTGGTTTGAAGCATTGTCATCACTGTCATTGGAGAAATAAATAGCTGCGAAGCGGCCACGACTGTCTTCACTGCAAGTAAAAAATATTTAAAAAGGGTTTCGCCCATCGATCCACATTCTGAACCACATTTCACTCACATTCTGAACCACATTTCATTCTTAACCTGGCAAATTTCATTATTGAATTTCAATGAATTTGAATTTTTTTTGAGGTTCACCGAATTTTGAACCTCAAGGTTCAATATCGGCGAACCCTGTGATATAGGATACATTTATATATTTTATGTCATTTTGTATTGGTTGGCCACTTTTGAGTACTTGATTGGATAGTTATTAAAGTTTAGTATTTAGTTTCAACTTTGATGTATCATTTTTAATATGGCATTGACATCATATAGTGTTTTTCCAAATTTATGTGCCAATGTGTTTATTTGATGTTGTTGCGGTTTATATGTTTAAAATTTTGAAAAAAAGAAATTGTATTTTTCAATGATTCTCGCACTTTTGCCAATTTTTTCGACAATGTTGTTGAGAAATTGTATTCCAAAACCTCAATGATTTTTTTCGATACCAATTGAGGTTTTCCACCTCATTTCATCTTAAACTAGTGATGATGATGATATTTACAATGCCCTAAGATTAAAACGGTCTATCGGACAAATAAAGGGGATCAAATTGAACGTTCTTCAGAATGTCAATTCTATATTTGAATATGGTGGAAATGAAAGTACCAAGATCAATATGGTTTTTAGAAGCAAAGATGTCCTGAAATTTAATTACGTTATGAAATTGGGTAAAATTATGTCTTATATTATTAAGGGTAGAGTGAGTTAAAAGGAAATGTTGTTCATCATCAACCTCCTTAGTATCACAAATGTTACAAATTTGCTCGTCCCAATGTGTTTTTTAGTTGGTCCAACAACTAGTTTCACTATGGAGGTCATGAATATTGGCCCTAATTTTGACAATATTCATTTTGTTCTTTAAACTCGTAATATTGGAAAATATTTTTTATCCACCAAATTAGGTTATAATATCTTTGTAGTATTTAAACTTCCTCTCATTAATGATTTCATTGCCATTCCAATTCTTATCTTTAAACTTCAATAATGATTCCATTGCCATTCAAACTCTTATCTTTAAAATCCATAGATATGTAAGATTTAATATTGTCGTTATTATTTTATGCTGCAATAGTTAAGCCAAGCCTCAAAATCTCTACCCCAACCTCTTTTAAGCCTATGGCAGCTGCTACTCATACTAGAGGCAATAACAAGGAGCCTATATTTGTTGAACTTGAGCAATCTATGTTTATAATCTAAAAATCTAATCATGACTTCAGACTCCATAGAAGTACATCCAACTTCAATCAAAACACCTAAGTAAGGAGTGTTGCATTTAATTTTTGAATTATAGGCTATTAAACTTTTTTGGATGTGTTCAAATTTACTCCAAGTCGCACAAGGGATGCCACTGGCCCAAACTTCACAATCGTAAAGAATAATTCGGATAACTAAAATTTTCAAAAGGATTATTTTCTTATTCCAATCCCAAAGCTCAACATTTCTACATTTGTTTTCGAGAGTTAATTGTCTTTCCAACCACCGATGATTGATTCTCTTGACATTATGGTTCCAGTTCAAAAGACAATTAAAATCGATACCTAAGTACTTAGACGATTACACCTCTTCAAGGTTGTTATCACTACACAAAATTGCAAGACAAATTCTTTCCATGGATTTAATTATTATGATCTTGGTTTTATCAATATTAATGGTAAGCTCGTAATTTTTGCAAAATTGTTGAAGAACTTTGAGTTGCTCATGAAGATCTTCAATATATTTTGCAAGGAGAACAATATCATCAACATATAGGAGAAGAATAAAAAGAAGTTTGAACATGTTAATACCAATGCAATTGTCTTCAAAACTTGCTCAATTTTATCAATATAGATGCCAAAAAGGGTGGGAAAAATGGGGCACCCTTGCTTAACACAAATATTGCAAATAATGTTCTTTGACTACTTCTATAGAGACTAATCATAACATTATGGAGCTTTAGAGGAATCATAGTTATCAGAACTGGACCTGTGATCAAACCAACCGACCCCAAAAACCGGAACTGGATCGAACCAAACAAAAACCATTAAAAAAACAGATCACAAAACTGGTCGACCAAATTATACATAAAATATTCAGATTATATATATATATATATATATATATATATTTGTGTGTGTGCATTCATAAGATTCAATCCATTATACACAAATATGAAGAGTTTCTCATGTATATAACAAGTAAGACTACATACAACCAAAATAGCATTGAGTGCAATCCATATCTAAACAAAGTACATCAATAAATAGGCTATAAACTAGGGATTCTTCAAAAACTAGTTTTGAGGCCACCAATATCAATATGAAAAATCAGCACCACCATCATCAAGGTACATAGAGGGGTTGATCTACTTCATTTAAATGCCAATCCCATACCCTCATACATGATAAAATCCAATGGAAACGTTACAGACCTAAAATCCTAAAAACTGCTAAGCCTATTGAATTTTGAATGGGATCAAGAATTATACTTTTTGCATTTGAAGTCCAATGAGGTTGGAACCACTCTCAAACATCTTGAAACAATTAATGGTAATGTTAAAAATTTAAGTAAAAGGATAGAAAACGAAAGATAAGGAGAATGTCACTTTTACTTTAATATTGTCGATGATTATTGGGTCTAGGATTTAACTTTTTTTTCTTTTCAAATTTCATGCTTTGAACCTTTGCATGTGGCTTCAAAAAAACCGCTTGGTTTCGTACAAAACCGGTTGGTTTTGAACGCGAGGACTGGTTCTAGCATGGAACAGATCGATTCAATATAGAACCGGCCTTTTTCAGTTGAGGCACCAGTTCAAACTAGAAAAACTAATGAACCAATTGGACCAACCGGTTTTTCCAAAACCAAATTGGTTCCGATAACGCTATGAGGGGTATCAACTCTTCCAATCTTTCCCATATCTTGGCTATAGGCACAGTGTCAAAGGCTTTTCTAAATCAACAAAACAAAAAATGAGATCTTCTTTTGTCCCTACAATCGTCTACAATAACTCTAAGGTAGCAAGTTGATCAATTGTAGCATGTTGATTCCTAAACCCTACTTGTCCTTTCACCCTTTTAAAAGGTAGTCAATTGGGACTTTGGTCGATGCTCTCTACATCTATTATTAGTGAAATAGACAACAGTATAATCACTTGCACAGTTTACAACACTATTATAACAAGGCAACTTGTGTTTCCACAAAGCACTCTCCATTTGAGCTTTGTCATGATTTTAAGCCTATTTCCCCTTATGAACACTTGACTACTATTCCTTCCTCATCCACATCCCACCAATAGAAGGAACACGATAATGCTTTGGTCGATGCTCTTTGCATCTACTATTAGTGAAATAGACAACAGTATAATCACTTGCACAGTTTACAACACTATTATAACAAGGCAACTTGTGTTTCCACAAAGCACTCTCCATTTGAGCTTTGTCATGATTTTAAGCCTATTTCCCCTTATGAACACTTGACTACTATTCCTTCCTCATCCACATCCCACCAATAGAAGGAACACGACAATGCTTCTTCCTTTCTATAGGACTTTGGCCAAAATTCACACCAAAGTCATAGAACATTGGCAAACACAAGTCAAGTACAAGGAACTTTGTGATTGACATCAAGTACCTCCACATTTTCATTTGGCAATTGAGTTTGGCATCATTTGGATAAGCAAAGGTTCAAAAATCAACAATATCACCAGTTCCAACCAATTAGGTATGGGCCATCAGCAAAAAGGTTCCCGTGTCTTCGAGTTGAAGCTTCAACCTCAACTTGGTATTCATGATGTAGTGAATGTCAGTTAGCTCAAGTTGTATAAACCTTCCAACTTGGAGGAGGAGGTCCCGATCATACATCTAGAGGCAACCATTACAAATCTACTAGAAAGCATTAAATCACCACTTGGATGGTTGGTTCCAAAGGCACCTTATCCATCAAACCAAAATGGTTGTCATAGTTAGCATTTGGGCAGCAATTTCCTCATATGCAGCATAAATTGATGACAGATTTCTCTAAACGAGGAAACTATGATACTTTGTCTAGCAAACTTGGTCCAAAATTCAAATCTCTCTCTCTCTCTCTCTCTCTCTCTCAAGAATATATTTGTATCGCTATCCCCCTTTCTATGACCCTCTCCCTCCCCTCTGCCTCCCTGTCTCTCTCCCCTCCCTCTCTCACCTCCCCTCTCTCTCTCTCACATGTATAAGTAGCAATCGCGCTTGCATTCTTCTTTTCTTGTGTTTAAGTATATGCATTGTTGTTTAGTTGTGCATGTATCAGTCTATTAATTAAAAGAACTACAAGAACATAGCAAGCCAACACATATCAATTGGGTCTATCCCAAGTAGTTGTGGGATGGAGTGTTATCCTCCCTACCCAGGAGTTCTATTCCTATAAGTGAGTCGGTGACATGTGGAGTTTATAATGAGTATATTGTTGTAACAGCTTTGAGCCTCGTTGTTGACTTGGCCTTGTGCCCCGAAGAATCTAGGGTTTACCTTGGATACCATCCTCGAAAATGAGGGGAAGTAACTGAGGGTTTTTCCTAGGATAATTATCTAGGAAAAAAAATAGCAAGCCAGCACATATTAGTCTACTAATTAAAAGAACTACAAGAACATATTAAGACAGCATCACATGCATGTAAAGTCAAAGCAGTGCATCAAAATGTGTTCAACGTCTTAACACCCAGTATTTAATTTTGGGCACCTAATAATTGTGGACTTATTCTTGAACCCTTAGGCTCAAAACCCAAATCAAACACAATGCCAGCTTTTTAAAAATCCAATTTTGAAATTGGCAAGACGCTTAACTGTTTCTATTGCAAAAATTTGTGGTCCACATCATCAATTTCTTTGGTTGTAACCAAAGTTAGACCTATCTATAAAAAATATATATATTACAATGATCTTATACAATGCATGCTCGACATCAACTCCTAAGCAATAACACAAAGTTCGGCTGCTATGGAAAGTGATTTACAAGTGAAAAGTTATATGAAATTTTGATGCATATTTTGTAGTGGGTTTTTTTATGACCTTGAAGAGATCTAAGATCTGAAAAAGATTTCTCTAATCATTCCATAACGAATCCTTGTGACAAAAAAAAGGCAATTCAGTTTTCATACAGTCTCATGTCTTGTGTGAAAGAAGATATTAGTGATCCGTTTTACAAATCATGACCTTTGTTGAATCCTTGTGGAAAACAAAGGCAACGCAATTTTCATATAGTGTCTTGCAAATCTTGCGTGAAAGATAATCTTGTGATCCTTTTTAGAAATTGTGATCTTTGTTTAGCCTATTATTTTGTAGATTTATTTGAAAATAATACTAAGGGTTATCACGCTGGTCTACCAAAACAATCTATTCAGAATCCAAAAAAGCCCCTCTTTGCATGGCCTATAAAATAAGATTATAAAACATAATGTTATTATATTAGTTTAGATTTATCTTAATCTCAAATTTATTAGGCATCAAGAGGATTTACATATTTTAAAATGTAAAATATTTTAACAAACCAAGAATTTGTAAAATGGTTTACAACTCAAAGGATTTGATCCTCTTTGAGTATAATAGATCCAAGGTGAAGATAAATCCTCATTAAAAGGAGCATTCTACAATGCAGTATGGAGAAGATGAGTAATGTTCAATAATAATGATTTGGCATAGTGTCAGTCAAATATAATAATCTAAGAAAATATGAAAAAAAATAGCAAATACTTATTAAACTTTGAATAGGTTTAAATACCTGGAAGTACAAACATTTCCCTAATTTGTTGTATTTTAAAAAAAAAAACATTAGTTTTCCAAAATTTTGATTCCTATTGAGATTTAAAAAATACATGCAAAATGGATGTATAGTAGATTTTTTTTCTATCATGTGAAAAGTTCAAATGACATAACTGTTACATATACTAGTCACGATCTACCCCATCTCCATATTGAAGATAAAATATGCCTCTCCACATAATGAAGGAAAGGATAAAAACAACTCAATTTTATTAGAACGACGTCATTGAAAAGGGCAAAAATAGAATTGTAAATTAAAAACGAAGTGGGTTCTAACCTTCAACCACAGTGCCGAAGACAATGTTCTTGTTATCGAGCTGAGGGCAAGGTCCAGGCCCCGTCGTAATCAGGAATTCGACATTTCTGTAATCAGGGCTAAGCCTGTACTGATCTTCGTCGTCATTCTCAGACAAACACAGGGAGACGGTCCCAGGTTTAGCGTGGCGCAACCTGAAAGCCCCCGGTTCCACGGTCTCCAAATTCCTCTCCAGATTGGTAGGGGGCGGAACCTCACCTTTCTCCTTCCTCCCCTGCTTCCCCGCCACCATGTACTGCCCCGGAAAAATCTTGTGTATGAGGCTCCCCTCGTACGTTGACCCCGCCGCCCCCGTGCACATGGCCCTGAAATTCTCTACCGTGCGCGGCACCTGCTTCCCGTAGAGTCCTATGACAATGCGACCGAGGGGCTCCGCCTCCGCACACACCGGCGCCGCCCGTTCCTCCTCTTCGGCCGCGGCGGAGCTCCGCTCCGGCCTGAAAGCAGTGGGGCATGTGGCGATATCCAGGAAGACGCGGTCTGTGATAGTCGTGTCCACGCTCTTGACCTTCTCCTCCTCCACCTCTACCTCCTCCTCCTCGGCTCTGGCGGGGGCTGCTGCGAGGGCTGTGAGAATTACGAGCTCTCTGCGCCCACAGACGGCTGGAGCAGGGCACACGGGCTCCGCGGGGATTCGAACGTGGGACGATGTGATTTTGAACTTGCGTGCTGAGGTGCGCGTAATCGGAGGCAGGCGTGCGGAGGGCGAGAATGGCAATCGTGTGGCTAAATCCATTGCAATGAAGGAATTTCCAGAGAATTATAATTTGGAGAAAATCCACGCAGAATGTGAAAGGATGTTATTGTACAGACTTTGCATTTCTGTCTGATCTTGAAATCTGGATTCTTCCGCTAATGCCTCTGTGAAATCTGTAAGCAAACTAAGAGCGTTCGGTTTGGATTGGGTGGCTGCGTGTCGATTTCTAAGTGGCCAAAGCCGTTGCTGATATGGATCAACTGCCCTTGATGATAAAGAACGTCGTGTCCTGATCGTTTTCCCTTCAGGCCGGGAAGAAGGCATAGATTTCGCATTTTCCATTGTTCGTTTAATTTGTAGGGAGTTCTAAGATAGCGATAACTAATTTCAAAAATTACAAATTTAAGAATTTTTTTTCCAATGAGAATGTAGTCCGAGGTTTTAAAATGTGACTTGATAGACGTTAAACCTCACACAAATATAACTATAACTAGTATTGGAGAGGTGCAAAATAAACATAAAGAGGGTAAAAATATTGTGTCTTTTTGTAATCCAAATTTTTCAACTTATTTTGGGACACTGGAAATTAATATCGATATTTGAGATTTTACCTCAAGACATTTTTTACTAAACAAAATTCTTAATGATATTTTATCTTTGGATTTATTGACTTTTGTAATAAAGTTTAACTTGTTTTCCAACCTGTTTTTCTTAATTGCAATTTCTGATTTCCGAAATCGGGAAGCAGAAATGTTTTTTTTGGAGGTATATCTTTTCCAAGTGTATCTATTTTCCCAATTTCCAAGTATTGGAAATCGAAAATAGGAAATTGGAAAAGTAGATTTTCGATTTTCGGCTCTATCTACTTTCCCGATTTCCGAGTATCGAAAATCAAAAGTTTAACTTTAGATAAATTTGAAGGTTTCTTTCGCGATTTTCAATTTTCAATACGTTGGATGTCGGAAACTGGATTTGTTTGGTTTCCCGATTTTTTATTTCCGATAATCGGGATATCAGAAACAGGAAATACCACACTTTTTTGGACTGAATGTTTGTTTCCCGATTGTCGATTTCCGAACATGAAAAGTAAATTTTGTCCATTTTTGTTTATGCATACGATATATACGGTCTAGAGTCTTTTGGCTATTTCAATTGGATTTTTTAAGTTTCGAATTTATGATTAATTTTTACATTTGTTACTCATGCTTTTTCACTCTATTGAGGGTTTTTATACAGTGGATATTCTCTGTGTCCCAGCGCTCTGAGCGTTTGCACCTGTAAGTTTTCACCCTTTGATCGCTTTTTCTGGTAAATTTGAACTCACGTCGTTTTTAGAAATGGTTGCTGAAAGTCAATCAGAGAAGGTATGTGCCACGACCAGGAATATCAGATCTAAAACGACTCCTCAAGAGCAGAAAAACAAAGATCCGAATGTCGGTGTTTTCACTGACACGAGTGGTTATTTGTCTAACAGCTCATTTCTGGACTGGTCCAGAATTTATGCTATTTTTTACAATGATGACTTTTCCTGTCTTGCTCATGACCAACCTGCATACCTGCAGATACGTAATTCTCAGATTCATTGCGTTGTTGCATTGCCTTACATGGACCCTATCAAGTGGGCATTGGACCACGTAAACCCTAAGCTTAGAGAGGTGCAAAGGAATGTCGAGAAGGGGAAAATATTTGGTTTTTCTGCAATTGAACATTTGTGACCTACCTTGGGAGATTGGTAATTACATTTTAATAATATTTATATGTGTACTACTGAGGTGTTATCTCGTTTTAATGATAAATTTTATTAATGAACCTTTTTTGTTTGGATTTTATTTACTTTCGGAATAAATTTTAACGTATTTTTTAACCTGTCTTTCTTGATTGCAATTTCGGGTTTCTGAAAGGAAATGTTCCTTTTTTATCGAATTTCGATTTTGGATATTCATGTTCGAAGGGTTTTATGATATTCACAATTTCCGATTTTGGATTATGGAAGTCAACAATATTCCTTTTTGGTTTCTGCAAATCGGAAAACACACAAGTTTGTTTGTCGAATATTTACTTTCCTAGAAGGTGTCTTTCCCGATTTACGATTTTCGATACTTCGGAGCTTGGAAACTGAAATTGTCATTTTTAGTTAATAATTTTGTCTACTTTCCCAACTTCTGATTTACGATATTCCGGATCTCAGAAACGGGAAACATCACATATTTTTCGCTTGAATGTTTGTTTTCTGATCTCTGGTTCACGATTTCGCAAATCGGAAGTTCGAAACCACGAAAAGTAAATCTTGCCAAATTTTATATCCTATGTTGCCGCTTTGATCTCGTCCATTGATGCATATGAAATATACGGTCTAGATTCTTTTGGTCATTTTAGCTGGGTTTTTAAATATTCGAACTTATGACTTTTCACTTTGCTCAGGCTTTTTTTACTGTGCAATTCGTATGTGTTGCAGCGCCTAGACTCGTGACTTTGACCTGTAAGTTTTCACTCCCTAGCTGATTTTTCTAGTAAATTTAAACTCATGTCGTTTTTAGACATTGTTGCTAAAATTCAGTCGGAGAAGGTATCTGCTACGACGAGGAATACCAGATCTAAAACAACTCTTCAAGACCAGAAAATCAAAGATGTCAATGTCTGTATTTTCACTGATACCAGTGGGTATGTGTCTGACACCTCATATATGGACTGGTCCAGAATTTATGTTATTTTTTACAATGATGATTTTTCCTTTGTTGCTCATGACCAACCTGCCTACATGCACATACACAATTCTCAGCTCCATTGTGTTGCGGCGAGACCTCCTTTTATGCCTTACACGGACGTTGTTAAGTGGGCATTGGACCACATCGACCTTAACCAACAAATGTTTCATGATATTGAGAATGTCTCTATTGCTTCGTTTAGTCCATATGTGTTTGCTAGGGCTTATGCTTTGGCAACCCCCAATCAGCTTTTCTCGTTGAAATTTTTCGATGAAGCCCTCACCAAATTCAATTACGAACAAGTGGTGAAATCTTGGCTGTAAGACCCAACACTAGTGATTCCCCTTTCACTTTCAACATATCCAGTTTCTTGGTTCAGAGAGCCTTTCTTGTTGCTAGCCGCCATGTTTTGCAGGTTATTTGGCTTACCCAACTGTTCCTCATTCAAAGTGAATGGGTCCCTATGGCGAACCATGTTGTGCTTATAGGTGATTCCTTCAATTGGGCACAAATTCTGTTTTGCAATTTGTGGGAGGAAATTGAAAAATATGAGAGAACCCCAGCCAACCAAAAACCCTCTTTTAGATGTCAAGGTTCATAATGGATGCATTATGTGCGTGTTCTTGTTTCTCGGCCCTAAATTGGAATTGGAGTGAGAAATGTCCACCTATTCATATATATTGCGTTGATATGTGGGACGACAATTTTATACCTCATGTCTATGAGCTCTGTGACCTGTTTCTCGGGTCAATGTGCTACAAAATTTTCAAAGTTGATGCTCCTGCATTCCCTCAAAAAGCTAGGGAACTCATTTCATTGTATGGCGAGTAGTATGTAGGAGAATATTTCTCTTACATAAGGATTTGGGGCAGCAATATAGTGCACTTGCTTCCCATAATAGTTCCAGATCGAATGGTGCTTCAAGAATTTTCCTATCAGACTGTGATTGATGGCGCTTTCTCCAAGTTGACCAAACAGAAGAAGAAGGCCTGGCCCAGATTTCCTGTGAATCTTGGAAATCTTACGGTACATAATCATGTTCATGCATCCTTGTTGGGAAAGGAGATTTTTGTTATGAGCTTGGGGGAGCCACCCAAAAGAATGCATGATCCAGTGGCACATTTGGCTAATCTATTTGTTCATGAGCATGTCAAATTTCAATACGTTCATGAAAATGAGCTCGATGATTCCATGTTTCGAGCAGCTACAACTTTTCAGGAAGCGATTGGTAAAATCAGTGATCCAGAGACAAAGTCCCATTTGTACAAGTTTCAAAAGGATCTTAAGAGAATAATTATGCAAGAAAGAGAAGATAAACTCGAAATAAAACAAGACCTTGAGAAGGAGAAGAGAAGAGAAGAAGTGAGAGAACATGCAGCAAGGTCTATTGTTGTTGCTGCTCAACCTAAGGACAAGGGCAAAGGTGTTCTTGAAGGCCCATCGAGCCCCTCTCTTACCACAATGGAAGATATGCCGGAGAAAGGGGCAGAACTCAAAAGAAATTTTGAAAAAGTCGGGTCCCAACTGCAAACTCGTGCAGAGATAACTGAAGTATATCCTAGAAGACAAAAGTTTGTAGTAGGTTCTGAACAGGCTCCAGAAGCATGGACAAAAGAAAATCCCATTTCTTCGATCTCAATTGGCAAGAAAGAGGAGAGACTTGTCCAAGGACGTTCGATCCCAGATACACTTGTGCAAGAACCTTCTGCACAAAAGGTAATTTCTTTATCATCAGCTTAGATTCAGAATCATGATACGGACATGGAAGAAGATGTTGAGGCTGTTACGACTACCCTTGTGTCATCTATCCCCAATTTCCAAAATTTTCAAGTATGTTAGGTTCATCATCTTCCCAACATTATTTTCCCAAGGTTAATTTGTCATCAATAATGGGAGCTACTATTAGCATGTCCACGATTTCAGTTAACTCACCTATTCATAGTTATCCTTCTTCCTTTTCACCACCTCATCCTATCACTACATCCGCAGTTCCCAATATTTTTTAGGATGACATTCTTTCTGCCTGTATGAATCTTCCTAAAAAGGAAGATTTTCCTATATCTGATTCTTTTACATCACTCAGCTTTACCTATGATTCTTCTCTTATGAATATTCTCCCTCTCAGCATAGAGATTTCTTTGAACCAAACCCAAACTGATCCTTTGGTTACCATCCACCAGCAAAGCATTTCATCATCAGAAGTTATCGCAGATTTTGGAGAAGATGCCATGGTATCCTTTGGCAAATATTATTGGAGAAAAAAGGATATAACTGTGGTTAAAAGGGGAGCCAAGAGAGCCAGAGAAAGCTCAACCAAAGATGTGCATGCCCTTGTTCAGGTCATTTGGAAGGAAGACACAAGTGATATCCAGCAAGGGGCAATGGAGACAGCAGCTACCATGGGAGTTTTTGTTGGAGCTAATTTTCAATCAGTTCCACAATTAAGTTTGGCTCTTGGTGAAAAAGAGAAGGAATTGGAGAAGGCCAAACAGGACTTAGCAAAAGCACAACAGAGGCATGAACAAGAGATTGGGCAGTTGAAACAAGAACATGAAGACAGAGTAGAGGAATGGAAAAACAAATATGAAGAAGTCAAGCACCAGCTTCAGAATGCAGAGGCTGTGAATCAGCAACAAGCAGAGAAAATTGCTCTTATCAATAAAGAACTGAAAGATCTCCATTTTTCCTCAAAAGGCTCCTCTTTTCTCGATCTGAGACCTGAGGATTTTAAACAAGTACTCTGTAAAATACACGAAGAATTTCGACAACTTTTGATAGATTTGTATAGTTGTTTTGATGAGATGCAAGACTTGTACGAAAAGTTTACCAAGCATTCTGAAACTCTTGAGGATCACCATCATTGGATGAGAGCAACATCCACTGCTTTAGAGCAAGTAAGAGGTTGGAAAAAGTATATTAAGGAAAGACTTGATGGCTTGCAAATCTTAGACAAGTTAGAGCTGAAAACAACTGAAGTTGCCATTGAGACATGGGAGGCTATGTGCGATTTAGTTGAAGCTGTAGTCAAAGCAGGACAAAAGGTTTGTGAAAACAAGTGGTTTGCTTCAAGGAATTTGCTAACCTATTTGAGTTTACCTGTTTTGGATCCTCTCAGTGAGGCACCTTGTCCTAAACTTCATTTGGAAGAAGTGGAAAAGCAGTTTGATGATACCAAAGAGTTGATCCAACAAATCAGTCAGTTCACGGTACAATAGATCGAGAAATGGATAGAAGCTCCCCATGCTTCAATAGCTCGAATAAAGTTGTTCATCAAAAAATTGGAAAAAATCAGAAGGGAGGAAATTTCCTCCCAAATTTGCAAGAACGAAATTCAACTAAGGAATGATCATTTTCAGGAAGTTGATGACATTCTGGATTTATTTTCCAAGTGGTGTTCTGCCCTTGAGCAAACCTAGAAACTATTTCAGTGTGTAATTTCATGTTTTGGGAATATTTTATTTTCTTGTAAGTTTGTAATGTTATTTAAAGAGAGATATACATTGTGTTATTTGGGAATATTTACGCATGCAGTTGTGCTGGGGAAAGAAATTTCTATTGTGAATTTGGACTTATTGTGTTAGTCCAAGAAACATTGTTTTTGCAATTTGTGTATCTTTAACACTTGGACATTGTTCTTTGCAGTTTTATTTCTTAAGTTGGTCTAAAGTAAGTTGAAAGAAGTAGCCCCAAGAGTTAGCTCAATTAGTTGAGCACCCGTCGCTAGGCCTCTCGGTATAGAGGTCACGGGTTCAATCCTCATTGACGTTATTGGGGTTAGCATGAAGTGTGCCGAAGCCCCTTCGGGTGGGCCCGCCTGATTTATTTCCGTGGACGTAGCCCGTCGGTCAAGCCGGCGCGTGAACCACATTGAAAAAAAAAAGTTGAAAGAAGTAATTTTGATTTGCATGTTTGCACATTAATTGATTGTTTTCTTTCATCTATTATATCATGTAATAGCTCTATCCTGAAATTATTACTCATATTTTTCAGTCCTTTTTAGTTTATGCTCAAAGTAATTTTGATTTGCATGTTTGCACATTAATTGGTTGTTTTCTTTCATCTATTATATCCTGTAATAGTTTTATCTTGAAATTATTACTCATCTTGTTTAAGAGTCAGTTATTTTTCAATATTTTTCAGTTTATGCTCAAAGTAACTTCAGTTTATCAATTTTTCTTCTTCATTATATTACATTGTTTATAGATTAATTTTAAATAAATAATTTAATATTTAAATAGATTCTCTATTGCAAATTTTCATATTTTTTATTGAAATGTTTTTTAAAAATTTCAATAATTGCATTTTTCTCTAGTTATTTTTGTTGTTCTTGCAAATCATAACAATTTAGTGTTTAAGTGTCCTCAATATTTATTTAGGAATCAGTTAGTTTTCAATATTTTTTCGTTTATCCTCAAAGTAATTTCCTGAATCGGAAGTCTGAATTGGAGAAAAGGCTTAATTTGAGAGTTAAGTTTTCCAATTTTTTACTTTTGCCTTGAAGGGCGGAAATGCGAAAAGGGGAAATACTATCTTTTCCAATAAGCAACACCCTATGCTTTGATTTGCGATTTCTTATTCATCGATTTCCTATTTCTGACATTTAAGATATTTGATTTATGGGTATCGAAAACTGGAAATTCCAGTTTTTGTTAAGGTTATTTGTGGTATCCGCGATTTTTTATTTTCGACATTTCGAATATTAGAAACCGGACACTAAGGTTTTTGTTGAAATAATTTGTTGGATTCGCGATTTTCGATTTTCGATATTTCGAATATTAGAAGGCAAAAAGATCATTTTTATTTATTTATAATGTTTATTCATTTCTTGGATTTTTCGATATTTCGGATCTAATTCTTGGGAATCGGTAATCGCGGATGGTCCAAATAACCCTAAGAAAAACTAGAATTTTCGGTTCTTAATAACCGATTTCGGAAATTTTGTATCGTGTTTTGGAAATCAAAAATAAATATTATAAAATAAAAATATTCATAATATATATAATGTGTTTTTTATTTGTTTATATATATTGGAAATTATATGATTTTATTTTATTTGGAGAAATGAGTTAAAAAGTCATTTAAAATATAATCATTTTAAAGAATAATAAATTTTAATTTATACAGTAAATTTCTGAGAAACAATTTTTTGTAATTGTATCGGATTTATATTTTTCTGAGCATGGTATATGAGGTTTATAGATTGAATAATAACAATTATTTATATTAATAAATATGAAGTATAACCCTGTATGCGAATGATGAGAGTCAAATTGACAAGTACGGAATGGATAGGGCTATTGTGGTAGATTGGTGTTGTACTTGTTTCTGTCACCTATCTTGCACTCATTAAGCATTAAATTTTCCAGTTATTATATCCTGTGATCCAGCAGGGATCCAAGAAGGCGACATGGAGTTGATCAGCGAAGTAGACATTGTGAAATAGGAGTTTATTCTATCTGTTCATATTATTTCTGCGTAACTTCTTTCTCTGCCAAGTTTATAACAATGTTTGTATGCGTGTGATGGATCGTACGACTAATCCTCTTTCACCTCTTCCATTTTGTTTGACACTGCATTAATTAGTCCCTGTTGACGAAGCTCTGTTAACATGTATCAGCTTAAATGGAGGACACGGTCGCTACTCATGTAAGGGACGATTTGACCCGGCAGTCATTTCATTATGTGGTTATAGTGCAATTTCGCTTGGTTAGGAACCGGAAGTGGTACAACAATCGTTTTTCCCCATTAATGGCCTCCTGTTGGTTTTAGCATGGTCATGAATCTTTCTACCTCATTTCGTTGAGTTATTGTTCTTCCCTGATTTTGTTGCAGAACCGTTATGTCTACCTTTGTTGGGTTTTGTTCTGCATCTGAACCATCATACTATGTCCAAGTAGCGTGCCATGTCTCGTCGTACTGGGAGTGGTCACGGTCGTGCACAATGAGGGGCGCGCTTGACAAAGGTAGATGGTTACACCAATGATATTTCTCCGCAAGTTTAGTCCATAATAGATGACTGGGAAACGAGAATGGTAAACGAGAACCTTGCTCGTGATATTGATGGTGGCATCCCCAACCACTATTGGATCATCAAAAACATGATGTGGTCCCTCATGGAGGAAATCCTAGCCAGATGGAATCATACTAAGTTGACAATTTCATAGGCTACATCCAAAATGGTGGAATTAGATATGGTTCTCACCCACAAAAATGTGATGGCCATCTGGAAAAAATTAGCCCTGGGAGTTGACTCCTTGGGTGATGGAGGTAGCGGTAGTGTCTCTATGGCTCCATCTGGTTCAATGAATGTCGACCCAGCTCCTACCATACCTATTGGATCTACAGTTCCTATTTCGGTTCTGAATACAATTAGCCAACTTTCCAAACGAGCTCGTGAATCTGATGCTTCTGTGGGGAAAGTGGTTGTATTTCCACTGAAGCGCAGTATACCATCTTTAGACGATGAACTCTTTGGGCCTTGTCCTATCATTGAGGAAATGTAGGACACATAGGATCCGGATGTCACTACCAGTGGTGCTAACTCATGAGCTTATTTCTGTTTCGTTTTTGTCTATTTGGCTTCCTTTTGTTTACTTCTAAGTTTATGCTAGTTTTTAGTTTTCAAGGTCTGTTCGTAAACATTTGTTCATAGTAATTTTGTACGTAGCCTCCCATATATCACATGGGTTATTGTGGCTCTTTTGAATATCTCTGTAATTTTGTTTAAACTTTACTTAGGCAACAACCTTCATTTTTTGTATGTTTTTTATGCTCTTTACATTACAACTGTATAGTTTTTTGCTTTTGTGGATTGGGCTGGTTGTTAGACCATTGTTTTCACTTGACCAAGATTCTTGATTTTCTGTAATATTTTGCGTCCCACACAGCAAGAAGTGAAAATGGGAATAAAAACTATTTGAACTAAAACCATATCGAAATTGCGCATTTTGCATGTCATTCTTGGGAAAGTGGACAAAAATAAATTTGCAAAGAACAATATTAAAGCTTGGATTTTCGTGTGAGGAAACCGGAAGCCGAAAAGCACGAAAATGTTAAATTCGAACATGTAAATTCCAATTTCCAATTTACCCTTGGGATTTATTCAAAGTGAAAATCAAAGGTTGGAAAGCAAGAAATTAAGAATCCAGAATTCAACATTTCGGAATCCAGAAATACATTTTTGAAGCACAATTACAGGAATACAACTTTTTTCCTAATTACGTTGTATGTTTTGCTCTGATAACATTTTGTAAGATTTAGTCAATAAATAGAGGGTCCTACTGAGGCAAATATCATTTTGACCTCATTTTTGGTTTTCTATGTCCACAAAAACTGGCCTCATGAGCATCATTATTTCCAAGATGGTGATATGAAAGACCAAAATGGGAGGAGAATCCAAGATATGAAATATGTTGGATTTGAAAGATTTGTTGTTTGGAGCGTGTGATAATAACGATCACTTAATGATTAAGCAACAAAAGATTAGTATAGGATTTATATGCAGTATGCTACGGAATCAGGGGTACTTAAAATAAGGAAATATTTATACCATCATAAGAAGGCATCGATGAGGTGAAAAATGTCAAGTTCACACACTATGAGAGAACTTAAGGCTGATAACAAGTGAGGGTAACAGTCACTCCTGCGATTGATATGATGACGTTATAGCATAAACGGGCGACGTTATGATGACGTGAAAATATTTTAGTATGTTTAAGTGATCTTTCACGTCGTCCAACAGATAAGGGAATTATGTACAAATCACATTAATCATGAAAATTCATTATAGATATATTCAACATCATGAAAATCCCGAACTCATAATAAAATTTTGTAAGATTTAGTCAATAAATAGAGCCTCCTACTGAGGCAAATATCATTTGGACCTCATTTATGATTTTTTATATACACAAAAACTGGACTCATGAGCGTCATTATTTTCCCTCTCATGGCTGCCAAAGAAAAAATTGTCAACGTGGTGATACCAAAGTCCAAAATGGGAGGAGATGGGAAGATAAGTTGAGAGTCCTACTGTCGATGAAAGGGCTATATTTTTTGGAGTGACATGGGATGGGTGAATGAGAATGTTTCCAATTCCGATCCAGAATAACAAGTAAGTGGACTGCAGCCACTTGCAGTTATGAGAAAATATGCAAAAGCTATTCGTGCCTAAACAAATAATTTAATGTTGCTACATTGTTGGAGCTTATGCAACATTTTGACTTGTAACTGGGGCTTTAGAGTTTGGAATATGAAGGAACGAGCAATTTCACATTTTGTTATTTCATCTGTTGTTTGATACCTTGTTTGTATTATGAAATATTGATTATTAAAGCATTTTGTTCTTTTTTAGTTTGTCTAACATTGTCAATGTGTATAAAGCACGCTTGTCTAACGTGAGTTTCAAAAACTATAATTTGTAATTCTTGAAGAGAAATTATGACTTTACAGTTCTATAAAGAGATAGAACCCTCTGGAAGGGGCGAGAAGGGTTCAAATTTGAACGATGTATAGGAGACAGGAGTTCATTTGCTTGTGATCGACGCATTCAATTAATTGTATATTCATCTGACACTTTATTTCCTATTGAAGTTATCGCATATGCGTCAAATATATTTTGATGTCTCACTTCCATTTTATTTTTCAAAAGTTGATGAATATACAAAGTAAGCTAGGAGGTTGTTCATTGGAGTTGTAGACGTTATTCTGTAAAGATATTAACCATTATGTGGATTGTAGAGATGTCTCATGCACATGTTTTTGCGAAAAATATGCTTTCATTTTGAAAATTACAACATAAACATTTTCCAAACATCTTACTAAAGAAAGTTTTTTTTTAACGACCACTAAAATTTTCGTTTTACAAGATTTGACATAGAAAGAACTCCAATGTTAAGATTTCAAACAAAGATTTGGAATTACATGCTACTGTTACGAAATTCTAGGACTACGATATATAATTTTTAAGATTATTAACAAAGAGAGCACCATTTCGCTCTGGCGCTTAAACATTGTCAAAATGCATGAAACTTGTATTCGGTATTTCATAAATTGATTATGAATTTATTGAATATAAATTTATTGAGTATATATATATATATATATATATATATATCAAATACCAAATATCAAAATAATATATAGCCACAAATCCGAATACATATATATACCAAATAGGAAAATCGAAGGACATATGTTTTCGGTTTCCAATATCCAAAATATCGAGAATCGAAATCGGGAAGGCAACAAAATATTTTACCAAAAACGTGAATCTCCAGTTTTTGACATCCGAAATATCGAAAATCGAAAATCGTGGACACAGTAAATAACTGTGACAAAAAATGGAATTTTTCGTTTTCCGATAACTGATTTCGGAAATCGGGTATCGTGTTTTGGAAATCGCAAATTTAAAATGCGATTTTTATTTATTTATTTAAAGTTCATTTAAGGAAATAAGAGTTGATCTAAAATTTTTATACATTAATTATTTCCTGATAGCTATAAATATTTCCTACTTAATAACTTTCACAATGAGTGTCTCAGTTCCTGAGACAGTTTAGTCTAAAATGCAACTATTTTAAAATTTCTTGGATTTTTCTTGAAACAAAAGCAGATCTTTTACATTAACAAGTGATAATAAAAAAATAGTATATTTATAGAGAAAACAATGAGAAGCTTCAACCACAATTTGCTTTTAAAGAATTTGAACCAAGTGACCTTTCCTTTTATTTCCTATGTTGGACAAATGCGGAGGCATGAAAGATATGTAACTCTTGATATTGCAGTGAATGTAAGCTTGTTTCCAATATCTATTCTAACATTTTGTACGGTCATACCTTAGCATTTATGAATTGTTAAACCCCATGCTATAGGAAGTGGTATTTGCTTACGAGATGCTCTTGTTATAGGAGATATTGAAACATAAGTATGATTCAAAGCATCCCATAAGGGTCCTTTGTAATAGAGGAATTCGACAACAACAAAATATGGTAAGCTAGGAGGTTGTTCATTGAAGTTGTAGACAATATCAATGACAATTTCAAAATGCTTGAAACTTGTATTCGGTATTTGATAAATTGGTTATCAATTTAT
>LPNX010112244.1:172978-276453 GCA_001517045.1 Pseudotsuga menziesii | reverse complement strand
TTTGGAGGTATTTTCCAATATTTTTTGAAAATAGGGGTATTGTTTCATATGCCACGAACGAACGTGCTATGGCATAGTTTCACTAAGTGAAGACCCCGTGAAAAATTCGAATTGAAGAAGTCATCAAATTTTGGAAAACATTTTTCTGACTAGTGGGGCAAGTAAATGCTTGGGAATGCATGCCCAAGCCATTACTCACCCATTACTTCCATTTTCCTCACCCATTCTCCTTCACGTTGGATTCCTTCATGCAGCTAAAGTTTCCTGTGTGTTATCATTCATGTTTTTGCTCATTTTCCTCATATTTGCATGCCCAGAAATTCGTTTTGGTTATTATTCAGCAAGTGGGAAAGAAAGATTTACGTTCTCCTGTGTTTTCATGGATTCTCCAATGGTTGGGCACCATTTTTACTTTCTTGAGTGACCAAGAAGTTAGATTCACGTTTATGGGTTTCATAATGGGCGTTTTGGCTCCCATATTCCCATAGTCACCTTCAGAAATCAAAAGCACAATTTGGGTTTTTGCAGAGGTCGATTTTGGCCCTATGAAGTCATTAAATGATTGTTGAAATCGTATTTCTCTCCCTGTTGTTTTCTCCATCTGCAAATCTGTTTTCGGGTTTCCCAACATTTTTTTTCCAAGGACCGACAACTAGTATTTTGTTGTATGTGCACTCTTTCCTTAGTTTGAGTTGTTATACTCTTTGATTTGGTCTGAATCAGTTAAGAGTGGAAGATGTAATTTTCCTGATAAATCTAGTGCATGAGGAACCTCACTGAGATATTTTAGGGATGATTATCCCTTACTTCACATCCTGAATAACACTAGAAGGGAATGCATAGCCTAAGGGACTGTACAGCAGAGAAGGGGATGATTCCTTGTGTTGGGAAAGCCAAGTCAGATCTTGTGTAAGTGTCCATAAGTTTTGACATATCTTTGGCTATGTGTGAGCCTGCTAGTTTCCTTTTCCTTGGGGAAATCATGCCCAACTCGGGGGTGGCGGTGTTACTGAGAGATTAAGGAGCAAACTGGCCTATGGTTGAGTGGAACGTTGCAGCGGCATAGCTGGTTGCGGGAAGCTTCATTCGAAGATAAGTATTCTTGTGTAATCACCCATGCTACTGTATTGTTTATATGAATTATGATGAACATGTTAAAATTTGATGAATGCTTGAATTAAATGTAATTTGCTTCCGCTGAATGATAATTCGTATGCATCTGTGTATCTGGAGTTCAATGCATTTTAGTTTATGCTTTATGGGGCTAAATGCTCGGGTAGATAGTATTATGGTAGTGTCTTCTTCATCGATCGGAGGGTCAGGGACGTTACAATTACCGCACAAACTAGCACCCCAAGGTGCAGGGTTTGCCAGCTCATCGCACAACGTGTAGACTTATGATAAAAAGATCTAGGGGGGCTTCCAAGGTTAAGACTACTATGGATTTAGCACTAAGAGTTTAGGGGAATTAGAAGAGAAAACCACAATAGAATTAAGGTTTAAAGTAGAAATATAAGAAAGGGTGATGTTAGGAAGGGGATCAAAACCCTAGAGACCAATGTCTTCACTAATTGGGTTATGGAGTCAAGTAACTTCCACCATAAGATTTGGCACAAGAAACTCAAAGGAAATAGGTGTTGGCTAGCAATCACACATCTTAGTCAACTTATAGGGCTTATGCAACTTAAAGAGTCTATGAGGGATTTACCATAGTAAACACTTGCCAAAAGAGCTAGGGTTTTAAGGGTTGAAGGACAAGGAAGGATAGTGGGTGAGACACCAATCTAGGAATAAACTCCTAACACACCAAACAATGTTTCAACCTTTCATAAAGACAAACAAGAGTGCTTACTTGATCATCACCAATAGCTTCAAGAAACAAGCAAGGAAACTCCACAAGGGCTAGTATTTCAAGGGCTAAAGACACAAGAGGAGAGTGGACGTAGGACCAAACAAGGAAAGAAATGCCTCAAACAAACCAATTAGTACTTCAACCTTTCATAAATATAACCAAGAGTGATTACTTTAATTATCATCAATAGCCTTGCATAATCACATAAATCCATCCACTACACAAGCATTGCATAAATTCTTCATGAAAGTTGTTACAATAACTCATATATGCCCCAAAAGGATCCAACTCTTAGTCTTTCACGGGATTTATCCCTCATTTAAAACATGAAAATGAAGCTAGGAGGAACTAGCTCGCCTGGCAAAAGGAGCGTGAGGAGGAGCTCTCCTTTTATAGGAGAAATGCTTCTACTTCCTCTACAATGAAAAATGAAGAAGTCCACTAAAAACCCTAAATCAGGGGGAAAAGACATCCTCCAACAAAATGAAGAAAAAGAAGTCCACTCTAAGTACATCAAGTAAGGCCCAAAGAAGGCCTCCAACTAGTTCGCTAGTCCAAGTCTAGGCTGAGATCCATTAAATGGTGTTTATTATGACCGCTAAACTCTCCAAAGGATGGGTGCTACATCCAAACCACGAGAAAAACTGTGTGCTAGAGCCAAAACTACTATTTGATACCATGTGTCAATGCCCAAGAAGACTTAGATGTGTGGAATGTGAAGAGTCTCTTCATACAAGAGGGGTACATGTGGGACAAGGAAACCAAACACTTCATCCATCAACCAATGAAATCCCTCCAAGGCATGCCACATCATCCAAGTTATGCCCCAAAATATGTAGTCAAGTTCCATGTCATCCCAATCATGCCTCAACATATGTATAAAGTGCCCAAGAGTATCCCGCATGTGGTGTAGGAGCCAAGTAAATGATTAATTGTTCATGCCTTCATGTGTGCAAAGAGTGCTTATGTGGGCAAATGGGTCCAAACACACCACCACCTCACCAATAGAATACCTCCAAGATGCCAAGTCATGTATGTTATGCCTTCAAATATGTGTCCATGAAGATCAATGATGATGTTCCATCAAGATACAATTTCCATATGTACAATATAATGCCCCAACAGATGTATAAGGTGTAAGATCAACCCCAACATGCACAAAGGGTAATCCCTCACCTTGTGGACAGAGGATATTGAAATGAATCTCTTTTCAAATGATGCCTCCTCCCAAGCAACCCCTTTTATTCAACCCTGTGCTATGGTTATTCTGCCGCCAAAGAACTGCTCACGGTGCATGCCCCAACAATGTGCCCTAGTGTTGTTGCACTGTCTTGCAATCTAGACTCAAAAGTCTGCTGAGACAAACATATATTTTTGCTTGAACAAACAGTGGTACATGCTGCTACATACTCCTTATTCATGGATTCAAATATTCCTAGGTACAAATGTTGGAAATGGTTGCAAGCTGCCACAAGATTGATTTAGTACTGCCCTTGGGTTCAACACCTAATACTGCTGAGTTTACTTGTTATTTTGCAGGTCACATGAGGAAGGGTACAGTGCTAGGGTTTTTACTGACGGAAATCCATCCAAAATCTATCCATAATTGAGCCCTAAAAGAAACTTCAATAGTCTTTAATTACTGTCATAGTTTGCTTCGATCTTTGTAGGTCGTGATGGAGGCCAAAGTTGCTAGTATACCGTCCACATACTGCAAAAAAAGGCCCATAAAATGACATGAACAACCCTGTAATATGTGCCAAAGGAATATAAAAAGGGCTCTTGGAATCTTCCATAAACATTGTCACAGAACTGCTGAATATAGTTAGGGTTTGATGGCTTTGCATGTCCAGTATGTGGTCTCCATACAAGAAAGTTTGAGGGGATGTTTTGTTGGTACAGGGCTCAAAATGTTGGTGATAATCCTCCTTCCTTTTCTTGATAAAGGGATTAAATATGTAAACAGTTATGAGACCTTGGTTGAAGTTCTTATTACTGGTCACAACAACCCATAATTATTCTAACCCTTCTTCATGTATCACCATGTTTCTCCAAACCAAGTGTGTGACAGAAGATGAACCAAATCCATACCTTCACAAATGTCTTGAAATCAGATGTGTACCATTAGAGGGCATTGTTTGTCATATGTTTTTATAGACTGAAGATATCCATTATTAAAAACATCAATAATCTAGGCTCCAAAACAACCATTTGTTAAAAGTATATCTGCTAGTTTGAGTAGCTTCTTGTACGAATGATCAACAATATTTGTGTTTCCTTCACACCATAAAATACTGATAACCCAAGCTCAGGCCCAAAAATTGTTACATACCACTGAGATTTTCCCTTTTTAGGTGCAGTTCAAACATTGGTGACTGTTGGTTTCACCTCAAAAATTTGTGCCCTGGTCCACAGGCCAAATTACAGACCTCAGTTCTGCTTCCTTGACCATTGGTAAGGCGCACTAGGACCTTGATAGATATATGTGTGTGTTGTTCTGAATCAGGGCCAACCTCACGAATATTCCATTCCTCATGTAACCTGGGTAGGGCTGACCCAATGATATTATTTATGATAAGGCTACTGCTATTGGTGTTTTCCTTGGTCCAAGCATGGGACCATGCTACCACAAACCTTTCACTAACTACTAAAGTGAAAAAGCGCCCAACAATTTTGGTGGTAACGTCTGCCTCCAACTTGGAGACATGTGCTCTGCCTTTATTTTGATCTAACTGCTTCTTCTGCACACATTCTCATAGTGCCGATACTTTCGGCAATAGTAACATTGAATTATGGATTTGTCTGTCCATTTTCTGCCTTTCCCCTTCCGATTCTTAGATTATTTAGGCTGATCTGATTGTCCTTACTGTTCTGGTGTAATCTTATTATCCTTTACTTGTTATGGTTATGATTAATTAGGGATAAGCTTATTATCCTTTACTTATGATAACGTAATACATGTGGTTAATAATGACTAGTATTCCCATTACCTCTTGCTTATACATAACTAACATGAGCTAATAGGTTTGATTACTCATAATGCTCGTATTGATTACTATAATCTAATTACACGAGTTTAAATCAATTAAGATTAAAGGAATAAATCATACTAATAGAAGTAGTAGTAATAGATAAAGTATGGTTATATTTTATGCTTATTATATAGACCATCAAGCTTATTAAACTAATATCACCAATCAATGGATATTCAACCATATTCATCATTACCGTGATCTTACCTATGTTACCTCTTTCTCTGAGCTCACATGTTAAGCTGGATTGAATAGACTAAGCATGAAGTACCATGCCATTTGAGTATCATTCTACTTGCTTCCTTATATTTCCATATATGTCATATTCTCACCCAATAATCAATGATAATGGTTCAAATTGGGCATGTAGTACTCCATACATCCAACCTATGTACTTTCTATAATAGATGACCTTACTACTCTTATTGCCTTTGTAATAGCTCCAAGTTTAGATAGACTGTGTGACTAATGTGAACTAAAGGATATTGTATAACTGGTAACTACTAAGGGTTAGTATCATATATAATGGTAACCAAAGCTAGTATTTAAATCATAACTAGTAACAATATGCTCTTAGTTAACTCACATGTAGCTATATTCAGTGAACATATTGTAATTCCAACTCTATTTTACGGATATGTAGTATGATATCCAGCTTTATGTAAGTGTATTTTTCCCATATGTTTCAGGTTTCATCATTAATCTATACACTCCATGCTTAAACACTATGTAGAATATGGTGTTTATTATGTGAAATAGCTTATCCCGTAATCAATGTATGTGAAATCAAAGCAAGTAAGCATCATCATAACATATAAAAGCTATACTAGTAAACTACCTTATTTCCGTAATTAAGGTATGATTCCAACTATCTGTATTATGTAGATAGAACTCGTATCACTTACTAGTACTAATACACTTTATCCCAGGAACAAGTGATATTGAGCTTGCTTAATAAGGGATAGCTTATGACCCTGTTACATATAAAGAGCAGTACTAAGGTATACATCATGTATTGTTATTACTCTATGTATCATCATTATATAAGCCTTTGTTATGACCATATAGCTTTATTTCCATTTCCTTGTCACACCCATTACCTATCTGATGATTCATAAAATATTTTAATTCCATTGATGAAGATGATGACCTAGATGCAGCGAGGGAATTCTTTCAAAATCATTTTTTTTAAATTAACAGCTCCGTCGCTCTAGCGTCGACCGTTTGTGCAACTCTCTGACGAGCTTGCTATACTAGTGACGAAATTTCCGTCGCTAGTGGTAGTCCAATTGGTATGAGAGAATAAATTCCCAATAAGCACCAAGGATATCAGTTCAAAAGGTAATCCAAATGCCAGAAGGCAACATTCCAGGTAATGCAATAACACAACGAATGAATAAAAAGGGATTGAGTGATTAAAATTGAAAGAAATTTAAGCTTCATTACACAATGGTCAATTCAAAGGAATCCACTATATTGTAAAATAATTCCATGAAAATCAAATGATTATTGTACAGCTAACAAACCGATTTTTCTCAAACTTAAGCTCATAAAGAATGATCCTTGCATTGCAAGGTCAATTATAGACAAACCTCTCAATCCATTGAAAATGAAGTTTATCTCTACCTGCACTGCTTCCCCAACTGTGGTAGTGATATCGTAAGTAATGTCTTCAAATGTTTCATCTATAAAAAATATTGTTGTGGTAAGTTTCTTTCTAGCCAAAACAACCTCTAACTCATATTGAGATGGAACAGACAGTCTTGGACCATTTTTTACAGAGTGCTCAAGGGACTTGTAAGCAGTCGATACCATGGTATGCAATTGAGAATCATTCTCCAATTCTTTAACTACCTCGTGAATGTAGTCTAGAAGACTAGAAGCTATTTCAGTTCCAAGGCACATTGCCGAATAACATAGGTATAAAAGTTCCCATGTCTTACATAAAGAAGCTCTGCAACAAAGCAAGTATAAGTGGGAACCAATTTGATTCATATAGCAATATGCAAGTCTTTAGTTTTATTTCCAAACAGTTTCTTAGTTCAGGAATATCTTATCACAAAAAGGGCATGGTGTTACTATGATTGTAACTGAATAATGTCACTTCTAAGATGTTGCTCAACAATGCAAACTAAGACAAGACTAGTATAGAAAATACTGCATGAAAGGAGCACAATATAAAATATAGAATTAACTAATCCAAAAATATTGAATTCCAACATGGTGTAAAATCATTGTTTTTGGTGAATTATATAGTTGTTTGTTCCGCGATTCTGGTCAGTGCAAAATATATTCATATATAAACAAAATTGGCTCACTACTTCAACTGAATTTCAACAATAACATAAGAGTTTAATAGATATTCTAGTATCTATAGTATTATGGTTGTTGGGCAAATCCACTAAGAAAAACAACAAAACTACATAAAATATTTAAATTGACAGTACAATTAGAAATTAATTGCATGAAAGTGGGTATTGTCTAGAGAGCAATGGAAAATAGAACATCTAAGATTCTAATAACAAGCTCCTAAGATTTCATTGCTATGGACTTCTAGGTCGTATGAAATTGCCTCGATGTGTATAAAAGTTAATAGTCATGCAGAAAAAATTTGCTGCCAAGCAAGGATGTTGGTCCATATGTTGACATTCGCTAACATGCTAAAGTTTATTACAGTTTAACTGTGAGTCTTATTAAGTATACAATCCTTAACTCCATCAGTGTGTTCTAGTGACAAGTTGGAGTGCTTACAACAATAATGATCCAGGTTCAAAACCCACCAGGCTCAGTCCTTAGTGCACATGCTCAATGCACACTGAGCCTGTTTTTTCTAATATTTTGCATTGATTATGCACTTTTTAGCAACACTTTCCATCAGTGTGGTATAGTGACACAAAAGACATGAAATTTGGGTTGTGTAAAAAATCAAACTGTGTCGCTATAGTGACACTTCCCCGTCGCTATAGCAACACATCCATCGTCTCTATAGCAACACTTGGTTGTCGCTATATCGACGGAGGCACATGTTTAAAATATGTTTATACTAGTGACGCGTCGTCGCTGTAGCGACGAGGTGTCTTCGCT
The DNA here is from genome assembly GCA_001517045.1 of Pseudotsuga menziesii. NCBI lineage: Eukaryota > Viridiplantae > Streptophyta > Pinopsida > Pinales > Pinaceae > Pseudotsuga > Pseudotsuga menziesii. Next base: position 268,485 of record LPNX010112244.1, on the reverse strand, counting down.
ATAGAAACAATTCCATCGTCGCTATAGCAACACTTTGTTGTCACTATAGCGACGAAGGCACATGTTTAAAATATGTTTATACCAACGATGCGTCGTCGTTGTAGCGACGAGGTGCTGTCGCTATAGAGACGAAAACACCTTTAACGTTTTGACGGACTTGATATACTAGCAACAGAAATTCCATCGCTAGTATAGCAAGCCCTTCGGAGAGTTGCTCAAACGGTCGTCACTAGAGTGACGGAGTTGTTAATTTAAAAAAATGATGTTGAAAGATTGTTAATACATCAACAAGGTTCAGATGTATTAGTTCCAATATATATCCAATAGCAACAAAGAAATAATACCAATGTTACTCTAAACCATGAACAACCTTTTCAAATGGAGGAGCTTTGTTTATATGGAGATCTAGGCTCAAAAACTCCTTGATAAAATAATAACATCCATAACAAATCCCTATATCTAATCTAGGAATGCATAACCAATAATATCCATCTAACCCACTTGGTGGACAAGTTCAGTAATAAAATATTGGTGGCTATGCCACATGTACAAATCTCCAAGTGAAAAAGGATGCACCCCCGCAAAGTGGGAAACAAACCAATCCAAGTCAATAACAAACTCATCAATCACCTCCAAGAGAAAGTTTCTCCTCTAAAAATGTGCAAAACTCCTCATTTTGTTCACACATGTGGCATGCAAGAGATAAAGACTCATGTGGAGCATGCGTGGCATCTTGTAGGGTGCATCCTCAACAATAAAGGCCAAGAATAAGTCCAAATGTGGTCTTCAAGCTATACCAATGGTCATATCCAAGATCCAAAGTGTCAAGCCCCTATCCAACTCATGTTTTTTCTTGCCAAAACAACAAAATCCACCATGAACTAAGGGTACAGCCCCATCCAATCAACCAAACATGAATAAATTAAGTGAAGTGGCTCCAAATATATGCCAATCAATCCAACTGATCCACTCTCTAGGCTTGCCAATGCCCTCATAAACATGAACATGGTTGACTAAGTTCAGTTACTATTTAACATGATTCAAGGCCATTTTTTGTCACAGAGGTAGACAAATAAAAAATTGCTAGCAACAATATGAAAGTCAACATTTGGTATGCAAAATCAGTAGACTATATGATTTTTGTTTTATTCTAAATGAGAATTTTTTTGGAGTTAAAAAAATGCAGACTTTGAAGGTTTTATGACTTCCAGATTTGGGTCGGGGTTACAACATAATTTCCAAATATAACAATAGCATGCAAAAGCTTTTGATTTATTCCAAACCGTACCAGTAAGGTTAGAGAACTAAGTAGTAGGATGCAAAAGAGTTTGATTTTTTTTAAATTTAGGAAATTCCTTAAATTTTAGTGCCATTAATGATTTAATCCCTTTTTACCTCCTAAGAACGTTGATGATCCTCTCAATCACTATACAAGCCACCATGATTTAATTTTTTTCCTTGTCTCATTTGTGTTTGAAATTTGTTTACATTGTCTCTAATGCCACCTTTTCATGTCTTCTTTTTCTCTTATACACATCTCATCGACATCTTTGGTGCAGTTCGATTATGTTTTCTCGTTGCTTAAGTTTTGTTTTTTTAATTGATGTTTGTGATGGTGTTACTTCCCCAAAGATAATTTTTGCATCTGGTTAACATCATTATATCTAAATTGATTCTTTTGCATGTTAAATGTACATATCAATGACATCTCTTATGCATTGATTTTGCATTTTGTTTATTATGGTTGTATCCACTATTAAAAAGAGTAATAACATGAAATTTGGTGGAATGTGGAAAGTATCTTATAATGAAACATGAAACTTTCTTGTAATGTAGGACACTTTAAGTGGTGCCTTTTTTTGGTATTTTATTTGTGCCTTTTCTATTATTGTGTATTGATCATGCACTAATTTTCTTTTTGCATCTAATTTGCTTCTTTTGTGTATCTTGTTTTGTGTCTCATCTATTCTTGAAATTAGTGTACATCACGCCTCTTATGTGGTCTTGCATCATTTATGTCTCTTATATGCATCTCATTTGTGTTTTCAGTGCATCTCCATTGTGTATTCTTTGTGTCTAAGGTTAGTGTTTTTTATTGATGTTTGTGACAGTGTTTCATTCTTGGGGATTATTTTTTGTGTTTGATTAATATTTTCTTTGTGTCTAAATTAAGCCTTTCTTATGTCTAATGTGCATATTAAGGGTGTCTCTTGTGTGTTGAAATTGCATCTTGTTTATTATTTGTTGTGTTCATTGTGGAAAGTAACAATACCATTAAATTTGTTGGAATGTAGAAAGTCTCTTATAGTGAAGCTGGGAACTTTCTTGTAACGTAAAAAAATGGGTAACCTATTAGCACAGGTTATTCCACTAGTGTGGCATTTTAGATCAAGACAAAGAGTGTATAAAAGGAAGGTGGATGCATTTTATTTGGTTTAAGATTGGACACCCCTTGTGGGCTACTTATTCTTTGTCTTCACTATAGGGAGGATTATATGTAAAGAAATGTCTTGAATTTTTTCTCCATTTATGTATTATTTGAATGCATTCCATATTTTATTGGTTCAGTTGTCAGTTTATTAATGTCTATTCCTTTTTTAGATGTCTACTATGTTTTTATAATATTGGGTATTGGAGCTGAGCTTTGATTTTGGGAGAGCAAAAACTTGAATACATTCGTACTTTACATGATGTGTAAATGGGTACATGTTGGTTGTAAATCCTACCTAAGTATGCACAACCCATGATGAGTTTTGTTGTTCTTTTTTTGTGAGTGCATTTAGCGTGACTATAGTTGTATATACCTTTAACCAAATCAAAAAGTGTTTTGACCAACACTACAAGTAGACTTGTATGGGTGCTAGTTGTTTGTGCCAATTTTGTAGGTGAACTTGCATGTGTGTTGGGTGTTTGTCTTGGTGTTGTAAGTGGCCTTGCATGTATGCGGGGGTTGGGTTTTTAAATTCAAGGATTGTCTTCTAGATGGAGTTGATGTGACAACACAATGGATCCTAAATTATGATGTAGAGTTAATGTATTTGGTGGATGGGGGTAATTGAAAATAACAATATCATTAAATTTGTTGGAATGTGAAAGTTTCTTACAATGAAATTGGAAACTTTCTTGCTATGTGATAAATTGGGTAACCTATTATTTTTTGGTGTTACACGGATTTAACTTGTTAGATTAAATTAGAGTGTATTCAATAAAAGGCCAATAGTACATGTGCACATTTTTCCCATGGAAAATTGTTGATATTGCAACACTTGTGCGTTTCTATAGCGACGAACATGACCCCCTTTTTTCGTGGAAAATTTTCGTTGTTTTAGCAACACTTTCCACAGCGTGTGCACTGAGCCTGTTTTTTCATCAGTGTGGAAAACTTTCGTCATTTTAGCAACACTTTCCACCAGCGTGTGCAGGTTAAAAAGTGCACAATCAATGCAAAATATTAGAAAAAACACAATAAGATAGTAATAAAAAGTGCCACCTAGAGCATCTAATTTTTCATCATAAATACTGAGGAATTTTTTACCAAAAAAATATGAAGGATAGGGACACAATAGATGTCGTCCTTGACTTATATTGTAATGGTTAGATGCCGGAGGCAAGGTAGGTTGTGGATGTCCCTGATGGGGTTTTGCTATGTAGTAAACTTTAAAGTTTTTTTGTTATAAAAATGCAAAGAATACAGGTACAATAAATTATGTCTTGAACTTATATTTAGGAAGTAAGGTAGGTTTGCCATAAGGTTGTGGATGTCTCAAATAGGGGTCTTGATATGTAGTGTTGTAAGGTGTATTTTTATTTTAGGAATACATTAGTGTGAGACAGAGGGCTCTGTAACTAGGGTTTTGGAGGGTAGCTCGATGACTGCACTATGTTACTAGCAATCCTTTTTGAACCTGCTCGTGACCTACCTTTTTTTGTTTGGCCATTATTAAGTACTTGTTAGGCTTGCTCGGTTTAGTGGGTCGTATTTATTGTCACGGTTCCCAGGCGTGATGCACTTGGTTTTTTGTTGGTTATGTGCTCATTACTGTTTCGGGAAGTGCGGCTCTATTTAGGGTTTCTTGCGGTCACTGTTTCTGGGCGTTGTAGACCTTTGAGAAGGCATCATGGTTTGGTGAGTTGATGATTGTGTCCATTCTTATCTCCTGCACCTCTCGCGGGTCGTCTGCTGACTGTTGGGTGAATCATTGGTACTGAGCGGTAGCTTTCTGTATTTTTTATGAGTAAAAGTGTGGCTTGTGGATTTTTTTTTTCCGGGAACTGCGGTCTCTACTTAGGGTTACATCGATCATTACCTCCAGGCGTTGTGGACTTTCGAGAAGGTATCTCAGTTTGTTGGGCTGACGACTGTGTATGTGACTTATTCTCCTGCGCCTTTCATGGGTCTTCCGTTGACTGTGGGGTGAATCATTGGTAGCGGTTGGCAGTTTTTTGCATTCTTTTTGCGAAAAGGTGCGGCTTTTATGGATTCGACCCTTGTACAACTCGACTTCTTCTTCGAGACTAACCGAGGTACTTTTCTTTGTCGGAACTGGTTTTCCTGTCAACGTTTATTGTTTCTTTTGGGTACTAGTTTATGGGTTGTTGGTTGCGCGACTACCCACATGGAGTCCTCCCTCTGTCCAAGAGGAATTAATACCAACCATGTTAAACAAGTGGGAATCAAGGTGGGTGGTTTTTTGTGGTTTTATCTTGTTTTACTGTTTACCGGTCGGTGGTTGACGGTCCTTGCCGATTTCCGGTAAACTGTTAGTTAGTTCTCCTCTTGTGTCGACAGGGTTTTTGGGGCTGTCATCGGTTTTTGGTTTACTCCTGTTCTGTTAGGGCTTGGGTTCCACACAGTTGCTCTTTGTGGTGGGGTACCCCATGAGACTTTTTGGGGGTTAGGGGCTTCTGTCTTGACTGGTATGGAGTCTTCAAGGCTCTGTCCGCCTACCTGCCCTCCGGGGGGGATGGTCCATCCTTCTCGGTATAGCTCTCGTAGGAAGTCTAAAATCATGACTGCTCTTGAGTCCAAGCGGTGTTACGTACTTGGGAGAGACGTAATGTTGGATAGGGTATCTGAACTATGCCGAAGGGCACTTATTAGGTGTCTTGAATACTGCTCCATGAATAGGGAGGAGTGGTTGGCTTGGGAAACTACGCACTAGAAGCCCATTCTTAACTATGTTCCCACCATTAGTCTTCTTTCCAACCAATGGCTGGTCTTTGTCTTTCTTGAGGACTCGGATGCCTCTCGAATCTTGAATTCGCTCTGGACTATTGCAAACAACTCCCTGGTTCTTAGCCGTTGGCATTCCAATTTTGACCTGCTCAAAGAAAGAGTAGTCAAGAGACATCTCTGGGTTTTGATGCCTGCTTCACCTTTCCCTCTGTGGAACAAGGAGTCCCTGATAGGTATTGCCAACACACATGGGAGGTTTGTGGCTTTGGAAAAAGAATCCCACTTTATTTTTTATAAGTGAATGGCCAAGGTACTTGTTGAGATGGATGTGTTGAAGGGGCTCCTGCCTGATATTGATATTGTAAGCAATAGCTCGGTCTTCACACAAAGAATGGACTATCTAAACATGCCTTTCAGGTGTAGTTAGTGCCATGAGATTGGACATTTGAGGAGTAAGTGCTCTTCATTACTTCATGGACATCCCTTAAACATTGGCTTCACTAACTTCGAGCTGTCTTCTGGCTCTCCCTTGGAGGCCTCTCCTCTTGTTGATTATTCAGGTACTCCCACATTTGTCAGCCCTTATGACTCCTCTTCACCAACTTCTTTTGGTGACCTTACAAAGGGGGAGTTACAATATATCTAGGACATTGAGAATATAGCTTTGGCTACATCCGCTACTACTCCTTCTTTGGTCCCTATCATTGCTTCCTCTTCACCTCTCCCCATTGCCCCCACACTCACTGCTACTTCTCCTGAGTCACCTCCCTCCTTCACTTTGGAAGACTTTCCCCCTCTCCAGAGGAACTCTCCTCCTATTGTTATTGACACTTTGCACAGTCCTACTTCCTCTCCTTCTTTCTTGGATCCTTCCCTACTTAAATCCTTATCCATTTTCTCGGACAAGACACAGGTCTCTCCTTCTACTCTCCCACTGGATTCGATCAGGTTTGAGATTGTCACTATCCGGAAAGCCAGGAAAAGCAAACCATCATCTATCCCTTTTGATGAGACTGGACCCTCAAGTCTCTACACCCCCCTCTTAGCAAGGATCAAAGCTGCTGCTAGATCCCAGAACTCTCCTCAGGCACTTAGAGCATAGTCACCTGTTGAGCAGGTTGACCCATGAAGATTATCTCTATGAACATTCACGGGTTTGGAGGGATTACCAAACAAAAATCCCTTAGGACATTGTTCTCCTCCTTGAACCCTGACATGATTCTGCTACAAGAAACTATGTGTGACCATTTTTCTGCTCTCCGTCTGTTTTCCAAGATGAGGCCAAGCTGGGAATTTTGTGCACTTGACTCCCAAGGCCTTTCAGGGGGACTTCTCACATGATGGAACCCCCACCTCACCCGGTGTAAGGCTTACCACTCCTTTGTTGACATCTTAGTCAAATCCTAATTTAAAGGCCTTGATCTATTTTCTCCATTATGAATTGCTATGGGCCCTACTCTAATATAGCCTTCTTCTGGGACAATGTACTGGCGGGGGGCATATTTGACTATCCCATTCTCATTTTAGTTGGGGACTTAAACTTTACTCTCTCATATGCCGAGATTTGGAGTGATAGAGCTCGCATTGATCACATGGTGCACTCTTTCTCTCGCCTCTTGGATTCTACTAACATGGCGGACCTAGCCCCCCCACACTCCTAGCCCTACTTGGAGGAATGGTCGTGTGGGCCAAGAGGGAGTAAGTAAAAGACTTGATAGATTCATGGCATCACTCCATCTTCTTCCTGCTTTAAATCACTACAATTCTTGGATCCATCCCTTGAAGATCTCATATCGAACTTTGTACCTTCCTGTCATCTTTATCCTTTCAAGTTCAATAGGGCCTAGCTCATGAAAAAGGATTTCTGTGAACTTGTCAACTCTTCTTGGGTATCTCAACTCCACCCCACATTAGACCCAATGTCTGCTCTCACCTTTAAACTTCAGAGACTCAAGGGCACTGTTAAGGATTGAGAAAAAGGACGTCCCTAGCCAAAGCTAAAGAGGCCAAAGAGATTGATATTGCCATTCATGATCTCCTTACTTCTCGGATCTATGGTATCCTGATTGTTGATGAAGCCACTCAACTCTCACAACTGAAGGCTAGAAAAAATCTTTATTGGCGCATCAGGTTCTCACATGGAAACTCAAAAGCAGAGTCGACTGGATTAACGAGGGTGATGCAAATACAAAAAATTTCCATTCCTATGCTTCAGCTAGAAGGAATTCGAAATCTATATGGGCCCTGCAGGGGTTTGGGTGCACAACACTTTTCAGACTTGTTTACTAATGATGGTGCTTCTAATATTGAGGATCAACTCAAAGTCGTTAGGATTTTTCCTTCTTTTGTCTAGGAGGAAGATAAAGAGTGTTTTCTGGCAGATTTTACACTCGATGAAATTGAAAGTGTGCTTAAAGGTTTCAAAAAAGATAAAAGTCTCGGCCCTGATGGATGGCCTGTTGAATTCTTCCTCCATTTCTTTGATCTAGTCGGCCATGACATTCTTAACGCTGTAGATCAATCTCGGGGAGAGGGGAGGGTATCGGGTGCTCTTAATGCTACTTTTATCACCCTCATACCAAAATGCGACAAGCCACTTACTTTTGCTGACTTTAGGCCTATTTCCCTCTGCAACTTGGTTTATAAGAGCATCTCTAAGCTGGCAACCATCATATTAAAACCCTTACTAGATAAAGCTATCTCAAGAAACCAGTTTGGTTTTCTCCACAACAAACAGATCATTGAGCCTGTGGGCATTACCCAGGAAGTACTACACTCCATTAAATTGGAAAAGAAGAAGATATTGGTTCTTAAGTTAGACCTTGTAAAAGCCTTTGATCGGGTAAACTTGACTTTTCTTAGACTAGTTCGCTTACAGATTGTTGTCCCAGTTGTGGGTGTCAATTGGATTATGAGATGTGTGGAATCCTCTAATTTTGCTTTCCTCATCAATGGGACACCCTCCAGTTTTTTCCCTATCTCGAGGGGCATCAGGCAGGGATTGCCCCTTTCGCCACTCCTCTTTATCTTGATTATTGAAAGTTTGAGTTTACTTATATCCAATACACAACATAGGGGGGCTATTACTGGTATCAAGGTGTCACCAAGTTTAAATCTTACCCACTTGTTATTTGTTGATGATGTCAAACTGTTTGGTCTTGAGACGATGGAAGAATGGCAGAATTATAAAGAAATATTAGATCTCTTTTGTTTTGCTACGGGTATGAAAATCAGTGAGGAAAAATATTCTTTTCTGTATAAAGATATTCATGAGACTATCAGAGCAAGGATCTTCTCCTTGTCGCCTTATAAAATGGAGCCCCTGTCTGTTGGCTTCAAGTACTTAGATACTATCTCAAGCCGCCGGGATATTATGTTCATGATTGGTGTTGGATTATCAAAAAGATTGAAAAAAGGATAAGCAATTGGACTTACACGCTGTTATCACTTGGAGGTAGACTGATTCTGGTCAAATCGGTTCTTTTGGGACTCGCTGTATATTGGCTTTCTCTGGAACGTATGCCTAGATATATATTAAACTATCTTCGACGTTCCATCTTCAATTTCCTCTAGGGGAATTCAAATGGGAACCCCAAATTACACTTGGTCAATTGGCATACGATCTCCAGGCCATATGAATTTGGTGGGTGGAATATAAAGAACCTGCACTGGTTCATCTTAGCACTTAGACTGAAAATCTTCTGGATGGTGTTGAACGGAGAGAGCATCTGGTCTCCCATTATCAAGCATAAATATCTTAAAATAAGCATGTCGATGAATGGCTAAGCCAACAAGTGTTTACTATCCAGGGCGCATCCTATACTTGGAATGGTTTCATCAAGGCGATATCATGGATCACGAGATGTTTGGGAATGGCCGAAGCATAAAAATTGGTATAGACCCTATTGTTGGCTTAAGCTCTGATTATATCATGCCTGAGGATCTCAAGATTTATTTAAAAGACTATGGTATCACTTACCTCTCCGTTGCCTGCAACTGGGGAACTGAAGCTTCCTCTCGGGCCTGCTGGATTATAGCTGGAGATCTTAATTTAGGTGGTCACTGGAAGGAGACTTGGACAAATTACATTGATGGGCTATCACATGGCTGCATCAGACTAGGTGAAGTATTGGACTCTTTAGTCTGGATGTTCAATAAGAGAAATGGCATGGTCAGTGCTAAATTGGCATACGACCTCATTACTTCGAGCACTCTCATTGACCGTTCTGACGGGGCTCTCATCCTGATATGGAAATGCAACATCCCGCTGAAGGTGATATGTTTCAATTGGTTATGTTTGTCTAACCGTATTAATACCTGGGATAATTTAAACAAAAAGGGTTGGATCGAACCCAATTGGTGCAGCTTATGTAAATGTGCAACTAAGTTTGTCAATCATCTTTTTGCATAATGTTGTTTTACACTAAATGTTATCCATTGCCTTAGTTCTGTGCTTGACTGTCCTATTCTTTGAAAAGAGTCAACATATTTGCAGAATCTGGAATATTGGTTTAGCTATTGAAATAAGTTAACTTACCTACCTCTCTTGATGACTTGGCGACTATGGCTTACCAGGAACATGATCATTTTTTAGGATCGTAAGCCAGACATAAAATATATTGTGCACAACATTATGGAACAACTTCAGTTACATCCTGTGACTACCCATCCGAAGCTAAAAAGGAGAATTACAGGAACAACTCATGTCTTTGATTTCCCTGCTGGTTTTTTCGACAGGGCTTTTGCTAAGAAGATTGGTGGCATTGGTGTACATCTTCTCATCAGTCGGGACCATTTTTACAGTATGAAAATGGGTTGTGGTCAAAGCACCAACACTAGATCAGAATTGCTTACTCTGTGGGTTCTACTGGTTACTTCCAAAAAAATTGGCCTGCCTTGTCTACATATTCGTGGCGACTCTTCTGCCATTATCAACTGGTTCAATGGGAGAGTTGGCCTCTCTGCTCTCAATTTAGATGGTTGGTGCCATATTATCAAAGAATTGGAATCATCCTTTCTCCAGCTTGACTCTTGCCATGTTTACAGAGAATACAATGTGAAGGCGGATGGCTTATCCAAGGAAGAACTTTCTCTGGCCTTCTTCTTTATTCTGAATTCACTGAGGATGAATGTATTGGGAATGGTTCTGTAACACCCTAGATTTGACCCCGTTTGCATTAAATATATATGATGTAAATATTGTAATTAATCATGGTGTGGAGCTAAAGGAAAAATACCCACCATTAATTTATCATTTTATGTTTCAGTGATTAAAATCGGTGCGATGGTATTTTTTGATAACCGACACATTATAATTTTGTACATCATCTAAATGTGAAATTTAATTAAATCCCCACACCTAGCTATGTAAATGCAACATTAAAAGAGATGGGGGCATGATTTCCTAAGGATAAGGGGGGGGGGGGGGGTATTTAACCTTTGGGGCCAATGGGGAAAAGCCAAATGTCAACAAAAGAACCCATCAAATAGTCAACTACCTTTCTTGTCTCATTCACCCAATCATTTAATTCTGCCAAAAATTGGTTGAAGTAGTTATTGCATGGGATGGGCAAGGTATGGAAGTCAGAAATTCGAATTTGGGGAAAAACATTTTTGACTTTTGGGGCAACTTAACACCCAAAAATGCATGCCCATTTGGTTATCCATCCACGTTCTCCATTTCTTCACGCAGTGGAAGCTTGGGAGTGGTTTTTCTTCACGTTTTTGGCTTGTTGTGTATGTTTCCTGCACGTTGGGGGCTCCTGGGCGTTTTCCTCACCATCATTCATTCACATTGGGGCTCTATCAAGCGGCTGGGGAGTTTCCTATGTGTGGCATTCCCGATTTTGGAGTTGTTGTGCATTCCTCATCCATGGTTTTGCATATTTCACCTTTTTCCCCATGATTGGGAAGTCGTTTTTGGAAAGCTCAGCGGCTGGGCTCTTTGTTTGATGGTTTTTACTGTGGTTTATCCCCATTACCCGGTTGGGACAAACCGTTTTTGTGTTGCCCAACGATTTGGAGGAGAACCCACGTTCTCTTGGGTGTTGTTGAGTTCGTTTTTGGCCACGTTAGGGCCAAAAAGTCCCTGGAATACGAATTGTTGTTAGGGGGTTGTTTTCACCCACCTTGGCAATTCATTTCGTTGCCAAACTGTTTTTCCTCAACCCATAATTTTGTATTTTGATGTGTATGCATTTGTGCTTTGGTCTAAACTTGCATTGTGTTGTATAGAGAATTCCTATGTTGTCTTGACTGAGTAAGTCCAAGAATCCACATGTTAGTGGGCTAACTATGTTTGAATGTGGTTATTGGCTTAACTGTAGGTGTTTGCCCTTGTAGTGTGTAAGTCTGTGTCCCCTAGTTTCCTGTGGAAATCATGCCCAACGCGGGGGTGGCAGTGATGCTGAGAGAGTAAGGAGCACACTGGCCTATGGTTGGGTGGAACGTTGCAGCAACAAAGCTAGTTGTGGGGAAGCTTCTTTTTAAGATGAGTATTCTTGTATTTAACTTTGCAAATGTATTTTCCTTGCAAATTGTCATGAACATGTTAAATGCTTGAACATGATGAATGTTGCTTGTTTTATGAGCATGAACATCATGCATGTGAATGCTTGAATGTGTATGCTTCCGTTGTAGATTGCATATTTTATACATTTATGTATGTTTTTAAGTTTCATGCATTTTATATCATGTTAATGGGGCTAGTTTGCCCGGGTTGCTAGCGGCATAGTCGCGTCCTCTCTCTGGTAGAGGGGTGGAAACGTGACAGGTTCGCTACACCTATATTAGCTTGGTGCAGGCCTACGCCATTTAGCACATCTTTGATGTTCTTGAGTGTGGCGGGATTTTATACATCCTTTGGATGTCAGAGGTGGACTTGTCCTCTCTTTTTTATTGATGACATTCTCAGAAGTGCTACCTTGGATCAACCATACTATCTTGACTTGTTCTCTCAGTATCTTAGTGGTATTGGATGGAGATTGGTTGACAGTATTTGATCATGCATCTCCACTGATGGTAGGATTCTTACTTATTTTGTTGATGTATTGTTATGTGGATATGAGGCAGAGCTTCTATTTCTTGTTGTGGACTTGCCTTTGTGCAAACACCATCTTGTGTTGTAACCAGGTTGCCTTTGATTCTGATGAATAACAAGGAACTGTTATTTTCTCCTAGAAAAGGTGTATTTTTATTATCATATTGATTTTGTAAGTTTGGATCTCAAAAGTTTGTATATTGATTTTGAAAAATAGTATTTTAATAGATTGTATATGGAATTTGGAAGTTTTAAAGGTTGACATTTGTATTCTTATAAGAGTGTTAACAAAGTTTGTGTTATTGAAGAGGTTTATGTTTTAAGATTGCATCAAGTTTCCTTCCATAGGGTTATTGTTTTATCTTGCTAGAGGTTTGAAATTTGAAATTTGTTTTTTTTCATCGTGTGAAAGTTGAACTAGGACCTTGGTTCTAGAAAGAGCCTTGAGGAGTAATAACCTTTGTATCTTAACTTGGACCAAATGTTGCATTTAGGTATTGTACAGTGTGACATGTTATAAGTTTGGCCAAATGCATTGCCTTTTGTTGGCATAAATTTGGTATTTGGCTTGTGTTAAATTAGCATCACAAGAACTTGGTTAGAATGGGAGCCAAAGTAACAATATTTGTATGTTGATTTGAATCAAACTTTGTATTATGATGTTGTACATGTGACACATTTTGATTTTGGTTAAAGGAATTGTCTTGTGTTGGCATAGAGTTGAGATTTGACTCAAGGTTAAAACCTTTGGGTTGGGTGGAAGGTTGTGTAGTTGGTGTAAATTGATTATGTTGATTGAGGGCATAGATATGTTAGGCTAAGTTGAGATGAGTCAACTTGGCTAGAGATGTTAAAGTTTTGCTGAGACACAACTTGAGAGTTTGCTTACACTAACCAATCATAGTTGTGTTGTTGAAGTGACCTATGATGCATTCTATAGTTTGGTTGGGGTTGTTAAAAAGGAGTTGTATAGACATTATGTTAAGGTTAGTTGAAGCTAGCTCTTGAAGGAGTTGGTGTAGTTGTAGGTTGAGGTTGAGAGATCCCCAAGATTGTAGCACTAAAGGCGTGGTTACAATTTGAGAAGGGATGGGAATGTTATCAATAGGAGCAGTCTAAAACATTGTGGGGCCTTGGGTAGTAGAAAAGGGTTATGATACTATTGTCATGGGAGTAATTAATGTCATAAGTTGAGACTAAATTGAAGAGACTTTGGGTCAACTTGGGTGATAATAAGTGGGGTTAAACTAGGTAGAGAGGAGACAATTATGTGTTTGGAGGCCATATGATGTGATGGATAGGCACCCAAAAATACATCGATTGATCAAGTAAAAAAGGTGGAAATATCCACCATGGAAGTAAGGGTATCCACATTGTTGAATGGTGTGGGGTTTGAGTTGATGTTTAGGTTAGGACTAAGGTTATGAAAGAAGGAAGTGTCTTTTGAGGGAGGTTGTGTGGGAGAAATGTACATTACATATGAAGGTTGGGGAATTTTTGAAAAGTTGAGGCCCTTAGGATATTCAAAAACAACATTGTGATTATACTTTGCTTTATCAAAGGAAGGATGAGGGGTGATATAGGAAACTACGAAATAGAACTTAGATACATGGAAGGTTGGAACTACTTCGTAAAGCAGTTTGGGAAAACAATAAGGAGGGGGGAGAGAGACTCTTCCTCTTGAAGGAGAAGAAACGAGAGAGAAATCATTCCACAAGAGGAAAGGTTGTAGACATAATGAAAGGGGACAAAAGGTAAGGTCAAGCTTTCACCATTGGAGTTGCCAAAATGTAGATGGATTTGAGTGAATCTAGAAATAGGAGATATACTCAACATACATGGAAGATGTAAGGAGACTCTCCCTACCAACTAGGAGGTCAATTAATTTAAGGATAAGCAACCAAAGGACCAAATATGAACCTTAAGGCTAAAGGCCTAAACTATACCAAACACTTTTAGCTAAGCTACAATGGGTGTGAAGTTGCCAGTTGGTCTTCAAACAAAACCAAGAAAATAAGCAAAGGGAAGGAATGGAGGAAGCTAGGTAAAGTTAGGATTTACTTTGGTTATGTGAACTATCCACTATCCTTGTTGGAAAGTATTTTATCTTGTTTAAAGTGTGCTTTCATCTATGCAAACAAAGAAGTAGAGCATACTTTTCCCTTTCACTTTTGGTTCTTAGATTAACCTAATTAAATTAATTAAACTAGAAAAATGAAAATGCAATAAGTGAATCATTGAATTGAAATCTTTCTCGTTCCTACCCCAACTACAAAATTTAGAGAAAACCAAAATACAATGTATGTTTACTAATATATGTGATTAAGAGAGAAAGAGGAGGTAAAAATATTGATTAGTTCTCCTAGGCAAGTTAAAAAATCCTTGACTATGTGGTATTAATAATGTCACTTGGAATGATAAGAGTAAATGGAAAACACCAACAGGGAGCCAAACAATTATTGGAGTGGGAGGATAGGTGTCTATTTATACACAAATGAATATTAGAAGAGGAGAAAGCATCAATCCATAAATTAAGGAATGTTGGGTTCCCTCTTTCCATCATTTTGTGAGTGTATCTCTTGTAACTCCATAGGAATTGGGGAGCATACCGCAAGTGTTGGTGATAAAGGAGCTTTTGTCCCACAACTTCATGGAATCAACAATGAATTTATTGGATCAACTTGCAGGATGATTTAATCAATTCATGGATTGAAGAGCACATAAGAAAAAATCAAGAGCAAGGCCAAACAGGGCAGCATGCCATAGGTGTTGGGTTGAAAAAGGGAGCTTTTGTTCCACAACTTAATGGAATCAACAACAAATCTATTTGATCAACTCACGGGAAGGTTTGATTAATTCACAGAATGAGAGGCACAAAAGGCAAAAGATAAAAGGAAGGTAGACCAAACCAGCGAATAATAGATGTGCGAAATACAAGGTAAGATGGCACACGTAAACCCAAAAGGGAGATATTCAACAACCAAAAGCACTAGTTAGGGCCAAAAATAAAGACAATTTATACCCAAAAATGATCACGGTGGCTAGAGAAGGGTCCAAAAGGGGTGGAAAAGTAGTTAGAAGTGATCAATAAGAAAAACGAGGGGCTTAATTAGGAAAACTGAGGGAGTTACATTCATGAATCCAAAAATTGAATCTACTTGGATCATGGCTACGTGGTTCGAAAAAGAAACTTCACCACTTTACAAGTGTGTAAAAGTCCTCCATGTCATCCTAGAATGGTTTTTGCATAAAAGTTTTGAAATGCAAATTCTATACAGTACAGTTACAATTACCTTATCGCTACAATCTAGTTAGACAGAACATCAAATTTTATTGCTATGGAGTACTTTTCATTGTACAAATAATCTTATGTATGACACTCGGATGTAATTTTACATTGCTTCGTCTCATACAAAAGGCATAAATACACATTATTCATTTTCCTTCGATATCTTCTTCATTCCATTATCTTTCACATGTAATGTTCTCGTAATACTATTGTTTTCACTTAGTAGCTATCCTTGTATGTTAGCGTGTATTCGTACCTAAGCTAGCTAGCAAGGTCTTGGTTTTCCCTGAGCCAGAAGGTAAGGTAAAGCAAACTCAGTGAAAGACAGAGGCCCAAAACTATACTCTAGCTTTTCAAAGGTTGTTTACGATTTTTGGCTATGGTGCCACACTTCTTAAAGAAGTTTACAGAACAGGATGCCACCATATATGTATACAAGACACCCACCTCATTTCAAATCATAAAAATATATTCAGTCTTGCATATGTAGACAGGTGAAGATGCTGATCAGGCAAGGTCACTCTTCCATTCTTTTATCCTTTTTTATCCTAACCCTTCGCTGGATTCAAAAGAGGATCAACTTGAATGCAATGCAAAAGTGAACAGGCAATGGCTGATACAATAGCCTAATCATGAGCATGCAGGTTAGCAATCTTCCCTTTATGATATATGCCTCTAGATCATTATCTCTATTAAATTCTTGCAATTTGCTTGTTTGGATTCCAATTAGATCATTATCTCTATTACATTCTTGCAATTTGCTTGTTTGGATTCCAATTAGATTAATGTTAGTCCCTTGCCAAATGAAGGTAAAATATAGAGACAACACTGACCCTTGGTCATCAAAGTCATCAACAATCAACAATTATAACAAAAAATTTGAATAGATTTCAGTTGGCTGGATCTGACTGAGCAGCTGTAATTGTGATTTCCTGGACCTATAGGGAGATGGCATTGATAGTTCACCGAGCGCTCTGCAAATAGCGTCACAAGAATATACAGAAGCTAGCATCTGAACCCTAAAAGAATGTGTTCAGTTTTTTCCAAATAATTGACGTCTAACTAGTGAGCATAAGAACATCCATTTTATAGCTCCCTGAATCTCTAGCAGCAGAAATTTTCTGACTGGCCTTGACATAGGCCCTAATTAAGTCTGGCCCTAGTAAACTTGATATCATGGAATTAGGTATTGTAGGAATTAAAGCAAGGGCGAGGAAGGAGAGGCTTACACCACTTGCCTTGATCCATTACTTGAGGCATGACTAGCAAAATTGTGCAAAGAAATTGAATTTGTTTGTCCCGATCTGGGTGATAAAGTCTGCGGGCTATCAGTGCCTCGTGAAAATATACCTGAAAAGTAACCAGGAAAATAAACATAAACTTATCCCATTGATCCAATTCTTCAGGCCAACACAATAAGACTAAACATATTGTAACCAAAATGCTCATCCTTACAGCAAAATTACCTAAAGATTTCAGCAGAGTTGCAAATCCTATCCCAAGCTAGTATTGCTTTGAATAACAATTCAGATAAAATGCCAGAGGGTTAAATTTAAAAGGGTGGCCTTGAATTCCTCTTCAGTTTTGAAAATAACAAAACTATTCTTATAACTATCACAGACGAGGAATAGGAAAAGAAGGATCGCATTCAGCAATCAGTATGCAACGAAACAAAACCACCATGCATTACTCTGTGACGTTTGATACCTGAAATATTATAAATGTCACTTACAGACAATGCCTGTGGTCTTAGGGTTTCTTTCTTTCGGGTTAGAACAACAATTTGTTAGTATAAACTAGTTAAAATTGTGGTCCTATACAATATTCTTAAGGCATTTCTCTATTCAAGGGAGGCAATTCTGATGAGTGAAGCAAAAGAGCAGAAACTACCTTGCATGATCATGATAACACAGAACGAAATGGTGACCAACAGAGCCCAGAAACTTGTTTTAGCCGAAGAAGACTCCGCAGACTTGTGTTTTCTCATAGATCTCAGTCTTTGCAGCTTTTCTCTTCTTAGCAAGGCTGTATCAGAAATGCCCTTCATATTCCTTTCCCTAGAGGCATCCGTCCCTGCTCTGCTGGGAGGTCTTGGAGGCTTTTTCCAACTTGGTTTCAGGGTAGGGTTGCCATTCACACGCCTAATCTTCTCACAGCATACAGAAACTGTATCTGTATTTACTGCCTTTGCTAAACCCATATCCAGGGACTGTCTTGCAACAACAGGAACAGATGAATCCTTCACTGCATTGTGATGAAATGAAAAGCCCGTCTCTGATTCTTTCCCTTTTACAACCCCACTTTGAATATCATTTTTCCCTACATGTGCATCTACTGAATCATTAACAGTCCGAATTAGGCTTAAGCTATTATACCCAGCTCTCCCAAATATTTTTTTATCCAAAGTAGTTTCTGGTTCAGGGACCTGAATACCACTTTCTAAATCATATCCATTCTCTGGTACATAATTAGTCCTTTCTACTTTGAAAACAAGACCATCTATATCTGAATACACACTGGATGCATTTTGATGAATATAAACATTGGAATCCAGAGGTATAATATGTGCTGATTGTTTCTGTTGCTTTAAGTTCTCCAGCTCATCCATTGGCATTACAGTGATAAACCTAAAGGGCAGGCCACCTTTCTGAAACTAAAGCAAAATCACCATTCCTTCCAATCAATAGCAATAGAATCTAAAAAAAGGCCAAGTTCAGTGAATGGGCAGGTCATTTACCTCTGGATGACAGTTCTGAATGAGCCCTGCAGCCCCTTAAATGCTCACAAAAAGAGGTAAAACTACTCCATGCTGGTACCCAACTACCCATCTTCCAGATAGTCTATTTGATGAATGTACTTGCCCAGCATTATCTTTTTGAGGGTTTGATGAACGTCCTTGCCATTTCAAGTGTTCTTGAGTTTGTTTAGCCAATTTGTGCACTGAGGAATATTTAGAATCTATACCTATGTCGGATTTTTTCTAATCTGGAACCGAAATGTTGGCTGCTTCCAGTTCCAGAATCGGAACAAGCCTTTTAGAAATCATTCTGACTGTTTCACGGTATTAACAAATCAGGGCCTGTGAAGTGCAAAACCATGACCTCAGCAGGTGGAATGGCACAGATTCCTACAAATTAGATAAGGCTTTGATCTAAATAAAATAATGAAGTACCAGTTTGAGAGCATATGTCGGAAAACGTCCTGTGGTTCATTGGGCAATTTAAAAAGCGTCTGGTCTGTTCTTTTCGAACTTCAGTTAGAATTCTGCACGCCGTGGGGATTGCACGGGGCACCCCTTAAGCGCGTAGGATAAACGTTCACCAAAACGCCCCGCTTTGCCGGCGAATTTTGTATAGAAACCGGTTTAGATTTAAGTGTTATATTTTCAATTAAAAAATTTATGCGATTAGATTTAGTTGATCTATACGAAATGGCCTATTTCAAAACGACCTAGATTGCCCAAATTGTAATTTAAAACGTCAAAATCTTTGTTTCAGCAAAATATTCTCTGCCGGATTCCGGCGAGTCCAGGGCGTTTTGGTGAACGCTTATACTGCTCCCCCCTTAGGCTTTTTGGTGAACGCTTATACTGCTGCCCCCTTAAGCCCGCCTGCCCGACATTGGATTCCTAAATGCACCTTGTACACAATGGAGTCCAGGGCATTTTGGTGAACGCTTATACTGCTCCCCCCTTAGGCTTTTTGGTGAACGCTTATACTGCTGCCCCCTTAAGCCCGCCTGCCCGACATTGGATTCCTAAATGCACCTTGTACACAATGGAGCTAGAGCGTGTGTAGATTACAAAGTCCACCAGTAGTAGAAGCAAACCTGGGCCAGGGCCAGCCTTAGTTTGAAAGGAAAGTAACTTGGGCTTCCAACGAGTCAACCAGAAGCCCCACGGCTGGCTCACAAACTCAACCCCTCACCATGAGGTTTGAACATGAGACCTCATGAGGACCAAACCCCACAAAAGCCAACTAATTTACACCTCATGGCTACATATCAGGTTTATGTGAAAAAGCTGATGTTGTCTTCAAGACACTAGAGGGAATTGGGAGTAGTCAGTGGTGATGAGTTAAGTTAGGAAGTGGACAAGTTTTGCAATTTTTTTAAATTTGGTACGAAATTTGTTATAGTTATATTTAATTTAAGGGAAATCTGTTTTACAGAATCATATCTTATTTCAAGATGATTTAATGAAATCATTAAATTAAGTAGACCAAATTAAATTGTATCCGCTATTTAATGATTTAAATATTTTTAAAATAAAATAAAATTTATCATAAAACCAATATAAATCCATTTAAAAAGAGATTTACCATAAGAGAGGGATTAAATCTTTCAAGGTGCAAACCTTTTTTAGAGTGAAAATGTCTAGGAAATATGTAATCCAATGTTTATGATTTATTTTATCTAATTTATATTGTTTTATATATATGCAATTCTAAATAATTTAAATTTAATTTAAGCAGTATATTATTTTTAATAACATTTTATTATTTTTTATAAATGACACTTGTCAAGTCTAGGATGAGCACACAAGGAGTTACACATCTCTCTCCTACTTGGCTGTAGAGTGCACATTGTCCCTTGAATTAAATAAAAACTATAATTTAGAATACACTTTCTACTTATTAATTTTTTTAAATCACAAAACTTCTGATTTAGATTTTTTTAAATAAATCAAAATTATAAAGTTTAAATTTACATGAAATTATAACTTCTTACAAAATTCCTATTAAATTTGTAGAAAATTGAAAAAATGGGTTTTATATCTTAAACCTTATGAATCAAGATGGATTTCCTATCTCAAACCTAATGTTAAAATTATAAGTATACTCTCTTTTTTTCACCTAAAAAATAGTTATTTCTTATTATTCAAAGAAAACTAAATTCTAGAGTACAAAATCACTAGACTAAGGAAAAAAAGAAGTCCAACTTATCTACACGGTCTTTACACCAAAAGTTCCAGAAAAAATTTGATTTGTAAACTAAAGGCCAAAACTAATAACCCTTGTACCCTTGGATATCACATCTTGTACATCTATAAGTTTTAGGGCAAGGCCTCTTTCACTTTCATGTTATAAATCTGGTTTGAATGTTAGGTGTATTTTATATATTTTTAATCTTGTAAATCTATAAACAAACATTAAAATGGCATGGTCTTTATTTGAATTTGACTTTACATAAACATTAAAATGACATGGTCTCTATTTGAACTTAACTTTACATATTTGTAAGGTACAGAGCAATTTTTTAGAAGTGTTTAAATTTTATTTAGAATTTTTTTTTTCAATTAAATAATAATAAGAATAAGATAAGTAGTATTGGGAAATCATTCAACTCTTCATCAAGCTAAAATGAATGGAGGATAAACAACCGTTCTTTTGTGGTAATGGAGTGAAAATGTAAAAATAATGAAAAGCTAAGTGAAAATTATGAGATTTATTTAACATTTATTTTTGTTTGATGAATTCAAAAATATTAGATTTATAGATTGCATGATTTGAGTACATAAGGGGTTTTCAACATTGCTAAATTCATTTATGCTATAAAAATATTGAATTTTAATTGGTTTGATTGTGAATTTCAACAAAAAATTGATTGTCAAATTTCAATGAGAGTAGTTTTTTTTGTTACATTGCCCCATATATTATATTATACTATGTAACTTTTGTAATTTACCTCAATGAGATTAGGGTGAGAATAAAAAGTACTCAATGTGACCCTAATGTAGTGCACTATTTAATAGTTGGTCATAAGTGTATGTGGATATGTTACACCACTCTACTAATGCCATGTTTTGTATATTTGGTATCCATGTAGATTCTAGTTGTATAATTCGTTAATGTTTTACAACAGATTATATAAATGTCACATGTCCTATGAGCCTTGTCAACATTATATGTATCACAATGTTCAAACCCCGCGACCTTTACCTTTATCACAACATTTAAATCCTATGATCTTTACCCTCTCCCTTAAGATTAATGTTAAATTTGATATCCACCAATATTAGGCAATCACAAGGTTATCAATAACATACCAATTTTATGTGGTCCATGGGGCATAGAATAGATGGTGAATGGGTGTACTATTAATGCACTCCTTGTGTAAGGTCACCGGTTCAAAACTCTGTGGGTACGAGCCTTACAATAAAAACATATCTATTTTATGTGTATACAATACACTTAAATGTGGTTCACCAACGTCACAAGCTACATCCACGGAAAGAACAAACATCTGTTATAGAGTGAAGAATCAAGGTATCCCCAATGTCCATCATAACATATCACGAGCTAGATTTGAACCTAGGCAGGGAGTATCACAACCAATGCTCCCAACCACCCAATCTAGTCTTTGTTGACCGCGTGTATGCAATACCCCATTGTTAAGTAATATACACAAACTAAATGAACTATAAAGCAATGTTTGAATCAAAGATGATTTTATATATTATAAAACATTACCCCTATTATTTAAATTAAAATATATGATTCAAGCAATGTGTAGATTATGGAATTGGTAGAGGAAGATTAAGGTAATAATTAGGTAAGTTATACCCTAGATAGGGTGGAAAGGATGCAACATGGTGATAGGCATGCCAACCAATTGACACTCTTGTGGCCTCAGGATACAGAGTAGGAGGTACACCTCTCCCCTATGGGAAATAATGACCAATTGTGGGCACATGCAAACAAGGGAAATCAATGGGATGGGTGGGAGATTGTTGAGATGTCGAGAAGTAGTGAATTCATCGTCATTAACCTTATCATGGAACATGATGTGGATTTCAATGGCTAACGGTGGCTTCAAAAATTGACTGAGATGGTGAACAACTTTTTGGATTGGCATTGTTACTGAGAGAGGATGACAAATGCATTATCTAAACCTTGTTGTAAGTCAGTGGTACCTTTGGTAAGTCTGGTATACTTGATTTATTGTTTTGTCTCCACTTTATATGATAAAAAGGAAATTGCCAAGTCAGTGTTGCTTTTGCATTTTTTTGAAGCTCTTCAAAATTATGTTAGGGAAGGACTCTATCGGCCCATCCTTAGCTCTGTTGTGGTTAAGAAAATTTTGGCAGAGTGGGTTGTATTTCTCCTAGAGTGAATTGTGGTTGTTGTAGTGGACTCCTCTTCTGCAATCTTAGTTGTTATGTGGATTGGATTGTGGGTTGAAGCCCCAACTTGGAAAAGGTGCTTGTGGTGGGGCATACACTTAGTTGATATAGCAGGATGGAGTAGAGGATGTTGAACCCAAAGTGGGCGTAGTAAGGTTACTCAAACACGTGTCAACAAGATGCGGGGGAGGCATAGAATGTATATTTGGAACAAATCCCTAAATGGGTTAGAGACAAGATTTCCAAAGTAAAAAATGGGTGAAGTCTAAGAAGGAAGCGATCAATGTTAAACAACTTATAGAAGAAATGAAACCTTGGGATAAAGATATAAGCCACACCAGGTCTAGGGAGACCAAATACTGCAAAACCCTTACTCTCTATTGGAAAATCAAATCATTATTAGAAAAATATCTACTTGAAAGTCAAGAGGATAGGAATGAAATGTTGCTACAAATGGATGAAATCCAAGCACAACTCATGCAAGTGATAAAAAGAGAAAATCATATCTACAATGCTACCACCGGGATGGATTTGGAGACTACTAGTTCTTCCTCGGTTCCTACTTCAAATCCAACTACAGCCCTAAATTCCTCTCATGGAAAGGAGGTGCCTTACATTTTTATTTCTAATGAT
Source organism: Pseudotsuga menziesii (assembly GCA_001517045.1). Lineage (NCBI taxonomy): Eukaryota > Viridiplantae > Streptophyta > Pinopsida > Pinales > Pinaceae > Pseudotsuga > Pseudotsuga menziesii. The sequence goes on along the minus strand of LPNX010112244.1, from coordinate 245,225 downwards.
GAAAATACAAAATAGCTTTTGTTGTATGGGTTTTAGTGTTTTGTTTTTTAGTTATCTCATGTATATTTTAGGCTTAGTATGTATTTACAATCATAAGGATATATATGTTATAATCATTAGAAGAAATTTGAGGTCTAAAATGAGCCTCCTAAGGAAAATAATAAAATAATAGTTAAAATAATAAAATAATATTTATTAATTTTGGAGGAAGAAAGAAAAAACTTATTTTGTTCGTATTTTCAAAATATATCCTTGTGTTTTTACTCAAATTTCAAGCAAGAGCACTCGTTGGATGCATAATTAAATTTTGCATCCTCTTGGTACCCCCACTGCATACTTTTGTAGGACCACGCTCCCCCAAAAACAAGAAATACTTGAAAACGTGATGATGAGAAATACTTGAAAAAACATGATGATGATGTCATCATCACTTTTCAGGTATTTCTTCTTTTTGGGAAGCACAGTCCGTCAAAAGTATGCAGTGTGGGTACTCATTGGATGCAGAATTAAATTATGCATCCAACGAGTGCTCTTGCTTGAAATTTGAGTAAAAACACAAGGATATACGTTCAAAATACGAACAAAAAAGTAGTTTTTTTTAATGCCAAATATGTAAAGTCAACCATTATGGTTGACTCATTTTATTGAAATTCTATTGGTTCTTAAATTCAAAATCATCAAGAAATTATGGTTGACTCGTTTTCTTATATTATGGCTAGTTTTTATATATGGCCCATTTTAGACGCCAAATTTCCTCTAATGGATACCAACTCTTTTACTTTTTAGTCTAAGACACTATAAGTCTCTCTGAACATCTGATGATAAACAATCGTTTTATCTCTGGTCTGGTTTCCCTTGAGGAAAACCCTTTTTGAATTTTTTGTACTTATATGTTTAAAGTAATATAGTTGATGGAGCTTACAACAAAAGAAAATATGATTTGGTAGGTTATGACATTTTGATTTCTTAGAACCCCAAACAAATCAAGCGGTATAACTTAAAAGTTGATGGTATGAATGGAAATTTTTGCAATGGAAAACATTCACAAGTAAGAATAGATAGATCGGATGAATAATGATTTTTTGTGTGATGAAGAAGTTTTATATCAGATTTTTTGTTTAAAAATTAACACAAATTACATTTGTGAATCAATCTGAGTCAAATGCAACATAATCAAACATGATGCAGATGATGAACCCTAGATACACAACATTGCAATAGTAGTAAATAATAATTGATAATACTAGACACAAAATGTTGAAACTAAGACACAAAATGGTACTTACTTAAACACTACTAAACATTGAGACTGCAGTGCACGCGACCACTGCTTTGGTGCGCACCTCCTCAGCCCCCAGTGTCCTTGCCTTCTTCTCCATGGCCCTAAGAGGGGGGCCTGAGGCTCCTCCTCCTCTCCCTCCCAATATTACGACCTTCAGGAAACTGATCGCGTCCTGTTGCAAGCATCCTACAACTGAATCACAGAACAAATTTGTTAAAATGCTTGACAGTTTCCCCTCCGTCACCCTTCCAGCAGAAGAAGCATGCAGATTGACTCTGAACTTAGTAGAACAAGGGCCTATTGGGAATTTCACAGGCCTTTGTCCCTCTCCCAAATACGTAGATGCATGGGTGTAGAAGAACTGGAGTCCATTAGTCAAGGAAGGCATCAGAAACCATCTTGTAGGCAAGGGATTCTTCGTGTTCATCTTTGAGAATGTAGATGACAGAAACACCATATTTAAGAACGAACCTTATTTTATGGGCCCCTGGGGGCTATATTTGAATAGATGGACACCATATTTTGACCCAACACAAGATGTGTCGTCAGTAGTCCCAGTGTGGGTGTGTCTCCCCCACCTACCTCTACATTGCTGGAACCTGGAGGCATTATAATCCATTGGAAGCACCCTTGGAAAATACATAGATCGAGCAGAGAGAAAGGATGAGTATTCCTATGCAAGAATATGTGTCAAATTCAACCTAGAGATATGGTTACTAGAAGCAATAAAACTAATCATTGTAGACTAGTCTCACATCCAAGAATTGGATTATGAACAACTTCCATTTAAATGCAGGTATTGTCATGGCTACGGTCACTTTGAGCAATATTGCAAAAAAAAGACTGAAGAAGACGCGGAGAAAATTAAAGGAGAACAATGGACACAGGCTCAAAAATAGCCTCGACTAAGACAAACAACACAAACAAAGGAAAAGAGGAAATGACAGGGTCTAACGCTCCGACAATAGGGAAGGTTCAAGGGGAAGAAACAAAGAACAACCAATGACAGAGGTTACAGAAAATCCATTTGAAATGCTCAGTATAACATTAGAAAATCTAGAGTCAGTAATCATGGATATTGAGCAACAAACCCTCCCTCCCGGAGTGGAGAAATATAAAGTAGAGGAAAACCACACCAGCTCCCCATCAGGAACCTCCTCCTCACCCTCCTACGTAGAAATGACAAGAAAAAAGCCACTAGAAATTTATGGGTCTTCGGAGGATGAGTCATTCGAGAGGAAGCTTGAGAAGAAGAAGCAAAGAGGTTAAAAATGCAAGGCATCGAATCCACCATTGAAAGGTCCATCGGGAGAAATACTGGAATAAGATCCCCTAAGGGGGGTTCATCCCATCCTAATCTCGGTAAATAATGCGATTAGTATCTTGGAATTGCAGAGGCCTGGGGAATCCTTTGAAATCCGAAGTTGTAAAAGACCTCTTGAAAATAGAAACCCCTGAGATTGTCATGGTCTAGGAAACTAATATTGAAGGGGAAACCCTTCTTGGGATTTGCAAATCAAAATGGAAGAAAATGCAGGAAATGACATTAGTGCAAGAGGTTCCTCCAGTGGCCTCGCAACACTGTGGTCGGAGGAAGAGTTTCAGTTAAGAAGCTCTTTTGAGACCCAACATTGGATCTTCACCGAACTTTGACACACTTCAAGTAAGATTACCTTCTAACTTTTCAATCTTTACGTACATGTCCTCTTTTTTGAGAAGAAATACTGTTGGAAAACTCTCTCAGAATTCTTAGAAATTTACTCCCCTCCGAACATTATAGTAGCAGGAGATCTAAACCTTGCCTTTGCACTAAAAGAAAAGAGAGGCGGAAACAATGGTAGGGACAAAATGCTATCCCTTGTTGAGGAACTAATTCATAACTGGGACCTACTTGATTTCAAACCTTTGAAAGGTCTCTTCACTTGGGAAAAAAATAGAACTAGGATGGATCACATCTCTACTTGCGTGGATCGTTTCCTAGTTCAAAGTTCCCTCTGGCTGGAAAAGAGGTTGATATCCTCTAAAATACTTCCAAATCTGATCTCATAACATAAACCCATTCTTTTACAGCTATAAGAGTAATAAAATTTAGGCCCTATCCCTTTTCGCTTCAGCCTTCTTTGGACAGAAAAATAAGGGTTCATGGAAACAATCCTTACGGCTTGGTCCACTTCAGTGACAGGGTCTCCTAGCTTCGTGTGGGAGCAGAAGCTGAAAGCTACAAAGTTGGACCTAAAAGATTGGGTTAAAAATTCCACTAATACCCCTACTAGGCATAAAAAAGAGACTATTCAACATTTAGAAGACCTGCAAATGGAATTGAAGGGCAAGGAGATCACTACTTCAGAACTAGAAAAAGAACAAGCTGCTCAAATCAAATATTTTCCTCTTTTTGCCAAGAAGAAGAGTAATGGAGGCTAAAGTCTCGAAGCTTGTGGCTAAAGGTAGGAGATCAAATTACTTCTTTCTTTCATAAACAATTCAGACCCCGACTATCCAGAATTCATATCTCTGAAATGGCCTTCATAGACGGGATTGTCTTCAAAGGGTTTGACCAGCTAAAAGTGGCAGCATAAATACATTTTCAAAAAATGTATAAAGATGGTAGAGATGGCTATGAGGAAGTCACTTCTGAATTTCTCTCTCACATCCCTATTATAGTAAACAAGGAAGACAACTCAACCCTATTGAAGGCCTTTACAGAGGAAGAAATATGCATTGTTATTTGGTCGATGGAGCCTAACAAAGCCCGAGGACCAAATGGGTTTTCAATCCAATTTTATAGAATCTACTGGGAAATAATCAAAATTGATTTGCTGAGAATGATTAAATCATTTCAACAAAAATACAAAGTGGGTGGTAACACTAATTCCACTTTCCTTGCCTTAATTCCAAAAGAAGTGAACCCGGGCACTTTTGACAAATTCAGGCCAATCTTGCTTTGCAATGCCTCATACAAAATTCTGTCCAAGATTTTGACTAACATAATTAAACCTCTGCTTGGGAAATTCATTTCTCCCACCCAAGCTGGTTTCGTCAAAGGGAGACATATCCTGGACAATGTAATTTAGGTGCAAGAAGCCATTCATTCCAGTCATTAGATGCAGGAGAAAGGGATGCTCATAAAGCTTGACATGGCAAATGCTTTCGATCGGGTAAAGCTCTCTTACCTTTACAAAGTCCTTCTTTCCTTTGGTTTCAATACTGAATTTGTCAATCTGATTAAAGCCTGTACCGAAAAACCTTGGATAGTGCCACTAGTTAATGGCAAACCGACTAGATACTTTCAAGCCACGAGGGGAATAAGGCAAGGCTTCCCTCTCTCCCATTTCCTGTACATCTTGATGGATAATTCATTAAGCAGAAAATTGACTGCAGAAAAGAAAGCAGGGATAGCTCTAGGCATTAGGATGATAAAAGGTTTAGATCCAATCAATCATGCCTTATTTGCAGACAATTCTCTTTTGCTAGGTGGACCTCCATCAAGATCACTATGGTCTTCAGTGACATCCTTTAAGTTTTCTGCAGCATCTCTGGAGCACTCGTCAACAAAATGAAAAGTGCAGTGTATGGGTGGAATGTGGATCAACAAACTATCTTGCGAATATCCCATTTCTTGGGTTTCTCAGGCTTTTCATCTTGGGAAAAAAATAATTACATCGGCTACCTTTAACTCTGGGCTCCAACAAGTCTTTGTTGTGGGTTGAAGTAATAAGTAAAATGAAGTCCAAGATCACAGCCTGGGGAGGACAATGGATCACCAATGTTGGGAAGCTCACTCTTGTTAAATCGGTCCTATCCTCCTTGCCAATCTATCAGGCTTCCTTCCTCCTGGCTCCAATGATGATCATGAAGTAGATCTCCAAGCTGATCCAAGACTTTCTGTGGAGAGGTGGGAATGGAAATCACAGGAAATTCCACTTAGTTAATTGGGACACTGTTAAATGTCCATTTTCAGAAGGAGGGCTACAGGTAAGAGATCCTGGACTTGCCAACATTGCTTTGGGTAGAAAAATCCTTTGGAATATGTTCTCAAACAACAGACATCCTATTAGCCAAATTTTGAGGAAAAAATACCTAAAAGGATCCTCTTTGTGAAACCTTCAGGTCGAAAACAACTCCAAAGGGACGTCAATTTGGAAGCTATGTCGTCGTGGGCTAGAATTCTTTCAAAAAAATTTGTATCACATCCTTGGAAATGGAAAACACACGTTGTTGTGGCATGTTGGAATAATGGTCCAGCCACCCCTCGGTAACGTTGAAGCATTTCAAGAAATCAGTGTTTGGATCAAACAGAAAGGAATCCATTCTCTTGCAAATGTCTCCTCCTGGGACGACTCTAGAAATTGGTAATCATGGGTATTCCCTAGAATCCCAGAACAACTACACAAACAAAAGAAACTTCTTCTAACTGCTCTCACGGGCCTGGAACCGGCTCACCAGTGCTCGACGAATAGATGGGGCTAGGGAAAGAATGGAATTTACATAGTTGCGCAGGGATTTGCCTCTCTAAAAACACCCTAAACGCTGACACACTCAGGAAATTTCTAGAAGCAAGTCTATGATCCACTCAGCCTTCCGAAAATCAAATTCTTTTTTTGGATTCTCGTGCATAAAAAAGTGTTAACTAGAGACAATTTGATAAAAAGAGGTATTACAGGTCCTCATAGATGTTCCTTATGTTGCAGCTCCCTTGAAACCATAGACCATCTATTTGTGGATTGCACTTTTTCCCAGGAAGTATGAACTCTCACCCTCCATGGCCTCAACATCACAACTCCATCGCAGACCGCAATGGTAACTCTCTTCTCCACTTGGAAAATGTGATATTCTCATGCAATCCAAAGGAAGTCAACATGGAGCAAAATTTGGCAAGCAATCCCCAAATATGTTTGTTGAAAATTCTGGCTAGCTAGAAATGATCAAACCTTCAACAACACTTTGCAACTCCCCATGAAAGTGGCTGCTAAAGTAAAAGCTCTTCTCCTTGACACAGTGGCCAATCACTCTCTCACGAATGATAGTGCGTTCCTCCTTGAAGAAAATAAATGGTTGGTCACATTTACTTTCTGAGATGGAAAAAGGGTCATTACTCGACCATTCAATACTCCAATATGGCGATTAAGAGACAAGGATGCAAATTTTCAATCTTGGTGGAGGTCACGGAGTAAAGCAACAATCTTTTTTTATGATGCCTGCAAAGGAAACCCATGGATAGCAGGAGTGGGTGGAGTGATCTACTCCCAGAATGGTATCCGAAAAGATAGTTTCAGGTGGGGTTAGGTTAGAGAACCAATAACCACGCAGAAATTCTAGGGCTGCTAAAAGCCTGCCAGATTGCACAGAAAAATGGCATCAAAGAAATACAAGTTTTTGATGACTTTGAAATTTTGATAAAGATACTAAATTCGAATAATCTCTTCAACAACCCAACGCTCAACAATATGTGCTGCAAGATTTATCCACCTCCTACTTCTTCCATATCCTGCGCGGCTCGAACAAGGAAGTTGACGCAAAGGAAAACTTGTCTTGCCTCCTGCCACAAGGAGTTTTCAGCAAGAACGATGAAGAGCCAACATGGAATTTGATTCCGTAGTTTTGAGTTTATCCTCAAGTTTTGTAAGAAAGGGATAAGTTGTAATGCGTTTAAATAGATTGTTGACTCCTTGTATTGATGGTTGCTCTGGCCACAACCCAACTAGCTTATAATTAAATATAATAAACATTTTAGTTATAAATAAAACACTGTTAAACATTGAAGTTGAGAGACAATTGTAGTGATATAATAGATTAAAATTTATTTACTTCAAATTGTCAATATTCTAACTTCTCCTTCCCACCTTCTTAATATTTCATAAAAGAATTAAAATTTCACGTTGAATATCAAATATTGAATTATTGAATTGAGAGAAAGACAGAGAGAGGATGTATAAATATAAAACTACATAAGAGTCACCTAGTATGCCATGCAACGACCTGCATAGTAATTTAGGTGTTGTCGTGACAAGTCGAGAATAGATAGATTAGATGAATACTGATTTTTTATGTGATGAAGAAGTTTTATAGTGGATTTTTTTGTTTACAATTCAACGCTGATTACTTTTTGTGAGTTAATTTTTAAGTCAAATGCAACATAGTCAAACATGAAGTAGATAATGAACACTATATACACAACATTGCAACAATACAACACCACAACAATATTAAATATTAATTAATAAAATTAGACATAAAACATCGAAACTAAGACATAAACTACTAAACATTGAAGTTGAGAGACAATTGTAACAACTCGGTAAGTTGATTTTTTTTTCAAATTGGCATTTCCTCTACTCCTTTATATTCTAACTTTTCCTTACCACCCTCTTAATATTTCGTAAAGGAATTAAAATTTATCATTGAATATCAAAGATTGAATCATCAAACTTTGAAAGAAAAAGGGATATAAAAGATGTGTTGAAACAATAATACATAAGAGTCACCTAGTATGGCATGCAAGAACATGTATGATAATTTAGATGTTGTGATAGTGCCATATTGTACAATTGCAAATACTATGGCTCAATGCCTATTAAGGGAAACTAATTAAACTTTAAGAGAAAATTGGCTTTCAACATATTACTCATCTTGTAAAATCCATCGGTTAAGCAATTTGCTCCACGTCATCTATGGCTTATTTTCCCATACTCGCATTTAAAAATATTCAAATTAATCAAAAACATCCAAATTAGACATAAAATTTCAATTCTAACTCAAATGATCATTAATAAAAATTAGTAATAAGCATCTTTAATTAAGTCTCATATCCAATATCCAATGTTTTGATTTTTACTTTTTATTTTTTATAATTTGATATTTGATATTTGACTTCTATTATTCAAAGTATACATTTAACCTTCAATTTGAATTTAAATGACCAATTACTATTTTTTCTGGCTTTCATTTAACCTTTAACCTTGATATTATATATTTTTTGGCTTATACTATTCAAATGTTATATTTAACCCTTAATTTATATCTAAATGATTATCTACGAATTTTGCTGGCTAGAAGTGATATATTGACTTGGTTACTTTAACAAAATTGTTGAGGGATCGCCTATTAATGGCTAAGGATCATGCTCGTGGGTGGTTTGCATTTTTGTCCATTTCACTTCTAGATTTCAATTCAACTAATAAGTCGATGAGAGATTATTGTAGTTTAAGATAATGCTTCAATTGTAGTACATTATATAGATTGGCTACGTATGTTTTTTCCGTGGATCTCCTTTTTTATCTGGATTTTAATTTTCATCATGTTAATTATACCGACATGTGTTTATATCTTAAAATTTGGGGTGGACTAGCACCTATTTTTTTCCTAGATTGCACGAGGATGAGAAAAATTTACTGGCCACAATGATTTTATGGCATTTGTTTCAAATGAGAAATAAACAATTATAAAAGAAAAAAGAATATAAAAATAACTAGTAATTGCATGGATAACTCTCAACTAATGCACGGAGAACAAGTAACAGATAACTTATTATTTATTTATGGCACTTAATTTGTGGCCTATCGGTGTTCCCCAACCACCAGTTAAGTGGTTGTGCTAGTTGTAGCGGGGTTTTCACACTTGCTATGTGAAAAAGCACCTCCCTTCTGTCAATGGGACAATAGGGTAGATTTCATGGAAGAAAGCTACAACAATAAACGATATTAGTAAAATGGAATAAATAAACAGATATGGCTAAACTAAATAAAAGCAAATACATGAAAAATATACATTCTTTCTCTTGAAAATGGGCCACCATGCCTGTTCTTGGAAATGGTCTACCTCTCCACAGGATGGTTGGTACAAAGAATATCTCAATGTACCGGATGGGGATGGTAGGGAAACGAGATGATTGGAAAAAATGGGGTGTAAATACTCTAAGAGTAAAAGGTGTCTCACAATACTCATGAAAAATAATGGAAAAAAGGGATAAGAATTTTTTGATAGAGATCTTCACACTATTTTTATAATATGTTTTTAGGTTTTCTGACCTTTTCTCTCTTTTAGGGTTTTGGAACCCTATTTAGGGTTTTAAGCCCTTTTTTGGTTTTTTTAGCCAATTTTTGGGGTTTTTAGCCCGTTTTTGGGTTTTTTGGCCTTTTTTTTTTATAGAGGATGAAGGTAAACCATAGTTGTGAAGGTCAAAAGTAAGGGAGATATGGTTGGAAAACGATGTATGTATACGGTTTAAACTGTTCAGATCTAGGTGGGAAAATTTTTGCGTTGACTGATTGCCCCCTAATGTGTGAGGGCAGAAGCTCATCGTATGGCCGACAAACATCATAGGATCATGGGGATAGTGGAGAGACTGGAGAGACCTATGGAGAAGCATCACTTCCTTGTTTGAACCATGGTGGCTTTTGGTTTTGCATTAATGGTTTCCAACAATGGGTGAGATACATATAATGTGTGACATGTACATGGACGAGGTGGACATACCCATGCTCGTAACAATGTCAAAAGAATAAATAATGGGATCAAGGCTCAAAAATATGGGAGCCGATCAATACATATAAAATTGATGTTACATAATGGTGGCCTCAATGAGAGGCTGAATACAATGCCGATCTGAATAATTGATACATAGGAACAATGGCATTCTCTTGGAATGCAATATCTTCACAAACGATGCTCTGTTGAATCTGGAAGTGTACATAACTAGAGGGATTCAATGATGGAGAGTCAGAATCTCTGTGGTACAATACGCCGCATCAATACTGGAGATACATGGAAGCATTGCACTAGGGCTTCTAAACACTGTTTCTAACACAACCCGAAAATCACAAGGGACATGAACCTGTATGGGTCTCATAGTAGACCCACCTATGTGTTAGAGTCAGGTGAAAATTGGGGTCTTCAATCAAATAATGCATGGACCAATACCCTGCACGAATATCAACAGTGTGATGATGTAGCGGAAATAGAGCACGTGAGACACAACTACCCCGAGCGGCACTAATGAATCCTCTCAAGTAATCCAAGGAACTCATCAATAAGGTGAATGATACTAGGATACAGGGACCTCTGGGCCTATCCTTTGGAATAGATGTGTTGATGTTGATAGAGGGAGACCTGCACTAATCAAGGAAATAATGTTTCCTTAACGAGAAGCACGCGGGGGAATAATCAAAGGTGTGGGACAATCTAGGGACTGGCACACTGAATGGGGGAACATGTGTAGGAGAGTACGTGGGACTCAAACTTCCTTTGTTCAGAGTATGACGATAGGGCTGACTTGACAACAAATGAAATTGGCTAATGGGATAGGGATCATAGTTGTAATAACTACAAATTGGAAATATTGAGGGAAGTAACTAGACTAGTGTTATCCATGGGATCCAAGGAAGACTCATTGCAGAATACTCTGAACAAAGGTGACCGAAAGTGGGGAAGATGCCAAATTGTAATATAGGGTGGCGCCGAAAGACATTGTTATGACACGATCTCGTGGATTTTTAGCGAGCCCGAGAAAGTAAATGCTTGATGGTGTTTTCATTTTTAGAGAGTCTGAAAATAAGAAGAAAACTCGAGTGTGGTTTCTTTTTCATATGTAGTCTCCCAAGTCCAAAAAAGGATAAAAGTGTGCGCAGGAGATCTCTCCCAACCTTTCGGGAAGGAAGACTTCTTTACTGTTTATAGTTCAATCAGGTCGGAAAAGGTTAAACTTATACTAACTGGACGGTCATTCAAATAATTTTACGAGCATGAACGAAACCAAGTTTGCTCGACAATATTTTCTTGATGAGAAGGCTAGAAAAGAGCTTAAAGACAACCCATGATGAGCTTTTTCGTAAAGTTCGGTCCTAATGTCTGAGAAAGCATAAAAGGATGCAAAGGAAAACATTCCTGGCCTAAGTGCACCAAGGCGGTCCTTTTATTATGATAGTCTACATAGTCCAAAAAAGGAGGTAAACAAGGCTACATAGACGCCCTTTCAAATACTTTAACGTGCGTGAAAGGAAGCAAGCGTGCTCGACGATCTTTTCATTCATTTGGGAGTCAGAAAAGAGCTTAACATAAACTCCGTAATGGTCAATCAAGCAAGGGGGAAGTGTTCGATATATGGAAAGAGGTTATGTTGTGATCATGACTGATGGACATAAATGCAAAACACTAATGGGCCTCCCTTGCGGGATGATGGATGGCAGTAAAAAATGGTCGACTATGCAGTATGGATGGAGAGAATGGCTCGTGAACATGTCAATACCTACAAGGGGAGATTCACGTAAAACCAAGAAATGGATCGTGAACATGGTGCACGCAAACCGAGATGGATTCTAGGAAATGACCTAGAAAAACCTAGTGAGAAAATGAGGCATGGGTCTCGTCAATATATAGAGGGCAGAAAACCGAACCTGGTGGTGTGAATGACGTCCGAAACAGATTCCAGATCACTTTGTGGTGCACGAAAGAAAAACAGACCCAATGGAGGCCTATAAATAGGGGGGACCACATGACATGTGTCATTGTTGATGTTTAGTGCTGAGTTGGAGTGGAGGAACCTAGAGCTCTCTTGCTGATTTATTTCATTTCGACTGGTGGTTTTCAGATTCGTGACTTACAGGTAAGAGTACTTGTCAAAACCATCATTTTCATTGGTTTACATTTGGTTTTGTCTCATCCAGGTGCCCCTGTTGAGCTGGAAGGGTTCATAGGACCGAGTCACGCTTTTTGAGGGAAAATCCACGACTTGGGTCGCTCTTATTGGCTAGACAGTTGCGACCCAGTCACACTTATCGAAGAGATAGGTGCGACTTGGGTCGCATCTGCCCAGCACAAGAGTGCGACTGAGTCACATCTGTTCAGTGATTAAGCATGACTTGGGTCGCTCAGAATGGATAACTAGAAGTGACTTCATCCCTGGATTCAGTTTTTTATGTGAGATTGAGCCTAACAGGGATTGGTTTGATGTGCAAGATGCCATCGGTGTGGCGAGAGCAGGATATTGGTACCTTGCGGGGGCATGAATTGAGAGATGTGGGAGTGGTGGACACACTTTCCTAGAGTGGGATGTTGAAGTACTTTCAGGTTCCACTTATGCGGACCGTGATACTACTACTAGAGACATTGGTGAGTTTCTGGGATACAGATGCAGAGTGTTTCATTGTCCAGGGGGAGCGGATAGAGATCACGCTCCCCCAATGTGTACTTCCTCACTAGGCTCCCGATGCTAGGTGTGATCGATGATACGACGCCGAAGCTCACACATAGAGTGTCACTGGATGATCTTTGTGAGAGGCACTACTATGCCTATGCTACTGTGCGTGGGTCGTACATCCTGATGTGCGACAGTGAGAGTCTCTCGATTCGGGCTATGGCAGCGATGGTGCTGCAGATCTTGGGGTCATCTAGACTGCACAAGATCTCGAGGGAAGCTCCAAATTGTGGAGCGCGTGATGGGGGGAACCTACTATGGGTGGGACCAAATGTATTTAACTGTGGTTCAACTTTCCCTGAACCATCCTGGGACTATGGGAGGGGATTTTTGTTTCCCCTCATTTTTGTGCTCTTTCTTTTTCGAGCGACTGCTGACCCTTCGACCGCATTTGGTGGTGTGGGATGGTGGGCCTCAGGAGCCTCGTATGCAGAGGTGGAGCAAGATGCTGATCCGGGAGGGAGGTGGATTAGTGGGACAATTATTTACTCGGGAGATATTAACACAGTGGATGTAGCTACCAGTCCTCATCGAGGACTACCCATACGTAGGGATGGAATACATGGGATATCCAAAGATGCCTCGACCTCCAGGACAGGCATGGGGACCTGATGGTACGTATACATGATGTTTTGTGTATTTACATTCATATATAGTTCACTAGCTTAGTGGTAGCTAGTTTATATATATGATAGATATTGATGATGTGCTGTGTGTATGTGTAGATGTTGGACCACGCCCGCCCACAGGTTATGAGCGATGGAGGGGCAGGGTGGAGGGGATAGATCCACCTGCTCAGGGGCACCTGAGTGTCTTGAAATTGCTTCGTCGCAACATAAAGCATTTGTTAGATGGAGTTACTGATGATGACTGGCAACACTTAGATGATGACTTGATTGATGCATGTTATTGCGTGCCTCGTGAGTGGATCCCCTTGATGAAGAGGATCACATTCGCGATCGAGTATGCTCGAGTGGCGGTCCAGGGTGACATGTCGAAGGAGTATGAGGAGGACTCAAGTGATGAGGAGGACATAGAGGAGGATACAGAGTCAGAGTACCAGGAGGAGGACTCTGATTCTGATTATCAGCTAGTGGTGCTCCCCCTAGTGCAGTGGTGCACCAGGATTTTTTTATTGATATGTATGCTCAGCTGAGAAAGCTTATTGAGCTTTTCATTTTGTATTGAACACTATGACATTATATATATATTTATGCACGTGGATGCACTTTTTATGGTTTTTATACGAGTCATTTTATGATGAAAATTCCTAGATGATGTATATGACATATGTATGCATGGTTATATGATGATGCATGATGCATTTTTATTTCCTATATGCGATGATGAATATGCCAATCTAGAACGTCATTAGCCATTTGGTCTGCTACACTATTGAGGTTTCTGGAAACATGTATGAATGTGATGAATTCAAAATTTCTAACCAACTGTTTAGTACACAGGAAATTTCTAAAGAGACAAGGATCATGTACCCGGTAGCAGTTATTCAACTAGGAGACAAGCAATTGGGAGTCTAATAAGAGATCAAGGTGATGAATACCCAACTGGAGGGCAACAAACAAGAGACCAATGACACCATCGTACTCATCCTGGTTGTTGGTAGCAATGCCAACACACATTTCGTTGATATGGATCAACTCATGTGACGAGGAATAGATAACCCACGCAGCCGATGCGAGATTAGGAGACCATCTACTTGCTTCGTCAGCGAATCCGATGTAGCGATGTGAGGTAGGAGCCCTCTAGACCAGTCAAGGAAACAATAATGTAAGACTCATGTCAAGATCAGTGTAAAATAAAAAAGAAAGATTATACTACAACTGATTCATGGTAGAGACATCAGGCATAGAAACTCTTGAGGTAGAGCCCATTGCAAGGATTCTTCAAGAGGTGGCCATTGGATTCGACAAGAATATATGCCCCCTTGCTAAGGCAGTGGTGGACAACATATGGGTCGTACCACATGGATTCAAACTTCCCTTTTCCTAACTTATCATTGTCTTGGTCATAAACGAGGACTAGATCACCTTCGCTAAAGGTGCGAGGGTGGACATGGGAGTCAAAATGTGACTTCAACCAAGTTTTAGCTGCTTCAATTGCTTAGAGGGTAGCACAACGGTCCTCATTGGTTTGTTCAAGCAGAATAAGGCATTCTTCTAATGGTGAGGTATCGGGGAGGAGTTCTACGACAAGGCAAAGTAATGGAATCTGGCGCTCAATGGGAAGTACCAACTCGACACCGTGGACTAAGTGGAATGGGGTAAATCTGGTGGCGGTTTTTGTTGATGTCCGGTAGGCCTAGAGAGCTCAAAAGAGCATATGGTGCTGGTTGGTTTTATGGTTTCCTACCATCCGCAGGAGCATGGTTTTCATGATCTTGTTGACAACTTTAACTTGTCCATTGCCTTGAGGGTAGTAAGCGAAGGAGTATTGGTGTTCAAACTTCAACATGGTTGGTCCAAACCTCGTCTTCAAAGTGACGACTGTGGTCTGAAACTATTTGTTGGGGGACACTGAAACGTGTGATAACATGATTGAAAAAGAAACATGCAGTTGTGTCATCCTTAGAATTGAATGTAGGCATGGCCTCGACCCATTTGTTGAAATAACCAATGGCCACGATGATGTAGTTATAGCCGTCAGCCGAGGTAGGATTACAAGTCATGAATTTGACTACCCATTTACAAAAGGGACCGACTGTGACCACATGATATAATGAAACGGGGGAGTCCTTGCTTTTGGAGAAAATATTTGACAACTATGGAAGTGTTTGACTGCCTCGATGCAATCGACAAAGATGGTAAGCCAAAAATAACCGACATGGAGAATCTTTTGGGTAGTAGCCAAACCAAAGAGGTGGCCACCGCGGCCGCCATTGTGACAGTAATTAAGGAAATTTTCAGCTTCATCATGGGTAAGGCAATGACGTAATATGGTATCAATTCCCCGATGGTACAGAACATCCCCGATGAGGAGATGGTGAGAATCTTAGTGTCAGAGCGTCGTCTATCTTCATGGCTTAGGTGGGCCCCAAATTTCTGGGTGTACAAGTATAGGAGGATGCCCCCATACCAGGGGTCTTCTATGGAAATGACAAATAGGAATTCATCAAGAAGGTTGATCATGATCGATGGCGATGCAGACAACAAAGGAAGGCTTGTCATTAGTGTAGCTGTCGCCAAAGCTTTGGTTCTCTTGGGGGAAACAAATTCCAAGTCAAACTCCTGAAGAACGACAATCCACTTGGAAACGCGACCTTGTAGGAGGCGGCGTCTCAAGAGGTACCTCATGGGGTTGGAATCAGCCACAACCCTAGTGTAGTTCAAAAGTATGTAATAGCGTAGATTTTGAACATAAAAAACGACGATGAGGGCCATCTTCTCTTCATGCGAATAACGTAAAGGGGGACCAAACAACTTCTGACTGGCGTAATATATCAGATGCTCTTAATGAGCATCGTCTTCTTGGACTAAAACTCTAGCAATGGAATTTTCAGATGTCGATACATAGAGAATGAAATCCTTAGTAAAGTCAGGTGCAGACAACAATTGGGCGAAGGCCAGAGCTTGTTTTAATGCATCAAAAGCATCTTTTGCATGCTTATCCCAAACAAAATGAATGTTGGTACGGAGCAGTCATAAGAAACCATGAAATTTTGTCACATAATCCAGAATAAAACGACAAAGGAAGTTGGCATTTCCTTAGAGACTCTGTAGTTGGCGCAGAGTACGTGGTGAGGGAAGATTCACAATGGATTGAACCTTGAGAGGGTCATCTTCTTGGACTAAAACTCCAGCAATGGAATTTTCGGATGTCGATACATAGAGAATGAAATCCTTAGTGAAGTCGGGTTTAGACAACAACCGGGAGAAGGCCAGAGCTTGTTTTAATGTGTCAAAAGCATCTTTTGCATGCTTGTCCCAAACAAAATGAATGTTGGTACAGAGAAGTCGTAAGAAACCATGAAATTTTGTCGCATAATCTGGAATAAAACGACGAAGGAAGTTGGCATTGCCTTAGAGACTCTGTAATTGGCGCAAAGTACGTGGTGAGGGAAGATTCACAATGGATTGAACCTTGAGAGGGTCATCAATAATCCCTATGTGAGAGACGATGAACCCAAGTAAAGGACCAGCTGGGACACAAAAACAAAACTTGAGGGGGTTCAAGCGGACATTGTATTTGCGACATCATAAGAAAACTTGTCATAAGTCGTCTAGATGTTGTGAACGCTTCCATGAACGAGCCGTGAGGTCGTTTAAGTAGAATAGTTTGATATGGATAAGGTCATGGAAGCATAAAGTCATGGCTCACTGAAAAGTTGCTCCAACATTTTTAAGGCCAAATGGCATGACTTGATATGAAAACGCGCCCCAGGAGGTTGTGAAAGAAGTCTTGTACCGGTCTTCTTTCTAGATTTGAATTTGGTTATAACTGGAGAAACCATTCATGAAAAAAAAGAGCTCATGTCTAGCGTAGTCGTCAATGATTTGGTCTATAAATGGAGTGGGGAAGTTTTCTTTGGGACATGCCAAATTCAAATCGCACAAATTAGTACATACATAGATGGTACCTTGTTTTTTATTAATAGGAACAGGATTAGAAACCCAAGTGGTATATGTGATGGGGTATATGAAACCTGTTGTGCGAAGTTTCTCTATCTCGGCTTTGATCGCAGAAGCCTTTGACGAGTGAATGGGTCTTTGTTTTTGGCGAATAGGTTCCACATCAGGAATTTGTTGATATGATGTTCAACAATGGATGGATCCAACCCATGTATCTCGGTATAGGACCAAGCAAAGATATCACATAATTCATGAAAAAAGTGCTTTGTAGGAAGCAACTTCTTCAGGGGAGCACGATGCTCCAAGTGTAATGTGTTCAACTACCTCGGGGTTGGTTGATATGTTAACCTTGATGGTGGGTGAAATATTAGCCATGTTTCCCTCTTCAAAGGCATCAGGTGTCCGGACGGATTTTTTGAACCAGTCGATTTTACCATGAATGAAGTCTTTGGCTTCGATTGAATACTGATATGATAATGATAGAGGTTCCTTGAGAATAAAAATTAAGCGATGGTGCATATCATCCCAAGGGTATTTAGGAGTCGACGAAGCTTCAAGGATCTCCTCGTTGTTGTTGAAACAATGATTGGATAGATCATAAGGATCTTCAAGGTGTGAGGAGACGAAAGGTCTAGCGTAACTGTATATCAAGTATATAGTGGTGGTGTTCGAGGAGGAAGCTGGAGGGTGAATTTCCTCGATGACAGTGATTTCAGACTCATGAGAGTGGTTCTGTAAGTCATGAAGGACTTCTTGATACTCGACCAAGTCTGAGAAATGGTGAGAATAGTGGCCATACAAGCCGCAAATTGCGCAAGGATGGTTGGTCCTCAATGAATTGTTCTTTACTGTTGGAAAAGTAGGGAGAATGACTATTGGAGTACCATCGGTTGTATCCATAGCATCTATGTGTGTGCGAAGTATAGGTATCTCTGGAAAATTTTGTGTTGCATGACCTTGGACGTTGTACAAACCGCAAGGTGGAGTCGGACGAGGCTTGGCTGTCGTTTTGGTGGACTTTCCCCCAACCTTCTTTGGGAGAGGAGGGGAAGTCTTGGGTACAGAAGGAGTATTCAAATATAGGCTAGGGGGAGGGCGTGACTCTACCTCAATAGCTTGGACGGGAGTTAACACAACCTGGGGCATCAGCGGTGGGGTTGGTGGTTCAAGGTACCACATGAGAATTCCCAATGTAAAATTAGGTAAATTAAGAGTAGCCATTATAGGCTTGCTCGCAATACGAGATGGTGGAAACAGGAAGGGAATCATGTGAATGGGGAACAAACCCCAATGATTTTTGGGTGACAGTGATTGGGGTTGCGACTGATGTTGTGATGTGGTCGGGATGGTACTGGATGTGATAATACAAAAATATGATGTGTTAGTTGGAATAGGGGGAGGTGGTGAATATGGGAAGGTGTCCATCATAGGAGTGTTGACGAATAATTTCGGGCCCACAACATATAAGGAAGGGATGGACATGATTTCAATGGAAGTGTCAATGGTGGGAATGATGTGTTCTAGTGTGTCTGATCCCTGTGGATTGTAGTAAGTTAGTTGGCCAACCATCACGATCTTTCCATCATGAGGAAACATCAGCAGTTGAAAGACGGTGGAGGCCACAACTCTCATGGCATACATGTAACTATGTCAAAGGAGGAGGTTATAATCAAGTTGGGCACTAATAACCTCGATGTAAATCAAAACCGTTTTATCGGCTAATGAAATAGGAACATTTGAAAGAATTTTGTGGGCCTTTATAGAGTGACCATCGTAGGCGCGGAGGGCGGTAGTGGACGGTTGGAGGGTAGGGGATCTGAGTTTCTGCCAGACAAAATTCGACATAACACAGGTGGATGCCCCTTCATCAATGATACATCAATGTATGACCAAATTCCGAATTGAGACCGGAACTTGGAATCCGATGGTGGATGACATCCTGGGTTCTCCTTGATCCAGATCAAACATGATCAACCTAGAATCAGAGGGATCAACAGAACCTAGTGCGCATAACAACACTTTTCACTGTGTCGGGCAAGTTTTAAGCACTTCTAGAGTGGACATGATTGTAGTTGATTGGGCCAAGTCGTCAACGATGCTATAATTTAAGGTAGCTTAAGCAGTTGCATTGTTGGTGATACGTCGTATAGGAAACCGTGGGACTATGGATGCCCCATTAGTGGGAGGTATAGGTAAGTGGATGGGCATGCTAGAAGTGTTAGAGGTAGATGTTATCGAGGGCTCAGCAGTTTCTATGGTGGAGCCATATTGGTTGCACCGATTTTGGAGATTGAATTCTTCGGATGACATTGTCATAAGGTGATGGACACCAGTCTCTGAAACTAGGGCCACGGCGGGAGTAGGTGGGGCTAAGGGTGTGGTTTAAACCATTCCTTGGTGTGGGAGGGGGTTTTGGAGCACCATCGATGGAGGAACTGGTGGTGCTAGGTTGGGATGAGCCTGTGCCACCACATTGGTATCGCAGATATCTTCGTTCTAGAGAAGGTTTCGGACATGAGCCATGTGAGGGCACAGATGGGTGTAATGACCGTAGGTATTGCAAAGCACACAAATGATTGGTCCGTAATTGTGGGTTCTTTCCTGGTCGATCAGGATGTTGGGGTTTTTGTGCCAATGGGTTAGCGTCATTGTTGGTGGGAGCGTTAGGTTGTTGGCTGCCTCCTTATGGCTGATTATTACCTCGCTTCCTTCCTTAGTTTTTCTTTCCCTGCCCTTGTTAGTTGTTGGGGGTGGGTTGGTTGGGAAGGTTCTGCTGAGCGAAAACCTGTCCCATGGAAACCGGAGGGGACGGGGTTGGAGCTGGATCATGTTGCACTGGTGGTGCTTAATAGACTAGAGGAGTTGGAGGGGCTGCAAATCCGACCACTTGGCCCGAATACGACTGTTTCGTCCAAGTCAGCCCATGGGTGTGCTGATTTGCCCCGGGATGTGCATAGGAGGCAGTGGCTCCAGACTGAGACATCATTCGAGAGTAATCGAGGATATGGTTTGGTTGCGCAACACTATGGGTGTTACCTGGGTGTGGTGGAATCACAGGGGGTGCTTCATACTATTGAGGGTGCTGTGTGACAGAGCCGATGACACCATCCATAGTGTGGGATTCCCTTGGCATATCACGATGGGAGGTGCCGACACGAGGAGCATATGGTATGATTATATATAAATACCCAGACTAGGCATAGATTAATTCGAACTATTGAGCCTTTAAGATGGCCTCCTCTTCAGATTGGGGTTGCTCAGAAGCGACATCCTTGGCTATGGGTGGGAGTAAGGTATTTAAAAACCATTCAAGGAATATCCTATCATCCAGTTGGATATTTCACAGGTTACATTTCCATCGCCACTCATGGATGTGGTCTGTGATGTGGGTAGTTGTATTTTGACGGCATGATAGAAGGATCTCCACTCCCTCATCATATCGGACGGGTAGCTGAAAGTATTGGAGGAACATGGAGCCAAGTGAGAAGAAATCAGGGTACAAGGCATGAGGCAGCTCGATGTACCATTTATCAGCAACACTCGTAAGTGTGTGCTGTAACAACCTCGGTCTGACTGAGTCATCCACAATGATGTTTGATGAACACCATAAGTGGAAAGACATGATATGGTTTTGGGGGTCCTCGCCTGCCTTTCCCTTAAAATTTTTGATGTCTGAAGGAAGTTTGGTTGGCATGGGAGGCCAATGAGGTTGATGACTGATGGGGTCATTCGTTAACCTAGACAAATATGGAAAGTTAAAACAAGCCATAAAGGGTAGGATAAACCCGAGGTTGGCTCGGGATGTACCGAAAATGACGTCGAAGTTTGCAGGAGTATGATGTCCATGCATGGATGGGGGTATATTAGGTTGACTTCCCAAAATAGAGATAGTCGAAATGGTTGTGGAAGGACCACTGCCCCCAGGTATATAAGGTGGTACAGTAGGAATTGTGGTAGCTAGTGCGGGGCTGCTACTAGTGGATAACATACCTACAACAACATGCGTAGTGGTACTGGGACCATTGGTAGCGATACCTATAATTATGGGTGGCAAGGACGTAGGTCCTCCGCCAACTATCCCTCTATGTAAAGATCAGGATGTATGCCAACCATGGGGCTAGATGAGACAGTAAACAAATTAGGCTTGGATTGGTAGAAATCCAAATCACAATCAGAGGCTGTGTGTCCCTTTAAAGGTGAGGAGTGTTGTCGAAGAGGGCTTTGACGGTGATGGTCTAAAGAACCAAACTGAGGGGAGTGCCCCCTAAGTTGAGAGGAATAACGTGGTGGAGCAATGATGGATTATATTAGTATCATGAAATGAATATGGACCCCAGTTTAAATCCGCTTCCTATTGGTTCAAAAGGAGTCACTCGGCCACCAAGTGTAAGTTTTAAACCCATGCAAAGAAGCAAAGAATACATATTCTTTTAAGAAAAATAGAGATCACAACACATCATTCACACATAAACACAAAGATTTACCCTGGAAACCCTTAATCGGGAAAACTAGAAAACCTTGGAGCCACACCTCCTATTCTCTCTTCATTACATTATGAAATCCTCACAATACAAAATATAGGTATTTCGCAACATCCAAATACCCTATTTCGTTAACCTGGATTAGAAAAAGCCTCCAATCCCTTAACCGGGATTAAGTTACATATTTTCAGGCAAATTCTAAAAATAGCCACAAACGGTCGAGCTGCAGCGCTGACATGCACACCTCCCCTCCATACGCACATGCAAAGAATATAACATATACCCAACATTATAGCACTTGTTGTTTCCTTTGCATAGCAGCAATGAGTCATGTACTCATAAAGTCACAGGTTCAGGGCATCAATTCCCATAGATTCTCTACACCAAGAGAACTTCTCTGTACTAACAGACTTTGTTAATGAGTCTTCAACATTTTTCATGGTGTCAACCTTCTCTAGCAGCACCTTCTTGTCTTCAACCATATCTCTCACAAAGTGATATTGCACATCAATATGATTTTTCTTAGCATGATAAGTAGGGTTCTTTGCCAAGAATATTGCACCTTGGCTATCACAATCTAACCTTACACCTTTTTGTACAAACCCAATACCTGAACACAATCTTTGCAGCCACACAACTTCTTTGCTTGCATGAGTGGCTTCCATGTATTCAACTTCTGTAGTTGAGAGTGCAACTACAACTTGTCTCTTTCTCATCCAACTGATAGCTCCTCCAAATAGGTTAAACACATACCCACTTGTAGATCTTCTATGATCAAGATCTCCAGCCCAGTCTGCATCAACAAATCCATGTACATTTATTACTCTATCTGGTCTAGGTCTTCCTTGGTAGCAGATTGCATAATCTGTGGTGCCACGCAAATATCTGAAGACCCTATTTATAGTTGTCCAATGGTCCTTTCCTGGTTTTGACATATATCTGCTCAAAACTCACACTGCATGAGCAATGTCTGGTCTTGTACAGACCATTGCATACATCAAACTATCAACTGCACTGGCATATGTGATCCGAAAACAAGATCTTTGCTACTCTATGACGTTAACATGAATTGCATAAAGAGCATGAATGAAGCTCACAAATCCATAAGAAGAGAACCAAACAGCATAGACAATACGCACATAAAGACAACAAGTTGATAACGAAGTTCATCCAGGATGGATTACGTCTCCGGGCCTGCTTCTCAATAGGAGGGCCAATCTATAATCTCAGCATGAAGGCAAAATACATGGAAATGATACAATGATACCTTGGCGACAATGGTAAGGAAGAGAACCGCTGCCCAAAACACAACAAGACTGCTTCCAGCAACTCCGAAGCTTGAAGACGGTGTAAAGCGAGTATAAACACTCATACCTTCCTCCTGCAGAGCTACGCAATCTCCCTTCTCTCCTTTAGCTACAAAGTCTCCACTCCAAAGCATGAGTGGTAAATGGCAACTAAGGGGGCTTATATAGCCATGACTTGCCCCTCTTCACATTTTCCTCATGTTCTCTTTGGTTACAACAAATTTTTCAAGATTGGCATCTTGTTTCAACTCCTCAAGTTTTGGTTGGGTTCACTTAAAGCTCCTTTTATCATGTAGTTGACATAATTAACAACTATGCCAACCACATACCCAAGTATGGCATTAATAAAATCTGGTTGCAAAACTACCCAACCGAACTATGTATAAAACCCAAAAATTTGTTATAACCGAGAAACAATTCTCAACCCACTTTTAACCCAAACTCCATAGTTTATAATTTGACATGTACTAAATAGAGCACGGGCTCCCGTGCTGGTCGGAGCTCCCGGTCACGCTAGAGGAAGAACCAGGGTCGGGGCTAAGCCCCGCCCCCTTTGGGGCTCGAAATGCCACTGCACTTTAAATAAATTTATTTCCATACCTTATACAAGGAACACCTTGTGGGCTAACAGTAAGGTGGAGCACTATGCATGAGAGGTCACGGGGTCGAACCCCGTGGAGGCCAATCTTCCTACTAAACTTTTAACCAATCATCAAGTGCCATGTGGTGAAATATTACTGGGCCAACACACCTTCCGTACAGACACGTGTTCCCTCTAGATTGGACCATACAATTGAATGGGTTGACACGTCATCCGTCCGTACATGCCACATGTTGTCCTCTCATTGGTTCGTACACATTCCATGTCATCATGTCCGTACAGTACGGATGCCACGTGTCACCCTGTATGTGGTGCCACATGGCACCTCTTTTTGCCAATTTTTCCTGTTGACCTCATAGAACAGAACGAGATAACTTTCTCATACGGAGTCCCTTTGAGGTGAAACGACCGTTGGAATCGTCTCGACGAGCCCTTCGATTTGGCGTTGGTTTTGCTGAGATTGGAGGACTTTGAAAATTTGGCCTTCCTGGATCCTCCTGTATCATTCCTCCCCACTGAGAAGCTTTTGGCCTCCAAAAGCCTTTCCTAATCAACAGATAGGTGAGGGAATTGCTCCCTCACTTTCTCCTTCTCGATCCACTTGGCTTTGCTTGGATGAGTTCCTTTGATGCCCACTCGAAGATACTCAACATCACCTTTGCAAGAAGTCCTTGTTCTTCTGTCCAAGATGACATATTCCTTTAGCTCATCCATGTACTCAGGAGCAAATTCATCAACTGATGGCAATGAGACATTCTCCCTTTCATCCATGATCATGGGAGGCTCATAGAGTTTCAAGTTCTCCACATTCACCACTGAGTAGATTTGCATGTATGGCGGTAGCTCTAAGCGAAAATCATTCGTCCCAATCTTCTCCAAGATGGTGAAGGGACCATATCTAATAGGATTGAGCTTCTTGCCTTCTCCTTTCATCCTCTCCTTACTGATGTGAAGCCACACTTGATCTCCCACCTGAAACTGATGATCAACTCTATGCTTGTCATGGCGAGCCTTGTACTGGGCTTGACTCTTCTCCAACTGCTCTTGCACTGCTTGATGTACCCGTTGAACTCTCTGAATGAACCTGCGGGCTTTGTCTTCATCCTTGGAAGCGCTTGAATCAACCTCTCTCCCATAAGTCAAGTCCAATGGAGTCTTTGGAAAGTACCCAAAGCATGTCTCAAATGGTGAGCTATGAGTGGAAGAATGCATAGCCCTGTTGTAGGCATGCTGCACATACTGGTTCTGTTCATCCCAGAACTTAGGATGCTTGTTGCAATAGCCTCGAAGCAAATGGACAACTGTCATGTTGACTACCTCTGTCTGTCCATCGGTCTGTGGATGGAAAGCGGTGCTCCTCTTCAGCTTGGTGTCCATCATACACCATAACTTTGTCCAAAACTCTCCAAGAAATCGGGAGTCCCGATCCGAGATAATGGACGTAGGAAGTCCAAAGTGAACCCATATATGCTGAAAAAAGAGAGAAGCAACCTGCTCTACAGTGACCTTCTTTTTACATGGCATAAGAATACACATCTTGCTAAACCTATCCACGACCACATACGAGTAGTCATGACCCCTCCTAGACATAGGCAAACCCCCCACAAAATCCATGGAAATGCTTTCCCAAGGATGGGAAGGAACATGAAGTGGTGAGTACAGCCCCAATTTTCTATTAGTGGGCTTACAAGTAGAGCACATCACACACCCCTTTACATAATTTGTTACAATGTCTTTCATGCGAGGCCAATACACGATTCTTTGCAAATGAGCCAAAGTCTTGCCTACCCCAAAATGCCCTAATAAAAGAGAAGTATGAGCTTCTCGTATTACATGGACTCTTTCACTGATAGAAACACATAGCTTGCACAAATGATAGGGCAACTTTCCTTGCAAATAGTAGTCTTCCACCTGTGTGCCATTGGTTAGCTTCTCATAAATCTCCTTGAGATCATCATTAGTAGCATACTGCTCAATATAACTTTCATGGGATAAAGAAGCATTTTTCAAAACAATAGATGCAACAATAGGAGGTCTAGAAAGCATATCTGCCACTTTGTTACTAGTACCCTTCTTGTACTTGATCACTAGATGGAATTGTTGAAGGAATCCCATCCACCTGAAATGACGAGCTTGCTGGAGCTTAGTCTGGGACTGGAGATACTGCAAGGGCTGATGATCGGTATGGATGACCGTCTCCTTACCCATCAAGTAGTGTTTCCACTTCTTGACACTCTGAACCAAAGCATACAACTCTTTGTCATAGGTGGGGTAGTTGATCACTGCTTGAGTAAAAGTCTCTGAATGGTAGCAAATAGGCTTGCGGTGCTGCATCAATACTGCCCCCATGGCATATCTGCTGGCATCTGTCTCTATCTCAAATGGCTGCTGCAAAGCTTCAAGACCGCTTCTAGCAACTCCGAAGCCTGAAGACGGTGTAAAGCGAGTATAAACACTCGTACCTTGCTCCTGCAGAGCTACGCAATCTCCCTTCTCTCCTTTAGCTACAAAGTCTCCACTCCAAAGCATGAGTGGCAAATGGCAACTAATGGGGCTTATATAGCCATGACTTGCCCCTCTTCACATTTTCCTCATGTTCTCTTTGGTTACAACAAATTTTCCAAGATTGGCATCTTGTTTCAACTCCTCAAGTTTTGGTTGGGTTCACTTAAAGCTCATTTTATCATGTAGTTGACATAATTAACAACTATGCCAACCACATACCCAAGTATGGCATTAATAAAATCTGGTTGCAAAACTACCCAACCGAACTATGTCTAAAACCCAAAAATTTGTTATAACCGAGAAACAATTCTCAACCCACTTTTAACCCAAACTCCATAGTTTATAATTCGACATGTGCTAAATAGAGCGTGGGCTCCCGTGCTGGTCGGAGATCCCGGTCACGCTGGAGGAAGAACCAGGGTCGGGGCTAAGCCCCTTTGGGGCTCGAAATGCCACTGCACTTTAAATAAATTTATTTCCATGCCTTATACAAGGAACACCTTGTGGGCTAACAGTAAGGTGGAGCACTATGCAAAAGAGGTCACGGGGTCGAACCCCATGGAGGCCAATCTTCCTACTCAAATTTTAACCAATCATCAAGTGCCATGTGGCGAAATATTATTGGGCCAACACACCTTCTGTACAGACACGTGTTCCCTCTAGATTGGACCGTACAATTGAATGGGTTGACACGTCATCCATCTGTACATGCCACATGTCATCCTCTAATTGGTTCGTACACATGCCATGTCATCATATTCGTACAGTATGGATGCCACGTGTCACACTGTCAGTGGTGCCACGTGGCACCTCTTTTTTCCAATTTTGCCTATTGACCTCATAGAACATAACGTGATAACTTTCTCATACGGAGTCCGTTTGAGGTGAAACAAACGTCGTTGGAATCATCTCGATGAGCCCTTCGATCTAGCGCTAGTTTTGCTGAGATTGGAGGACTTTGAAAATTTGGCCTTCCTGGATCAATATGGAACCCGTGACATGTATTCTTCTTCTTCCCGTGTCTTGGGACACTGATCTACAGATAACTTTACACCTACAGGAATATGAACCTTGACCGGCTTACTTTCTTGCATGTTAAATCTCTGTAGTACCATCTCAACATATTTTCTTTGATTTAAACTGATCATTTTGTTTGCACGATCTCTTCTTATCTCCATTCCCAGAATGAAGTTTGTAGCACCGAGATCTTTCATATCAAACTTGGAGGACAGTTGAGACTTCACCTCCTTTATAACATCTTTGTTGTTTCCAATAAACAACATGTCATCAACATACATAACTATGTTAATGAAGTGATCACCAACTTGTTTGGAATATACACAATGATCAGCTTTGCTTCTCACAAATCCCAATCCAAGTATGTATGTGTCAAACTTTTGGTACCACATCCTTGGAGATTGCTTTAGACCATAAAGGGACTTCTTTAGTTTACATACCAACTCATTATTTCCCTTTACTATGAACCTTTCAGGTTGTTTCATGTATATTTCTTCTTCTAGATCCCCATGTAAGAATGTTGTCTTCACATCCATCGGCTCTACTTCAAGATCAAAAGTAGCAGCAATAGAAAGGAGAAATCTAATAGAAGTTAATTTTGCAACTGGACACAATATTTCACCAAAATCAATCCCCTCTACTTGAGAATATCCCTTTGCTACTAAGCGGGCTTTATACTTATCCACTTTACCATCTGCATTCAACTTCTTTTTAAATAACCATTTTCTCCCAACGTATTTTCTCCCAGCTGGTAACTGGACTAGATTCCAAGCTTCATTTTTGTCCAAGGAATCCATTTCTTCATCCATGGCCTTTTTCCAGAGATCACTATCCTTTGAATTAATAGCTTCCTTCACATTTCTAGGATCATCATCGGTAATAGACATATCAAAATGAGAGCGAAAATCAGGAGGGGAATACCTTTTTGGTTGCCCTATTTCTCAAGATGATCTCCTCAAAAATGGAGTATGAGGTTCTTCTTCTTTTGATTCTGCTTCTACTATTGAGTCAGATTCTTCACCTTCTAACTTAAACTCTATTTTCTATGGTTCCTTTTCCATTGGATTCACTTCCTGTCTAGGGACTTCTTTGACCTCTCGAAACACAACATCTCGACTGTAAATAGTCTTCTTAGTTATAGGATTCCAAATCTTATACCCTTTCATGCCATCTTTATAGCCAATAAAGATACACTTCTCAGCTTTGTTATCTAACTTGCTCCTTTTCTCCTTTGGAACATGTGCATAAGCATCACAACCAAAAAATTTCAGATGCTTAATAGAGGGTTTCTTACCAGTCCATACTTCATGTGGAGTTTTATCAATCAATGCTGATGTGGGTGATCAGTTTACCAAGTAACATGTTGTCTCCACTACTTCTGCCCAGAATTCTTGTTCTATCCCAGCACTGCTTAGCATGCTCCTTGCCTTTTCCATCAACGTCCTATTCATCCTCTCAGCAACTCCATTCTGTTGATGTGTGTATGGAGTAGTCTTTTGCCTTGCTATACTGCACTTCTTACAAAAGTCCTCGAATTCATTCCCACATAACTCTCCACCATTATCTGTCCTCAACACCTTTATTTTCTTTTCTGACTGATTTTCTACAAGAGCCTTAAATTCTTTAAACTTGGCAAATACTTCAGATTTATTTCGAAGGAAATAAATCCATCTGTTCCTTGAGAAATCATCTATAAATGAAACATAATACACAGATTTTCCTAATGATGGAACGAGAATAGGTCCAAACACATCACTATGTATTAATTCTAGAATTCCCTTTGCTTTTGTAGCACCAGATGCAAATCTTACTCGATTTTGTTTTCCATATATGCAATGTTCACAGAAATCAAAATCCAGAGTGCAATAAGTCATACCTTCAACCATACCTTTACCTTGTAATGCTCAAAGTCCCTTTTCTCCCATATGCCCCAATCTTTGATGCCATAGCATGTCTTTCCTCCTGATGCAGTCAGGGTTTTGTCATCTTTACCTCCTTCCTCCAGCACAACAGAATTGTTACATACATCAATGATGGTTTTTCCCAATAGTTTGTACAGAGCTCGATACCAAACTCCCCTCATTAATACCATTGATCCTCAAACCATTTTGCAACCAACATATCCACACACAGTCTTTACACCCGCAACATCCATCTTTTCGACAGATATCAAGTTTCTTTCTAGATTTGGAATGTGTAGCACTCCAGGCAGAGTTCTAATCCTTCCATACTTCAGTTTTAGCTTGACTCTACCATGTCCAATGATACTGGCTGGTGAATCATCTCCCAAGTACACATCTCCTCCATTGTACTTTTCATATTCACAGAACCACTCCCTATGAGGGGTCATATGACATGACGCACCCGAGTTAATCAGCCATGTATCACATTCTGAAGGATTACCCGTGGAAGCTAGGTACACATCCCCTCCTTCTTTTGAGGATTTATTCACCTCTATGGAAGGGGTATCCTCATATCCCTTTGATTTCTCAACATTTTTAGATCTGCAATCCTTTTTATAGTGCCCAAATTTATCGCATTTCCAACACTTCCTTATTCCTTTTCCCGGGGATTTAGATCTACCCTTAGATTTAGATCTCCCCCCAGATCCTTTATTTTTGTTTCTCTCCTGGGGGCAAACTCTCACAGACAAGGCATCCATGCTATGATTATCCACGGTTTTCCACCTCATCTCTTCTGATAGTAAGGATGATACAATTTCATCAAATTTTAAAGTCGCTTGGCTAGAACTACCTATTGCAACAATTAGGTTGTCCCAGGAATCCGACAAAGAACACAATAACGTAATACATTTATCTTCTTCAGCCATTTTAATACCAACAGAGGTTATCTGACTTACCAGAGTATTGTAGACATTCAAATGTTCTGTTACAGTGTCATTCTCGTCCATTCTAAGGTGAAACAACTTTTTTTGCAGAAACAACTTGTTCACAAGGGATTTTGATTGATACAAACTCTCTAGTTTTGCCCATAGTTTTACTGCATTATCTTCACCAGATACGTTCAACAACACAGAGTCTGATAAGCACAATCATATTGTACTCCTCTCCCTTCTTTCTAATTTATCCCAATCATCTTGTGACGTTGCAGCGGGTTTTGTACCCGGATCCATAGCAATCCACTGTTCCCGATCTACTAGAAGATCCTCCATTTTGAGCTTCCATAGCTCAAAATTCTGGCTGGTAAATTTCTCGATATCGATTCTTGAAGTGCTCACCATTCTCTTTCAATGCACAAATCAACACTACAAAGCTCCCACTAAACCCAAGTTTATCACAGACCTGAGATCTATCAACGACGTCGAACCCTTAGCAGTAAAGGCGTCCCCCTGATGCCAAAATCGAGCTCTGATACCACATGTAAGTTTTAAACCCATGTAGAGAAGCAAAGCATACAGATTCTTTTAAGCAAAATAGAGATCACAACACATCATTCACACATAAACATAGAGATTTACCTTGGAAACCCTTAACCGGGAAAACCAGAAAACCTTGGAGCCACACCACCTATTTTCTCTTCATTACATTATGAAATACTCACAATACAAAATATAGGTATTCCACAACATCCAAATACCCTAATCCGTTAACCCGGATTAGAAAAAGCCTCCAATCCCTTAACCGGGATTAAGTTACATATTTTTAGGCAAATTCTAAAAATAGCCACAAACAGCTATAAATAGCCATAAAATCTATAAATAGCCAAAAAATTTAGCCACAAATAGCGCTGACATGCACGCCTCCCCTCTGTACGCACATGCAAAGAATATGAGTCACTCGGACACCAAGGTTGTCTGACGACTTGCATATTAGGGCAGTACCCTCACTCCACGACGTAGGTAAAACTCCTAACCGCTTGGCCACAAATGACAACACTTCGGTTTTCCTCACAGGTGGGAATTTAGTTAATCTGGTGGGGGTCGTTGCCCTTTTCGCTTGGCAGGTCCTCTCAATGGTCAGCTACTTCGGGGTTTATGTGGTACTCCTCATAATGAGTTTTAGGGAAGATCCCAAGTACTTCCCACAGTTGTGTCGAATGGGACTTATGTCCCAGGCTGAATGTTATTATGTAAATTTGATTAATTTTAAGGTTTTGCTCGGGCTCATGAACCGAGTTTGTTATCTTAATGGTGTGAGTGTGTGTGCACTTGTATATGAAACTTTGCCTTCCAATTACGTAATAAATAAATAACAATGGACTTCTTTGTAAGAAACAAGCAAAGGGTTGTACCAAAGTATGTATGAACAGGAAAAGCAGATATGGACCAAGTGTAGGACAAACAAGGGTCTGAAATAGGTTTGGGAAAATGACTATTAACTGACAATCACATCTATTAGTGTAATAGACACAATCTGGGTCGCACAAAACATGAAAATAGAGGCGATCGGCTCAGAAAACAGACAGGTTGCACGTAATAGGTGAACAGGCGTGACGAGGTCACTCAAACAGAAAAAACAGAGGTGACTGGGTCGCTTAAACAACAAAAGAAGGTGCAACTGGGCATTGTGAGGAAATACGCACTTTACGGAGCTAAGGTCGCGCCTAACAGGAGAAACTGTGTGACTGGGTCACGACTTCTGGCCCGAAAGGTGCGGCTTGGGTCAGATAGGAAATCAAGAAAATAAAGCCGACAGGGGCCGAGGGGGCAGGCACTGGTGTCGTAAAGGTTCGGATCGACTGCATGGGGGTCCGATCAGTGACAACTGCGGGTAAAAACAAAAGAAACACCTGCAAAACCGGGATCCAAGAGGATCGACCAACAGAGTTGCCAAAACTGTAGCAGGGTTTTCACCCTTACTACATGCAAAAGCACCTTCGTTCTGTCAATGGGACAGTAGGGTAGAGTTCATGGAAGAAAGATACAAAAATAACCGATATTAGTAAAATGAAATAAATAAACAGATACAACTAAACTAGATAAAAGCAAATACTTGAGAAATATACCTACTTTCTCTTGAAAATGGGCCACCGTGCTCATTCTCGGAAATGGTCTGCCTCTCCACAGGCTGGTTGGTACAGAGAATATCTCAACATACCGGATGGGGATGGTAGGGCAACGGGATGATTGGAAAAAATGGGGTGTGAATACTTTGATAGCAAAAGTGTCTCACGGTACTCACAAAAAATAATGGAAAAAATGGATAAGGATTTTTTGATAGAGACCTTCACACTATTTTTATAATATGTTTTTAGGTTTTTTTACCTTTTCTCTCTTTTAGGGTTTTGGAACCTTATTTAGAGTTTTAATCCATTTTTTGGGGTTTTTAGCCATTTTTGGGGGTTTTAGCCATTTTTCAGGTTTTTTGGGTTTTGTGGGATTTTTGTCATTTTTTGAGAGAGAATGAAGGTAAACCATAGTTGTGAAGGTCAAAAGTAAGGGAAATACGGTAGGAAAATGATGTATGTATATGGTTTACACCATGTTGAGCTAGGTGAGAAATTTTTTGCGTTAACACTAGTGATATGCATAATTATATCTTAAAACTCCATAACATTTTTTTATGTAAGGGTG
Source organism: Pseudotsuga menziesii (assembly GCA_001517045.1). Taxonomy (NCBI): domain Eukaryota; kingdom Viridiplantae; phylum Streptophyta; class Pinopsida; order Pinales; family Pinaceae; genus Pseudotsuga; species Pseudotsuga menziesii. The sequence goes on along the minus strand of LPNX010112244.1, from coordinate 212,725 downwards.
AGTAGAAAAGATTAATTTAAGTTATCTAGATCGTGTTTGAATTAAATTTAAAGGAAATTTGAAAAAACAATCAACATTATTAATATATAAAGAGTCATTATCATGTTAACATAGAGTTATGATAGGTTTTGCCACTTATAAAAAATTTGAAATTTTTGTTTGTAATTGAATTCAAGAATAATACAATTTGAAAAAGTTCGTCATTATGAATATATAGACTGTCTATTATTCATGATAGCATAAAGTTTTTTTTTTTTTTGTGAGTAAAAGTATAAGACTTCTATTAAACAATACAATCAGATAGTACGATAGTTATCAACAAGATAATATTCAACCTACCTCTAGGAGAAATCAAGCTATAAAAAGGAGTACAGGAGATGAGGATCTCTACAATGGCCTCAAAGCCAATAACAAAAAAATGATTTAATTTCATTTCTATGCAAGTCTTTATTTTCCTAATTTTCCTAATTTTATAGTGCCTAAGGCTAGAGAACAAACTATAATTATTAAAAAAGGCCAGTAATGTCAAAATCTGTCTCATCAGCATTTTTGGTACCCATTGAAGGAATACTTAACATTCAAAAATCATGACCATGCTTCTGGTATCCCGTAGGTTTTGGATCCATTTTGGCATCGGATTAGAGGTTGTTGTTTCTTGGAAGGTCGGGTTGCTTTGCATCAAATGCAAAGTTCCCCTATTTTCGTCGCCTTCACCTTGCACAACTTCACTGGGGATGACAATCAAAGTGGGAGGTCAGGGGATGAAGTCTACTCCTTGGCGTCATCAAAGTTGATTCAGATTGGAGTTCATGATTCTAGTATCGGTGTTCAATTCACCTGGAGTCGTTAATTCTTCCTTTAGAAAATCATTTTTCTTTTTTGTTTAATCCTCAACGATACAGTCCAGAAGAAGATTCTCCGTCCAAAAGGTAATGAGAGAATGTTCATAGACGACCTATCAATCCCTACAGTCCCTTGGGTTTGTTATCCAATTTTGTAAAGAATGGAATTCTTCCACTTCTTGGAAGGTGACGGTTCTAGCAAAATTATTTCCTCTACACTTTCAATTATGATTTTGTGGACCAGAGGGAAGGAATTCCTAAATAAATTTGCCACTTTCACTGCCTGAAGATGATTGATGGTTGGTTTCTAGATGTCTCCTCCTGTGCGTTTCGTTCCTCTTCCTTGCACCATGACTTCTGTATGAATGTTGCTCTGTTGCTGGTTGCCAACGCCTTTTCCTTTTGGAGCAGCTAGAAGGATAAGAGAAATGTCCAAATCATCCCTGATATAAATGAACTAAATTTCACCCGTGATTACCATGTCCTACATCACATAAGACAACTCAAAATTCCTCACGGATTTGCACCATCATTCTTCTCACCTCGCACTGCTTCATCTGCTCAGGTATGATCGCACATGTCGATACGAAATGGGATGGAAAGACATTAATAACCATGATTTGAATTGATGTGCTCTACATGGTTTGAAGCCACCTCACATCTACTCCATGACAGTTGATTGGTTGTGGCATTGTCAATGGGTCATCTTTTCAAGTTTTCCACATCATGGGCTAGAGTGGTGTGGGTGGACCCTATGTCTTCCTCTCTCAGCCTACTTGGGAGATAAATGGTGGTTATTATATTGGGTTAGTCTTTGCCAGTTTTCTATGAAGGATTCCCCTGCTAGGTTAGACGTTGGTTCATACAAGGTTCTGGCTCTTAGTGTTACTACCACATTATCCAAACAATCATCCACTTTAATGTCCATTCATCTTATGTGCAGAGGGATGAGGATCGATATTGTGTTGACGGTAGGCTTCCAAAGCCCATATGTCATCTTCTAATCTCCAATCATGGATTAATCTTTTTATGGGAGTTTCATTTTGAAGTTTGACCACCATCTTGATGAGGATTTGAAAGTCACCTTTAATTATTATTTGGTTATGACCTTGATTAATCTTGATGTTTATACCTTAGAGCAACACCTCTAGTTCCATCGTTTTGTTGTTGTTAATGCTCAGATATCCTGCATAAGCCCGTTTTATGATTATTGTGTCGGTGTCCATGGAAACTCCTCCATAACCAAATTATCTAGGATTATCCTTGGATGCTCCATCGAATTTCATTTTGATGAATCCATCTAGAGGACTCCAAGAAGAATGGTTGATGATTCTAGGTCTAGGAAAGGTTGAGAGAGTGATGATCTGTTGGATATTGAACTCCTAGGCCTTGATGACACTAAATTCTTGAATGATGAGTTGGTTGTCTTGATTATTCCAATGATGAAGTTGGAGGGTTTCTTAAATGTTTGATATTATTTTCTGCAAAACAAAACATATGGGATGAAATTCTTCTCTGAAAATCCTTTGATTTCATTCTTTCTAAGTTTCCCAAAGGAGGAAGTATTGGAAGAGATACTGGAGGAATTTGAATAAAGTACTATCAAAGGGGAGTTGTTTCTAATTGATAAGAGAGTTGTTTAGTTTGGATCAATATCTTTTTGAGATGAAGAAGAGAGAGATCCCTTTTTCCTAGTGAATGGAGGATAAGGAGCAACCATTGAAGATATGTTCTTTGTCTTCCTCGTGATTTTTGTAGAGATAGAAACATGAGGGGCCAAAGAAACCTCTTTTAAGCATGTTATCCCAAGAGAGGGTTAAAGTTACAAATGAGCCATAGGAAAGTAGAAATTTTGGGCCAAATGTTTGTGGTCCATACGTGAGCCCAAATAGGATATCTTAGGATATCGTTGCACCTTTTTGCAATGGCATAGCCTTCTTTGATGGTGTAGCTTCCCATATGTTTGTGTATCCAACAGATATGATCTTTGTCATGCTTTAATTTTATCCTTTGACTCTAGAGCTCGGAGATTAAGGAAGGAAATTAGATTTGGGGAGGTTGAAGAGGTCACTTTTCCAAAGGAAACCAATGTCACCTTTCTTCATATTTGTTATCGTGGTCCCAAAAAATGTTGAACCTAATATAAGTTTTTGCATGCATAGAGCTTCCTGGCAGGAATGATCTGGATAATGTTGTTCATTTGTTTAGGATTGTTTCCATGAATATTCCCAAATGAGAGAAATAGAATTATTCCTGATTTCTTGAAACAACAGTCTTGGATTAGCTTGAGAATAGACCATGCTAGGTTCCATATGGTGGATCTGGGGATTTGGTTATTGAATCTAATTAAGTCTTGTTGATCTATTCCTAGAGTATATTTGTATTGCGAGAATAATTTCCATAGTTCATGATTGTCATTTATCCATTTCCACCCAACTTTGGAGCCCATCACTTCATTGACTAGCTCTAGATCTCATATTCCAAGCCCCCCCAAGAGTTTGGGCTTGTAGACCTATTCACAACTTACTAAGGCCGATTTTTATTTGGTGTTGACCACTTTCCTATAGGAAATTTAATTGGAGGGATAAACTTGGGGGATGTCATAATGGAGAAGAGTTAGAGAGGCATGGATTGGAGGACTTATTTAACAATGATGAGTCTTCCTGCCAGATCGAGAGAGCAAAACGTCCAACTAGAAGGTATATTTTTAAGACGATCCAAGAGGTATTCCAAAATTTTTGCTTGACGGAGGGGTTTATCGATGAGGGAGGCACCTAGGTATTTGGAAGGAAGGTAGCATTTTTGAAAATGAAGGAGATGTGTTATGCAATATTGGACTAGAGAAGGGGTGTTGAAGAAGAAAAGCTAGGATTTTTTCTGATTTATGATGGTGCTTGAGGCTTCCATGAAGCGATTTTGGATTTTTTTGAATGCTATGGATTCTTGGTAGGAGGGGTGTCCCATTAGGAGAGTGTCATGAACAAAATTCTGATGAAATAATGTGGGGGAGTTATGATGAACTTGGAGACACTTAAGATGATTGAATCTGGGTTATGCTTGAATAGACCTTCCTAGTCCTTTTGTCATCAAGATGAAAAGAAAGGGGGAGAGTGGTTCTCCTTATCGAATACTTTGATAGGGTATGAAGGAAGAAGAGGAGGAGTCGTTCAGGAAAATGGAGAAGAAAGATGAGGGGATGAGGGAAATGATCCAGTCTATCCATATTTGGCTAAAAACAAAAGGTTGTATAGTCTTGGATATGTAGTTCCAGTGCAATCTATCAATGGATTTGGACATGTCTAACTTGATGAGAACTGCAAGATTCTTTGTAATTTTAAGGGAATGGATGAATTCATGAGCCATTATAATTCCACCTAGTATTTGATGACCTTCAACATAGCCCAATTGTATGGGAGAGATGAGGAGGACTTTTAGACAATTGCCTATGACTTTGGTGATGATTTTGTAGATGAAATTACAACGGGCTATAGGTCTAAACATGTCAGGAGAGGAGGGTTGATCCCTCTGAGGATGAGAGTAAAAATGGTGGGATTGAAAGATAAGAGAATATCATAGGTTTGACGACAGTTTTTAACAATGGCCCAACCTCCTCTTTAATGATATCCCAACAGGAGTGAAAGAGATCTAAGGTGAAACTATCTAGTGTAGGATATTTTCTAGTCGACATGGTTTCGATTGCTTGCTCCACTTCATCCATGGTGATAGGTCGCATCATACTATCATTGTGCTCCTTTGTGATTAGCTAGGGGATGTGATGAGTATTTTATTGATAATTGCTTAGCGATATCCAGGAGGTTGTGAGAGGAGGATATGGAAATAAGCATTTATCTCAGCTGATATCTCTGCATACTTCTAAAGGTTGTTGCCTTAGTCATCTTTGAGAGTGACTATTTTATTGTGTTAACAATGTTGAAGCTTAGAATTGTGAAAGAATTTGTATTTTTTTCCACCTACTTTGAGCCATTGGACCCAATATTTTTGTCATTTGAGGGTTTCTTCTTGCTTGAGACTCTCTCCAAGTTGTTGATTAAGGAGGTTAATCTGATGGTTGAGTTTATCAGTGCTACCTATTGAAATTATTTATTGTCGTAGAGTTTCCATTTGGTCTTCAATTATTATTTTTTCCTCAAGAATGTTGTTAAACACCATCTTGTTCCAAATTTTGAGCTTTTGTTTGAGATTTATTATCTTCGGTTAGAATCTGTACATGAGATATTTAGTAGCTTTTGTTGGAATATGAAGGTATTTCTATTTCTTGCCACCATTTCCATATATTGGCTTTGAAGTACGGATTGTCTAGCCATAGTTTTTCAAATATGAAAGGTTTGCTTGTCGTTGTCCCCTCATGGTTCCCAATGGAGATAGATAGGTCAATGATCTAAGTTGTTAGTGGTGACGATTTTTGTATTCCAATATTCTACCCTAGTGTAGAGGTCTTCTGAGGTGAGAAATTAGTCTAGTATTAAATATATATGATGTTATTATTCTTTGTTATTGTTATAGGTGAAAAGGCCATTGGTGGTTCTTGAGTCAATTAAGTTATTGTTATATATGCAATGTCTAAATGGAGACAGATAGGTCAATTATCTAAGTTGTTAGTGGTGACGATTTTTGTATTCCAATATTCTACCCTAGTGCAGAGGTCTTCTGATGTGAGAAATTAGTCCAGCATTAAATATATATAATGTTATTAGTCTCTCTTATTGTTATAGGTGAAAAGGCCATTGGTGGTTCTTAAGTCAATTAAGTTATTGTTATCTATGAACTGTATGGATATCTCTATCGAGGTGTCTAAGGCCACCCTTTTTCTCCATTAGAGTTGTGATCATGTTGAAGTCTCCTCCTATGATCCATTTTTTATTGTGGTAGAGATCATGAAGCCATTGAAGATGATTCAAGACTTCGATATTCTAATCAACAATTTGTGGTATGTAGACATTGGTTAAGCACCCTTTTCTCAACATTCCAATAGGATGGAAGCTAGATAATATTTTTCTTGGTGTTGCTCATATATTATGAATAACCATTTCTTGAGGGTTCCATAGAAGGGATAGACCTCTAGAGGAACCGAAGGCATCCACTGCTACCACTCTAGAACCTTTCCAAAATTTCCTTGTAAATACATCCATAGATTGGGTGGAGCATTCAGTTTCTTGCAACATAATGACAATTGGTTTTTCCATAGCAAATTTTTCTAAGAGTCTTTGTTTTGAGGTACCATTTAGTCCCCTTAAATTCCAAGACATGATATTCATTTAAGATTTTTTGGGAGAGAGGAGAAGAATTTTTTCAATTGATTGTATTTACCCAAGTTTAGCATTTGATTACCTACATCATCCAAACACTGTCTATTGGTTCTACGAACTCTTTTTTTATCCTCCTGGTGTGGTCATTTTAATTATGTTTGTTTCTATCTTTGATCCCTAGGCATGCTTCGTTGATAGGATTTTTGGTGGGTTTGGATGGAGCAATTATATACTCAATGACTACTTTCTTGAACAGTTCTAGTTTTGGTTCTCGAATTGGGATATTTTTCTTGCAAGCTTATTCTATTTCTTGTAGGTCCATATCCCCCAATTCTATATTGTCCATTTCCTCAAGGGTTCGATATTTCCATTTCCAAAGTTTCAGTTATTTTGCTGGTATCTTGCTTTTCTTGATGGTCTTCTTTATCAAAGGATTTTGAGGGTTCTCCTTCTTCCATATTGTTATCGAGACAATCGAATTGATTGGAGAGGGGGATGGAGGATTTGTTTTTTAATTCCATATTTTGTTGGATACTTTGGAAAACCCATCATCATATTTACCCTCCAGGTGTTTGGGGTTTAGATGGGATTTGTTTTAAGGGAAGTGCCGAAAGAGATGGTTGTGTTCATGACATTTTCTATAGCGGAAGGGGATGTGCTCATAGTTTAGGGTTTGAATTAATTCCAAGTACCTATAGTCTAAACATATTGTTTCTGGAAGGGGTTGATATATTTTCATGTAGACATATATTTTAGCATTGCAGGTGTAACAACCTTGTTGAGTAACTTTTGAGATTTTGACAAAATAGACTTGGGTATTTCCTATACCTTCCAGGGTCCACTTCCCAATAATATTTTGGAAGCAAGTAGAGTCTTATCCACACCAGAGCTTCTTTGAATTCCTCTTTGTCAAGGATGAAATTCTCCACCCTTTCCTCCAATAGAGACTCGTCGAGTTGAAAAATATGGGCCACCGTAAAAAACTACAGTATAGTCCTTTGGATGGCTTAATATGACCGTGAAGAAGCCTTTTGAACTAATTTTTAGATCATAATTGCCTTTGGGATTCTATTTGAGTTTGATCCACCATATCAGGGTTTTTTGAGACATCCATAAGCCCATGGATTTACAACTTATATAATGTTCTTTCATATGTTGAATATTCTTATGAATTTGGGTAGAGGTTATTTCATACATAGGAATTTATGTTGATTTCAGGATGCATTTCCTAGAGTTGCGTTAAGTACGGTTTTTTTTGGGTGTGACATCATAAAGGAATTAGAGATGCTTTCATCTCCTCTCTTCCTATATGTATGGTGCATTATAGAATATGCATTGACCGTAGAGATTTGTGTTGTTAGGATTTATAATCCTCCCTTTACCAAACTGTCTATTATGTTATTTTAGGACAACTTAGGAGTATTTTATTAATTATTGGGTCCACTTGGCCTAATGGGGCCACATGTACCACTCACTAGAGTGTGGGGAACATCGATAGAGGCTAACTGAGACTGATTTCACTTGCATGCATCAGTTTAGGTGCCTCCTAGGCCAATCCCTACATTTTAGGAGCCACTAGGAGTCCTGGAACCAACCACCTTTAGTTGAGGGTTGTTGGTAACTAGTTAAGCTTAGTTACTCATTAGTTACATTCAATTAGTTCTACTTCAGTTCATTTAGTGCCAGTTATGCATGGATGCATGTGGATAAGGCGCCTTTTCTCCACTACCACCTCAGTTAGACCAAGTTAACTGATTATAACTGATGGATTGACTGATTTAGACATCCGGAGTTAACCACTTGGACTCCGATAGGGATTTAGGCATATTTAGTTATCCATGTAGTCAGTTACAGTCACATCCAGTTGGTAGATTCGAATTCATCCCTAATTATTCGAATTATTTCCTTATGTAACACTATTGTAACACCAGATTCTTTAATGAAGATAATATTGTAATTCTATGAGCAATACTTGTCTATTTCCTGTGAGATTTGATTTGTTCACTTTGTATAATTCATTCCTATTCACTACATCAATAATTTGGACTCATTTCTTAATGATCTAAATGGCACAACAATTCTAACATGGTATCAGAGCCATCTCAAGCAAGCTTCAAGTCTGTCTACTCTCCATTGAACACCAGAAGCAGTTGGGTTTCCACAGAAATCTTGCAAAGAGTTCCTTGCTTCCTTTGAATTTATTCATAGTGGCGGTGTGGGTGTGACAAACCCTGAGAAAGTGTTCATGCTGAGAGGAAAAGGCTTGATTCTAACATATTTCAAATTATTTTGGTTTTGCAATGAAATTTCTATAGGTGCTACGTAGCTTGTGTGAAGATATTGTCCTTTTCAGCCAGAGAATTATGGATTCTGAACTCTCCACACCTCAGATCCTAACACCCTTTACTTATATTGATTGGAGGGAATATATGCAGTTTTCCTTGTGCAACAAGGGCTACTTCAGGATAATCATTTGAAGGGAGGTTGAGCCCCATCATCCAGAAGAGAAAAGCAAGTTTTCGAACCGCTTAGATGAAGCTTTCAATTATCTATGTACTTACATATCTAGAGATCTCCTCTTTCACCTTGAAGGTTTGAGGATTCCTAGGGAATATTGGGAGAAGCTTGAAGTCTTGTTTGGAAAGCAAGATGAGTTTTGGGGACACATTCTGGAGAACGAGTTGATAGCCTTACATCCCAATAGTTTCGAGACGTTACATCAATTCTTTACTAAATTCAAGTCTCTTGCACTTCAATGTAGACAATGCGGAATAGAAAGAAAGGATGAGCAACATGTGCTCTCCATACTCAGTAAACTAGGATTTGAGTATTTTGTATTTGTCTCAATCTTCCATTCCACGAGAGCCTCCATTCCTAATTGGAAGATTCCCTCACTTAATTCCTTTGCCGAGTCCTTAATACATGAGAAAGAGAAGTTGATCCAAATGGGAGTCATCAAGACTTCCAAATATCAATCCCTCCTAGTGATAGAATCTACCAAAGTGCAAGATAAAGGGGAGTCTAAGGGGAAGGAGCATAAAACAATTGATTCAAAGCCTAAAGAGAATTAGAATAATTCTGAAGGAGCTTCCAATTCTAAGAAGAAGAAAAATTTCGAAAAGAAGATGTGTCCCTATTGTATGAGGGGTTTTCATCCAGAAGACTCTTGTATGAAGAAGCAAGTTGACGAGATGACTGCTCTCCTCAAGCAGAATAACATTGCTCTCCCACAAAGAGCAAAGAAGCCTGATGAAGGACCACAGACAGAAGATGATGAAAGGTGCCATGCCTTGAAGACTATCCTTACTCAGTCAACAACATATTTGATTGATTATGGAGCATCCAAACACATGGTTTCCTCCAAATAATATTTCTCTACCCTCACACTATCAAAAGGGCCTAATATTCACATGGGAGATGATTCCCAAATTCTAGCATAAGGAAGAGGCTCAGTCAAATCCAAGCATCGTGAGTTCAAAAATGTTCTCTATGTGCCCTCCCTTGCAGCTAATTTGTTGTATGTTTATCAGATGACTTTGACAGGGTCTCCCAAGAGAGTTACATTCGACTCATATTCAGTTGAGATCACAGATAAAGCTACTAGATATCTCATAGCAAAAGGTATTGCAAATAATTCTACTAAAGCTTATGAGTTCTCACATTTTTTACCTGTATCACCTCCTACAGCTTTATTGTCGCATGCTAACAAAACCAGCAAGATTTGGCATGGGAGATTTGGTCATCTCAATTTCAAATATCTCTAGCAACTCCACAATGATAAAATGGTTGAAGGTTTACCTCTCATCCAAACTTTCGATGGAGTATGTTCTAGTTGCTTGTTAGGTAAGCATCCAGAGAAGAGGTATGAAGTTGGGAAGGCACATAGAGTTGCCTCTATACTTGATTTGATACATAATGTTGTGGATGGACCTATGCCCACAAAATACATTAATGGTTGCAGGTATTTCCTCACCTTTATTGATGATTTTTCTAGGTACCGCTAGATCTACTTTATGAAACAAAAGCATAAGTTTTTGAGATTTTTAAAGTTTTTAAAGCTATGGTTGAGAATAGTTTCAGTAAGAAAATCAAGTCCATAAGATATTAGAAAGGAGGAGAATACATCAAAAGAGAGTTTCAGTATTACTATGAATCAGAGGGGATTAGAATGGAACACTCAGTTCCGTACACACCACAACAAAATGGCGTGGTTGAGAGGAAGAATAGATCACTGAAAGAGATGGAAACATGCCTTCTCCATGGTAAGAATCTCCCTCCTTCTCTTTGGGTTGAAGCTGTAAATTGTGTTTCTTATTTGCAGAATAGAGTGCCTCATAAATCAGTGGTTAGGGCCACTCCATTTGAAGCACTGCATGGGTATAAGCCCAATGTCTCTCATTTGAGATTTTTTGGTTCCAAATCTTGGGCCAGAATACCACTTGACAAGAGGAAGGCCTTCCAATCCCAAAATAGCAAATGCATTCTGCTGGGATATGAAGAAGATGTAAAAACATACAAGTTGATGGAGGTTTCAAGTAGGAAATGCTTCATTGAGCGGAGTGTTCAGCTTGAAGAAGATCAGTTGTATGATGCACCAACATCCAAAGCACACGAAGGTATAAAGACTCTTCCTCCCATTTTTTATGATGATGATGATTATTTGTTACATGTTTAAGATTCAGATGAAGAGGATCAAGACCAACATGATCATGTTATTGAGGGTGAACCTCATGAGATTCTAGATCCAGATCCAACATCCATTCCAAACCAAAGGCCTAAGCCTAGATGGGCTCAAAATCTCATTGATGCAATTGTGGATGGTACTGGAAATTCAGAAGACAGAAGGAGAACTAGGTCCCAGTATCATAATAAGCATATTGCAATCTCTCTCACAGATTCACTTCCTACAGAGTGGTACAAAAAAATTCCAGGTTGATGCTACTTGATGATAACGAATGATCAACTACTTGGCCCATAGAAGAAGAAACTTGATCATTCTCTACCTTTACCATTCAGAATAAACACATAGATTCATTAGTTCATAAAGGAATTGAGAGGTTCACATGCATAACTTCTGGATGCTGTTACATAGAGCTTCTTTCTCCTAAAGATAGTTTGTATTTTCTTGTTTTCTGCTTATTTTGAGGGGGTGGGGGGGGTTTCCCATGAGGTTTTCCCTTATTTCCTCGGTTTATTAAGCAACATTTTATCTTTCAGATTATATATGGGTGAATTTTGTCCTTGTTTCCAGGGCCCATAGTAGTCCAAGATAGGATTTAGGGGGGGTGTTAGGATTTATAATGCTCCCTTGAACAAACTGTCTATTAGATTATTTTAGCCTAACTTAGGAGTCTTTTATTAATTATTGGGTCCACTTTGCCTAATGGGGCCACATGTACCAGTCATTAGAGTGTGGGGAACACTGATAGAGGCTAAGTGAGAGTGAATTCACTTACATGCATCAGTTTAGGTGCCTCCTAGGTGAATCCCTACATTTTAGGAGACACTAGGAGTCCTGGCACCGACCTCCTTTAGTTGCGAGTTGTTGGTAACTAGTTAAGCTTAGTTGCTCCTTAGTTACATTCATTTAGTTCTACTTCAGTTCAGTTAACGCTAGTTATGCATGGCTGAATGTGGATAAGGCACCTTTTTTCACCTACCACCTTAGTTAGACTAAGTTAGCCAATTATAACCGATGGATTGACTGATTGAGACATATGGAGATAACCACTTGGAACTCGATAGTGATTTAGACATATTTAGTTAGCCATGCAGTCAGATACAATCACATCTAGTTGGTAGATTCGAATTCATCCCTAATGATTCGAATTCTTTCCTTATGTAACATTATTGTAACACCAGATTCTTTAATGAAGATAATACTATAATTCTCTGAGCAATACTTGTCTGTTTCCTCTCAGATTTGATTTGTTCAGTTTTTATAATTCATTCCTATTCACTACATCAATAATTTGGACTCATTTCTTGATTATCTAAATGGCGCAACAATTCTAACACTTGTATGATTATTTTGCGTGTAATTTTCCACAAAAGATATGAAATTATGGGGGTTGAGGGTCGCTCGCCTAGTGGTTCCATAAAGGACGATGATAAAGTTGAGTGGGGATATATGCATTGTATATGGGCCTTCGAGGGTCTGCTATTCACTCCAAACCCTACTTTAGATTTTTGCACTAGCAATTTTGTCAAATATCTAAACAATCACCCATGATATGGGATAAAATAAGTTATGCTACGTTTTACAAATTAATTTTTTTTGTTTGTTTGTTTGTTTCATCACAATAGATCTTATAATTTAATTTATTGTGTTAGCTCAATTCCACGAAATGATAAATAAACTGGAACTGAAAATAAAATAACTTGAGAAAAATAACATATCCACACAAATAACACAAGATATACCCCAGGAAAGCCCACTATCGATAAAAACCTAGCTAGAAGTGAGGACTATGCATTGCCGTTATCTTCTCTAATATACAATGCAAATACAAAGAAAGTGGTACTCACTATGGAGTTACCTCTGATATTGTGGCCTGCACGACTACTACAAGATCTTGTACTTCTCTTTTTATGCTCTAATATACACTCCCTTACTATTGATCAACTATGGAACAATACAATAGCATCATTAGAACACAACCCCTTCTCCTCCTAATGGAACAATATTTAATATAGCTCAATAGTCGTATAAGGTTAGTTATAGGGTTGTACATGCCTCAACTCCTTATTAGGGTTATGGTTTTGGACCCTCTAGAATGTTCTTGAAAGTCCACACGTGACTAGATCCACATGTATGGATAGTGAGAGCTGATGTGGAATCCACTTGGTACCATGGTGGTCAACTAGATAACTCAACTTGAGGGAGGCATAAATTCCTCATACAAACTCTGATCGAGGTGATTCTTACACTATTGGAAAGGTCTTTAATTTTAGAATGAGGGTAGGGGATGATAGTTATGCTTACAAAATTTTGACCAAAAAAATATCGTTTAAGCCCTCAAACATGCCTTAGAAGGTTCTAGACCCTGAATTTGCAAAGTAAGACTTGCTCCTAAAGTGGGCCCTATAAGCCAATTCATCCAATTGTTCCAGCCAAAAAGCACTAAAATATATGAAAAATTATACATTGATCCAATTTGTATCATGGAGTTTATAGTTTCTCATTGATAAAACAAAATGTTTTCAATGAGATATTACTTGTGTGGTTAATGTTAGGGGTCATTATGCCCCCTAAATAGGTTTGATTCATGATTATGACATGGTTCTTCCTCATGCATCAATTTTCCTCTACAAGGAGGTGTATCATGTTGATAGAACCATGTGTGATCCTTTTTTTCTAAGGAAAAATATGTATACTTGATATTTTTAGAGAGAAATCAAAGTATACATTGATTAAGACTCCATGATTTTAGTGTTCAAGACTCTAACAACCACTATCCTATCAAAAAAATACAAAATTATTGACAAGACATAGACATAATATAGTGTTCAAGAGAGAAAGATCCCTACAATATCATATACATATTACAATCCTCCAATTAATTCATAATAAAAATTAAAGCCAAGGTCATGAAGATCAAGTATAAACTACATATCATAAAAAAATAGAACCATAGAGCCTCAAAGAACTAAATCCAAGTTTTCATAAAGGATATCAACACCCATGTATTCTCATGAAAACATATCTAGATTTCCTACAACGAGAGAGCACCTTTTGAAAGGGAATCAAATTTGGTGTTGAACTTCCTATAGATGTAGAAAACGTTGATGAGATCAAAGGAATTTTACATCCATTTTTTTTAATAATAGGCCCCAATGCTAGGTTTGTAATCTGGCATCTACTATTTTCCCAGTAAATAAGTAACTTGGAGTCACCCAACAATTGGAGCTTCTTGATCCATTTGTTTTATGTAGTTATTATAAGAAGTAACCACATGTCAAAGAAGTTTAGCTCTATTGTTTGTTCTAGTAATTTCTTTATATGGGAAGAAATAAAATTCACGGAAGAAAAATGAAGAACCGCCCCAATCCCACATTTGATTGGGGTTCCTTGGAAAGCACCATCAAAGAAACCCCAAGGAAAAAGAATAATCCATCACATGAGGCATTTAAGTTCTCGGTATTTTTTAGGGAGGTGTCTTCTAGAATTCTCTATAGGACAATTTGATAGAATGTGCCACTTTTCTAAAATTTAAAGGTGCATCCGAGAACAACATCTTGTTTTCAAATAATAAGAGGCCCCATAGAACAAAAAAGAAAGATTATTTTTTCCATCTCCCTGCTCCATCCCATTCAAACAGATCAAATATAGTCTTTATTCCTTGAGATAGAGAGCCATAATCTTATACTTGCTAATACTATTTTATTTGATAGGAGCACTTGGTCAAGAATTTTATCCTCCCACGTATTTATTCACTTGTCATTTGCAAGAACCGAATACAACCATTTTTTAATATGTTTTCCTATCCCTTTACATAGTCCCTATATTTTAGATCCATTGCCTTCCCATGAGAATTTGTCCAAATAATGAAACCTTTGGCCCCTTATATATTTTTCTTGAATAATTTCTTCCCACCACTCCTTTTTGAATGAAACCAGTCTCCAAAGTAACTTTTACCCCATTGCAAGGTTCATGAGTTTGGGATCATTGGTGCCAATTACCCCATGATTCATGGGATATCTAACAATATCCCACTTTAATAGATGAGTTTTTTACTAGACTTTCCTCCCTGTCAAGAAGACTTACTAATGTCTTTGCTAATAAAAAACATTACACAAATAGGATCTAACAAGGATGAGCACTGAAAAATAGTAAGAGAGGAGAGAATTGACCCGATGAGAGTAATCTTACCCACCAAGTTTAGCCATTGAAATCCTCGCTGCATTACCTTAGCATTGACTTTGAGAGATAATTGACCAATACACCACGTTATTTTTTTTAAGATATTGGGAAACCCAAATATTTAAAAGAAGACCAATTTGCACATCCCACAAACGAAACTATGTGTGAAAAGAACTGTAACAACCGAGCGAGAGATTCCATCTATAGATCCTGCAATTTTTGCATTGACTTTCCATCCCGAGGCTTCAATAAAAAGATATGGAATTCTCTTAAATATCCATGCATTGATCACATAGGATCCACCTGCTAAGATAGTATCATTTGCAAATTAGGCATGATAAACTTATTTCACGCCTTTACTGATTAGAATACCCTCTATATTATCTTCCTCTTGTTTCTTGCTAATATTTTTCTGAGTGTTTTTGCTATAAGAGTGTATAAAAAGGGAAAGAGAGAACATCCTTGATGGATCCACTGAGAGGCTTGGAATAAGGGGATGGACTTACATTAACCAGAGGGGATATATAATACCTTATAATACATTCTATAATCCACTTTCTAAATGAGAAGAGAACCCAAAATCATCTAACACCCCATAAATGAATCTATGCCTAACCCGATTGAAAGTTTTAGTTAGGCTGAGCTTAATCACCATCCTTTATCCCTTCATGAAACACTCAAATGGATGGCTTCCTGAATGAGAATGATGTTATCAATTATTTACTTCTTTGAGATGAATTTGCCTTTGTTCTTTGAGATAAGCTTAGAGAGAACCTTATTAATTATATTTGAAAGAATTTTGTTTATAACCTTGCATGCATAAATGCATAGTGAAATTGGCTTAAATATAGATAGATAATATGACCTAGACTCCTTGGGGATTAAGGCGATAAAGGAAGAGTTTGTTTCCCCCATATATTATCTTTGCGTCTTGTCACTACAAGGAAAAGGCCCTGCAACAGAGGATATAGCTGACCCCTCCCAAAAAACATGTCCTTTCTTTGTTTATAACATAGGTTTCTAGTGGAGGCAGGCAAGCGCAAGCTTTAGCGTATTTTTTTTTATCAGTGTGCCCAAAACCATTATGGTGCATTGGTGCATATTTGGTTTAGGCGCACTAAATCTCTATGACCCATGTACACCAATGTGATTTTAGCCAAAAACAATTGGTGCTCCACTCTTGTAATGGTGCATTGGTGCTTATCTTTAGATAAGGTGCACCGATGTCGATGCTCCTCATTGGTGAAGGCGCACTAGTGGCTATGCTCCTCTTTGGTGAAGGTGCATCGATGCTATTTTTAAGGAGTAGGTGCACTGATACTCCATAACTCACATGCACCAATATTATTTTGTCACATAAAAACATCAATGCTCCACTTTTGAAATTTTGCACTGATGCTCCTCTTATGTTAAGGTGCACCGGTGTCGATGCTCCTCTTTGTTCATGGTGCACTGGTGTCGATGCTCCTGTTTGGTGAAGGAGACCAATGCATATTTGGAAAAATCACACTGGTACTTCTGATATACAAAATCCCCAAACAGTAAGTTGGTTTCTTTGACTTATGAAAAAAGTGGGGATTTTTAAACACTTTAAAGAAGCAGGAAATGTCTTAAAAAAAGGGAAAACATAGGGTTTTTTTATTATATGTCTTCATTTCAAAGGATCTACCAAAGACAAGAATAAGACGAAGAGGAAGGGAAAGAGTATTGTAGCCAAGCAACCATTTTTTCCCTCTTCATTGTTCCATTTCTTCTTGTTATCTATTTTATTTATACTATTTTGCATTTCTCACTATTGTTCCTAATTTCTTCTTTAGTTTTATTTTTTGTTTTGGTTGGTTTGAGGTTTTTTCCTCTATTTTGCAGGTTAAAGGTGGATTTATTTTAGGGTTTACATCAAAATATATGGGGTTTCCCCGCTTATTGAAAGAAGTAGGTTTTTAAAACTTCTGAAAAAAAGCGAGAAAAATGTATTAAGAAGATGAGGAAAAAGAGGGTTTGTTTCATTTCTTCATTTCACATGGTTCTACGAGAGAGAAGAGGAAGAGGAAGAAGAAGAGTATTTCAACCAAGAAACCATTTTTTCCCTCTTCATTGTTTTATTTCTTCCCATTATTTATTTTATTTTTCCTTTCTCACTATTGTTCCTAATTTCTTATTTGGTTTCGTTGTTCATTTTTTTTAGTTTGAGAGGCTTCCCTCTATTTTTAGGTTAATGGTGGATTCATTTTAAAAATTTTCTTCAAAATATATGGATAGTAAATGAGGGGCAAGCTTGGAAAAGAAATGATACTTTTTGTGTAGCATGGGTGCATATCCATAGGGGTTTTCACCTCCTCTTATTTGCACGTTAATAAGGTCTTTGTACCTGCAAAAAACTATTTTACCTTGACAACAATCTATTTTCTGTTAACAATGTTTCTCTTTGCAGAAGCGCATTGATGCATCTTTGCCAGAAGTGCACCGGCGCATCTCTTTGGTAGAAGCGTACCAATGCATCTCTTTGGTGAAGGTGCACCGGTGCTCAGTTTGGTATAAGTGCATCGATGGACCTATATTAAACGGTATGGGAACACTAATGCTCTTCTTTGGTCTGGGAGAATTGATTCTCCATGTTAGGGATCTTATCTCTAGTGGATGAGTGGTTTTGGAGAGTTCTCATTAAAAAAATTCATGTAACAATTGAGTGGTTTTGTAATTACAAGAGATCCACTAATTAAGTGGTAAATGGAGTGGTTTGATACTCACCATGGTTTTGTATGGGTGGTTTCATCACCATTACTATAAATTATAATGCTTAACATTTCAATATTAATTATTAAACATTTTCATCATATTATTTTTATTTTTGTTGATAATGTATAATTTCATATGCTTTAACTATAGTTTTTTATTTCAAACAATCAAAATTATAATTTTTGTTTAATATTCAACATGTATTTCATTTTTAGATTGCACATAAGAGATTCATTAATAAACAACATTAATAACTAATACTTGGAATATTCAAAATCGAAGTTATTATATCACTATGTTTTAATAATCTTGCATTTATTAAATCATCTCCCTTTATTTGCACGTTTACAAGGTTTCTATACATGACATGTTGTTTTTTTGTCATCGGTGCTCCTTTTTTTGTATGGGCACAACAATTCTCATTGTTGGTCAAGGTGAACTAGTTCTCATATTTTGTATAAGTGAATAAGTGCTTCTTTACTATAGGTGCACCAATGCTCCAGAACTTTAAGTTGTAATGCTTAACATTTTAATATTAATTATTATGCATTTTTATAATATTATATTTATGTTTATTGATAATGTCTTATTTCATATGCTTTTAACTATAAAATTATATTTCAACAATCAAAATTATAATTTTTGTTTAATATTAGGCAAGCATTTCATTTTTAAGTTGCAAATAAGAGATTCATTAATAAATAAGGGTATGCATTAATACTTGGAATATTCACAATCAAAGTTATTATATCACTACATTTTAATAAATTATCATGTATTTATTAAATCACTTCCCTTTATTTGCATGTTCACAAGGTTTTTGTACACAACAAATTGTTTTTTGCAATCAATGCTCCTCTTTCATATAATTGCATTGATGTTTCTTTATTGTAGGTGCACTGGTGCTCCATTACCAATGTACATTATTTTGGTTTTGGAAAAAAAAATTGGTGCTCCACTTTGGTGAAGGCGCATCAGTGCATCTTTGGTATATGTGCATCGATGCATCTTTGATATAAATGCCCTGATGCATCATTGGAAGAAGCACATCAGTGCATATTTTGTAGAAGTAAACTGGTGCATCTTTGACATAAGTGCACTAGTGTATCTTTATCATAAGCACACTGGTGCATCTTTGGCAAAAGCGCACCAACGAAAAAAAATCTGCTAAAGCTTCCAACTACTGAGATTTTTTAGTTGTAATAAATTTATGCAAAATCCTCTACTAAAACATATGGTATCATTAGTGGAGGTCGTAGAGAAGGTTTTTTTGAAAATTTTGACCAATCTTGTAATACTAAAAAACTCCACTATAAACTCTGCTACAAGGTCTTTCCGTTGTTGTTAGTTTTTTTAACATTTAAGCTATATGATCTTAGGATCTTATCTGAGAGAATAACAAGCACAAAAATCAATCACAAGAGACAATGGACATAAAGATTTTCCTTGCGGAAACCATAAAGGAGAAAACCCCACAACTTCCTCAGAGATAGAATGAACACCAAAAGTAAAACCCAACGACAGTAAGATGATCTCCCGACAACAGTAGTCTCTCTCTCTCTCTTGTCCTAGTTTCTTCTCTCTCTCTCAGTCATGCGCTACAACTAAGTGTGAGTGAATGTGTATGAATGTGTGTTAAATAGAGAGGCTCCCTCTCTATTTATACTAATTCCCTATTGTTATCAACCCAAATGACACTTCTCTGTCCGAGTGCCGACACTTCATATGTTGGCACACAAAAGGACATTTATGGATTGAAGGTTGCCTAAACAATATAGATGGGCATGAAATGAGATGCATTCACTATGACATGACACATGAGTTGCTATAAAGGAAACCCGCGTACAGATCTGTACATGGTTTGCAATGGAGATACCCGCATACAGTACATGGGATGCTAAGGAGATAGTCGCGTACGTACGCGAGTTGCTATGGAAAGAGTCGCGTACAACAATCAACATATAAAAAGGTAAAATGGCAAGCTGGTTGGATAGTGAATGCATCTCATGTCATTCCCATCTATAGTGTTTAGGCAACCTTCAATCCATAAATGTCCTTTTGTGTGCCAACATATGAAGTGTCGGAACTCGGACGAAGAAGTGCCATTTGGGTTGATAACACCGACTTGACAATAACTCACTAGGGCCGACTTCTATAGGAGAGTCTAATAACCCTAGGGCCCCACAACTGCGGGGACATTAACCCTTGATCAATAAGGAGGGTTATACTCTATGACTTGTTTACATTATTGAATCTCCCGATCGGAACATCGAGGCATGACATGACTCAATTACATTACAGATACTTCCCGAAATAAACATTAGGGTACAAAAAATAATATATACAAGTGAATACTTTTCTAAGTTACAATTACATCAACACTCCCTCTTAAATAGGAAGGTATTCTCTAGACACAAATTATCAGCACAAGTCTTCTTCTCTGTATCATCTGGATCATCATAAATTCATCTTCATCGTCAAGTCATCTTCATCTTCAAATTATCTTCATCAAGTTTGGATCATCACTGGATCATCACTTGATATGGATCGTCACTGGATCATCACTTGATCTGTATCGTCACTACTGGATCATCACTGGGTCATCATCACTGGTGCTATCTCAATTCTACTCGTCACAGGAAGTTCTACAGAGCCAACACCTTTTCATGATGGTTGTAGGCCTATCCTTCATGTAGGTATTCATCGTCTTCATCACTTATATCTGACCATGGAATGAACCATGTCAGAAAGGCCCGCCCAGCACTTACATCTGACCATGGAATGAACCATGTCAGAAAGGCACGCCCAACACTCACATCTGACCATGGGAGGAACACATCCAAAACCCATGTTAGAAAGGCCTAGCACTCACATCCAACCTCATCTTGTCAGAAAGGCTCTGCACTTACATCCAACCTCATCATGTCAGAAAGGATATGCACTTACATCCGACCTCATCATGTCAGAAAGGCTCTGCACTTACATCCGACCTCATCATGTCAGAAAGGCTCTGCACTTACATCTAACCTCATTATGTCAGAAAGGCTCTGCACTTACATCTGACCTCATCATGTCAGAAAGGCTCTATACTTACATCTGACCTCATCATGTTAGAAAGGCTCTGCACTTACATTTGACCTCATCATGTCAGAAAGGCTTTGCAATTACATCCGAACTCATCATGTCACAAAGGCACTACACTTACATCCGATCATGTGGGAACACATCCCTCAATCACATCAGAATGGATCTGCACTGATCATGTGAGAACGCATCCCACAATCACATCAGAATATCTCTGGACTAATCATGTGGTAACACAACCCACAATCACATCAGAGCATCTCTGCACTTATATCCGATCATGTGGGAACATATCCCTCAATCACATCAGAATGGATCTGCACTAATCATATGGGAACACATCCCACAATCACATAAGAATATCTCTGCATTGATCATGTGGTAACACAACCCACAATCACATCAGAACATCTCTACACTTACATCTGGCCATGTGAAGCTCATCCTTCCACCATGTCAGAAATGCCAATAGACACATCAATTCCCTTTGGAGGGAACCTCGATCAGGAGAACACCAAGTTTCTCCCTGAAGTACTCAAGATTTACTCTGGCTAATTGTTTGGTTAGTACATCAGCTATTTGCTCGTCCGTTGCAACATACTGGAGATTCACTGCTCCTCTCTACACCATATCCCTGATATAGTGATACTTGATCTCTATATGTTTTGACTTGTCATGGAACACTGGGTTCTCCGACAGCTTCACACAGCTTTGGTTGTCACAATATATACAAGTAGCATCCATCTGGAGATCAAATAAATCATATAGTAGCTTTTTCATCCACACTTCCTCACAACTAGCTGAACAAGCTACAACATACTCTGCTTCGGCTGTACTCAGTGCCACACAGGATTGATTCCTGCTAAACCAGGATATCACACTTGATCCCATACTAAAGAAACACCATGAAGTGCTCTTTCTATCAATGGCACTTCCTGCCCAATCTGAATCCACATAACCTTCCAGGTTAATCTTGTGAGTTTCCTCATACTTGATCCCTTAATCAATTGTACCCTTTAGGTACCTCAGCATATGCTTTGCAACAATAAAGTGAACATGTCTTGGATTCGTCAGGAACTGGCTCAATGTGTTCATAGCAACACAAATATATGGTCTCGTATTCGTCAGGTACATCAAGGACCCAATCATCTGACGATACATCGTAGCATCATCCGCTTCTGATGAAGCATCACTCAATAGATTCAGGTTCGATTCCATAGGTGTGGTCATGGATTTGCATTCCATCGTCCCGAACCTCTTCAGGATCTCTACTGCATACTCCCCTTGTCCCGGGGAAATTCAATCTGCATTCTGCCACACCTCCATGTCTAGAAAATAGTGCATCATACCCAAGCCCTTCATTTTGAACTCAGCAACAAGCTTCCTCTTTGTATCAGAAATCAACTCATCCTCACCTGTTACAAATAGATCATCTACATATAGTAGGAGTATCACCGGGTTCCCTTCTTCAACCTTGTAGTAAAGATTGGAATCTGCTTTACTCTTGGTAAAGCCCAAACTAGATGGGAAGATGTCAATTATGCCGTACCATGTCCTGTGTGCCTATTTCAAATCGCACAGTGCTTTATTTAACTTACACACATGAGTCTCTCTGTCATGTGTCTCAAAACCAAGTGGTTGCTCCACATATACTTCCTATTCTACTACACCATTCAAGAAAGTTGTCTTGACATCCATTTGGTGTACTTTCCACTTCATTACTATAGCTAAAGCAAGTACTGATATGATGGAAGTATATCTAGCTACAGAAGCAAAAGTTTCTTCATAATCTATTCCTTCTTTCTGGGAGAAACCATGAGCCACAAATCTTGCTTTATATTTGTCTATGCTACCATATGCAGCATGCTTGATCTTATAGATCCATTTGGAAGTCACAACAGACTTCCCCTTTGGTCTTGGGACAACATCCCAAACATCAATCTTCATGATCAATTGATACTCTTCAATCATAGCATCCTTCCATTCTTTATTTTCTATCGCTTCTTCATAGTTGGAAGGTTCTTTATCAATGAAGTCACATAATAGGACTACATAACCAGAGTAGGACCTGGTTCTTTTCCTTTCTCTGTGTATCTCTTCTGGAGCCCCATATCTTTCTGCACCTTGGATAGCTTCTCATACCCAAGCAAGTTTCCTCTTGTGAGGACTCTTCTCCTGAGGTGGATCTATAGGTTCTTGAGGTTCTTCTATTTCTCTATCTTCTTCTGGAATTTCTTTGTTCATGGTTGTGTCATGAATTCTGGGTACTTCTGTTTCTATAGGTTCTTCAGCAAGTCTCTTTCTGGATTTTTTGTAAGCTCAGTCTTCGCCAAATGTTACGTCCCTGCTGATGTCAATCTTCTTGAATCCTGGGAAGTATATTCTGTAATCCTTCGAGCTTTCACAGTATCCCACAAATATACCCTTCCTTCTTGAAGGATCTAACTTTGTCCTCTTTTCTTTTGGAATGTGTATGTACACTGGATAGCCAAATATTCTGATATGACTAACTTTTGATTTCTTGCCGAAAAATACTTCTCCAGGTGTCTTGTTCTCAAGTACTCTATGTGGAGTACAGTTCTGTACATACACAGCTATTCTAGCCGCTTCTGCCCATAGATGCATGGGAGGATCTTGATCATGAAGCATTTCCCTTGTAGCTTCCATGATCGTTCTATTCTTTCTTTATGCAACCCCACTCTATTGTGGATTATATGGAGTGGTCAACTCCCTCTTAATCCCCGAATCATTGCATAATTCCTTGAATTCATTTGATGTCAATTCTCCGCCATTGTCTGATCGAAAAATCTTGATCTTCTTCTTTGTGTAGTTTTCGATCAAGGCTTTGAATTCCTTGAACTTGCTGAATACTTCGTCTTTGTTCTTCATGAAGTATGTCCATGTCTTCCTAGAAAAATCAACAATGAAAGAAACATAATATACATACCCACTTAATGAACTGGATGACATCGGACTGCATACATCAGAGTGAATGATTTCCAATATTCCTTCAGCCTTGCTTTCGCCACTTGGAAATTTATTCTTTGTGTTCTTTCATTTCACACATCCCTTGCATACTCCTTCATGTTTTTCTTGTATTTCTGGAAGACCTTCAACAACTTTGCTTGCAAGTGGTAGTGCTCTATAGTGCACATGTGCAATCCTTCTATGCTAAAGTTCATTTGGTTCTACTGAGTCATGAACCAAAGCTTGTTCTGGTTGGCCCTTTAATATGTATAGTCCTCCCTCTTGTTCTCCAATTACTACCGCATCATCAATAGTATTTCCTTTTGGCCACATGATGACTTGGCCATATATAAATGCAACTCTTATACCTTATTCATCTAATGCAGAGATGGAGAGAAGGTTCTTCTTTAGTCCTGGTACAAATAGGACATCCTTCATTTTCATAGACTTTCCAGAGTCTAATTTGTAAGAGGATTCTCCAACACCTTTTATTGGATATTGGTAGTCATCCCCAAGTTTCACCTTGTGGGGTGATTCATGTTCTGATAGTTTCACAAATGATTCTTTGAATCCCATCATGTGTTTGGAAGCCCCGCTGTCTATAATCCAATCATTGCTTCCATGCGTGATGTTTACTATGAGAGCGGAAATCAAAACATATTCTTCATCACTTGAAGAATCATCACTTTCTTGTTTGATTTTCTTCTTGGAAGGCTCATCATCTTCTGCAACATGAGCATGATGTCTTTTCTTGTTTTCATTCCTCTTGTGAGATCAATCTTTGTTTCTAGGACAATCTCTTGCAAGGTGTCCTCTTTCATCACATGTAAAGCAAATGTACTTAGACAAATCTTTGTTAGACTTTCTAGTGTTTTTCTTTTATTGAGAGTGCTCACCTTTGTGATGGCCTGTTCTGCTTTTCTTGGATTGTACTATGAGAGATTGATCTTCACTTCCCATCTTTTATTCTCGAGCTGATATTCGATCTTCTTCTTATGAGCATTCCTCCCACAGTCTGCTAAACTTGATTAGCTTCTTTCTGGCACATATCCCTTGAATGAAAGAGTCCCATGCCCTAGGGAGACCATTCAAGCTGGTCATCACAATTTCTGCATTTTATACTTCTTCATCTACCACTTCTAGCTATTCCTTGATATGAGAGACCCTTGCAAAGTGAGACTGGATGGTCTCTGCATTCTATATCTTTACATTCTTCAATTGGTTTCTCAGAGTCATCTTTCGGTTTATGTTCTTCCCTTCAAATAACTTGGTCAGGGCATCAAACATCTCTTTAGGTGTCTTTAGAGACGACACCTGTGGTATGAGGTGATCCTGATTGAATCAACAATAATCTTCTTAGCCATGAACAATTTATTCTTATGTAAGGCCTTAGCCTCATCTCCCTCTGGAATTGGAACCTCTTCATTGATGTAAGAGTCCAACTCATTTTCTTCCAGGACCAGAGAGATCCTATACTTCCAAGCTCAGAAGTTATCATCTCCCTCAATCTTTTTAGCAATCTTGGTATGATGAGACATCTTAATAGAGAACCTCAAATGGAAATGCAAAATATTTAGATCTTACCACGTTAAGATGTCAAAATTGGATCTAGAGCTGAATTTCTGCAGAGCTGGTTTTCTGGTTCAGGAGCAGATTAGGGTTTGACTTTCCCGGAGTTCTACCCAACCAAAAACTTTGATCTTGATCTATAAACTTTGATTTTGGGGAGGAGATCAATCCAGGCCTGGGTTCACTAAAAAATTCCACTTCTGTGGAAATCCCTAATTTCCGGCAGTAGTGTCAGGTCAAAAACTGAAAATGCTCAGAATCAGATTCTGCTTCGACAGAAAGATGCGCCATAGAGAGGAGAGTCAACCTAACCTTGTTTTGCTGAAAGTCTGTGGAGAGAGATCCAAAAAGTAGGAAGCCCTAGCTTCAGCAGCTGCATAGTGTCTTCTTCTCAGGTTAGCTCTGATACCATGTTAGATTTTTTAACATTTAAGCTATATGATCTTAGGATCTTATCTGAGAGAATAACAAGCACATCAATCAATCACAAGAGACAATGAACACAAATATTTTCCTCGGGCAAACCATAAAGGAGAAAACCCCGCAAATTCCTCAGAGATAGAATTAGCACCAAAAGTAAAACCTAAAGACAGTAAGATGATCTCCCGACAATAGTAGTCTCTCTCTCTCTTGTCCCAACTTCTTCTCTCTCTCTCAGTTATGCGCTACAACTGAGTGTGAGTGAATGTGTATGAATGTGTGTTAAATAGAGAGGCTCCCTCTCTATTTATACTAATTCCCAACCTGACAATAACTCACTAGGGCTGACTTCTCTAGGAGAGTCTAATAACCCTAGGGCCCCACAACTCCGAGGACTTTAACCCTTGATCAATAAGGAGGGTTATACTCTATGACTTTACATGACTTGTTTACATTATTGAATCTCCCAATCGGAACATTGGGGCATGACATGACTCAATTACATTACATATACTTCTCGGAATAAACATCGGGGTACAATACATAAGATATATAAGTGAATACTTTCTGAAGTTACAAATACATCAACACTTGTAGTGTATCACATTCAACATTTTAAACCTATAACATATTATTAAGAAACCATCCATACTGAGGGATTTATCTAGGTTTAGGCTCCATATAAAATCTAGAACTTCCTTCTATGAAACTAGGCTATGAAGCTAATAGTTATACTATGTAGTGATTATTTTATGAATGTTGGCATACATTTCTTCTTTCTGTAGAGGATTTGTTGAGCTACTTTCTATGTATAAATCCTTGAAGTAGTTAAAAATTATTCCTTTATCTCAACAAAATTATCCACTTTACTTCCTTCTGAGACACTTAATTCATTGATCACAATCTTGTTTAGCCCTTCTTTTGCCTAGTTATGAAATAATTTTTTTTATTTGATCGTCGACCTTAGGCCATAGATCCTTGGATTTCAAACACCAGGTTTACTCTTCTTTCCTATAGGATTCCAATAATTGAAGATTAATCTATTTATCCCTTGACAATAAGTTATATGTAATTTCGACCTTTTCCATTTCCTTCTGAAGGGCACCCAAAGTAGCCTTAATTTATTTCCTCAATGAATCAAGGGGATGAAAACTGGTCTTGTACCACTCTTTTAAATCTCCTTTGACTAACCTTAATTTGGATTCCTAGACATATGTTTCTAGTCCCTTTACTTTTGTTGACAAAATACATTGGGAAAGCTATCATGCCTCCTCCTACCTTAACCATAGATGATTGAAATGGAAGGGAATGGAACCATGGTACTCAAGCATCTTAATAGACAAAGTGATATGCTTGTGATCTGATGTTATAGATGGGATTATTCTAGATTTTAGAATATATCATTTTTGAGAGGGTTGTGAACCAAAAATCTATCCAATATGGTTGTTATATTCCCTAGACCAATCCTTGAATTATAGCAAGTATAGGCAACCTTTCCTTGGAGTAGTATCCATTAGATCCCAAGCCAACATTAAGTATTCTAACTACTCTCCAAATTGATTTCTAACCATACTCCCCCCTTTCTTTGCGAAATTGTGACATTAAATTCCCCAACCAAAATACTTCTTTGAGAGAAACCCCTGTCCTAAAGAGAATTTAGATATCTCCAAATTCAATCTACTTTTGTATTGTACATGCCCATACACATTGTAAATACAAATTTTGTCCTTCATTACCAAATATTATAGTTCATTTATAATCCAATGAGATTTTTCCTTGTTCTTGACCATTATGTATTTATTAGAATCCTATGGGGTTGTTATACCCCCTAAGGCACATCTTACACTCATTGCACAACCTTCACCATTTTTACAAATCTTTGTAGTTGACTTCTAGCATATTCAGTCTCCATTTTACTCTCTTAAATTAATAGAATGGAGGGTCTTTCCTTTAAAATCAAATTCTTATTATACTCCAAATTTTGTTTCCCCCCCATACCCCTATATTTCCAGGATAAAATTATTACTATTTTTTACTTAAAGGTTGTCCCTCATACCCCTATCCTTCCTTTCTTCTTTCAGATCCTTTCATTTAGAATAGGATACATCATTTTAACATGCTTTTCTAAGAAGAATTTCTTTCCCAAATATTTATCCTTTATTGCCTCGTCCTCTCGATGCTACTCATTTTTTCTCCTTCCAGATTTATTCAAAGTGATTTGATCCTCTTCCATACTTTTAGAGGAATATCCTTATGGTTGTTTGTTCTTCATTTTGTTCAAAATAACCACTGGAGTATTTTTAATTCTCCCATGCATTGCACAAACTCCTTGATATGGATCTAAAGGGATAAGAGATACATCATTTTCTTCAACACCAATCTCATCTAAGGGAGGTTGATCTTCAATTATTTGAGGTTTCAAAATTACTATTTCATTGTCCTAACTTGATCTCTTTTTATTTTTCCCCTTACTCCTCTATAGACAAGGCTTGGAAGCGGTTGTAAGAGGAAGGAGTCATTGGGGTTTCAAGAGGGGCCATTGCAAATGCCTTCAATCCCCTTTTCTTCAAACCTACTTCCGTCCTTCATCATTCCTGTTAATAGGATCCTTAGTCAATATTTTGGGGAAATTTCGGGCGAATTCCCATATTCATGACACATCTTGCCTTTGAAAGGGAGCTACCCATAATCGATATCCTACAAGTGATTCCATCCATGCATAGAAAAAATTATAGCCTCTGACAAACCCTTTTCCAAATTGAACTCAACACATATGAAATCACATGTAAACATTGGTGGTTTTGGCTTCGATTTATCTATGTATTTTCATGAAGTGTTCCCTATCACCACAAAGTACTTTTCACACCAACAATGCAAAGGAAAATGAGGAAGTTTGACCCATACTAGAACCGCATAGAGGGTACATTTCTCTATATTAAAGGACATATCACATTTGTTGAGATACACACCCCTTGGACCCATGCAGTATGTACCATTACTAAAAAAAAGATATTTGTCTTGTTTCTTCTCGAAAAGTAACACATAGTATCCTCACCGACAAAAACATTGTTGAATACTACTTGAAATAAGATGCCTACAATTTTTATACATCCAAATCTGCATTACACTTGGGGATGGACAGAAACCCATAAAAAATCCAACCAATCCTTTTCCAAGGAGGGTGAATACTTTGCATCTAGAATCCAGAGAGGATATTTGAACCTTTATAGATAAAGTGTATTTCACAAAGATGCAAGGGTGGAATCTTCGCAGAGGAGGAAGAAGGACGCGATGAAGCAGCCAAGGGATGGAATGCTTCATATATTCAAGTAACTCACTCCCTTAGACCAGGCTCTGGAGGGGAATCCATTGAGAAAACCTACCACCAGAAGGATACCTAGAGAGTGGGTTTAAGAGAGGACTACAAACTTGGAGGCATTATTTACATAACGCTAACCGAAACATAAAATGTGTGTTATCAAATATTTTTATTAGAGTTTTTTGTTTGTAAATATATCTTGATTGAGCTATATTTTTAATCTTGATCAAGGGTTAGATTAACCCATAATTGAGCTAATTCAAATTCTTTGTATATCACTGGAATAAGATTTTCATAAATCTCAGACAAGCTATATTGCTTGATCAAGATTTTTAAATGGATCAATTAAGCTATATAGCTAGATTATTTTTTTAGAGGATTGGTTAAGTTATAGATGTTGATCAAGTGATTGAATTGATGAATCTCAACCCTCTTGCTATAGGATTTTATATAGCTACAACTTCAAGAGGGTGAAACCAACTTCATATCATTTATATTAGGCGACGGAGTTCAATCTAGTGGATTTTTTTATGAATCCCTTATTTAATGGCATATCATTTTGACACTTTAGGTTTCATATTATATTTTTGTTTAATTTCTCTTAAAACTTATATTGAAATTTGTTGTAAAGAGTTTCAAAGGAACTTAAAGAAAACCTAGCAGCATAGAAAATACATAAGCAAAAATCATTAAAAATTATTTGGGATCCTTATGGATTTTCCTCTTCAAAGAGTATTTTTGTTTTTTCAGTTTATGTAATAGTTGGAAATGTTGATCAGAACATAAAGGTATATAAAATGTGAATCAATTATTAATGGGTCAACTTCAAAAAATAATTAAAAAAACTAAAATTAAAATAAATAAAAGGGATCTACATTCAATGTAGATCATCCTAGTTTTTTTTTTAAATTATATATTGAACATTGCATTAATTGAAGGAAACAAAACTCAGTTGTTAACATTTCCATAAATTCACAAGGACAATTTAATTAAATGTAAATTTGGCATATTAAATGACAATAGTATTGTTTGAAAAAAATTATGTTAGGACTTAGGGGTGAATCCATGAGTATGGGTGTCTATTTTGGGGGTCTTGTGAGAAAATAAATCCGATTTTTCATGTTTTCCAACTTTGGGCGAACAAGGTAACAATGATCTCACGCATGCAGCCGAAGACTTATCTTGTGCATGCATCCAACGTAGCCCATGGTCTATGGCCCAACAACAGATCTGTCGGTGATTTGTGTGGTGTAGTTAGCGCTGCTTGGTTTTTGGGGCTCTGTTGCTACATTTAGCTGGAATTTCTTGATAGTTTGATCAGATCCATAGCATGATCAACAGAGTTGACTTTGGGATCTACCAGGGAAGCTGTAGGAATGGATCCACCCCCGGATCTGAGTTCGCAGGAACACCGAAGATTCTTATCTTTGACGGTCCCTATTTCATGGGTCCTCGTGGTTTATATCTAAATCGATGGAGCCTATCATTCGATCTAGAAAAGGATGTTCCATTGGCGGTCCCAATTTGGGTCCGCCTCCCACACCTGTCTCTACACTGTTGGAATGATGAAATGCTACAAGCAATAGGGAACTCTCTCGGCAATTACATTGACAAAGAGGAACCAAAGGGAACTTTGTTTTCCTGTGTAAGGATATGCATTGAAGTAGATTTGTAGAGAGGCCTGTCATAGGTTATAAAATTATACATGGACGGATGGGAACACTTGAAAAAGGTAGACTATGAGCAAATACTGTTCAAGTGCAAGAAGTGCCACAAGTATGGACACTTTGTCAAAAACTATCCAAAGGTGGTTCAAGAAATCTCAGAAAAAAATCAAGAGGAAGGCTAGCAACAATAAAAAAGGGGAAGAAAAAATCCCCCAGTAACAAGTGAGGTGCAAAAAAATATAAGTAAGGAAAATCACAAAGAAGTAAAAGAAGTCTCGACCAATAACCAATTCGAGGCACTGCTTATGGAAGAGGGAGAAATCCACCGTTTGGAAACAATAATAGTTCAAATAGAAGAAGAAGAATTCCATGCAGCCACAAGGGCCCCTCCTCTGTCTCCCAGAAATGAAACGATCGAAAAATCTCCAGAAGGGTCTACAACACTAGGGGGAACCTGGGAAGAGATGGTAATACATAACATAGTCACTCCGCAGGGTTACACTCTAGAATGGTCGCCTTCACAAGGATCACAAGAATCACATGAAGTAACTATGCAATCAATTACAAGAGGAAGGAAGACACACCGATACCTAAGAGAGAAAGAAGAAGAAAGAGAGATGGAGCTATGGAGGCAGAGAAGCCTTGAGGAAATGAAACTCCTCCAGCACCCTAAAAATATAGGAGGGGAAATAACAGATGGCATATCCCGATTAGGATCTCAATCAATAAAGAAATGTTGAAAACCATCTTTTGGAATTGCAGGGGTCTAGGAGGCTTAAGAAAAGTAGAAGCAATAAAGGAGATAATAAAATATGAGAGGCAAAATATACTGCTGCTCCAAGGGACAAAAATGCCAGATTTGGAGGCTATGGCACTTTGTTGTCGTTTCTAGAAAAACAACAAAGGAAAAACCATAAGCTCCAAAGGAGCACCTAGCGGAATAGACACCATAATCTCACGTAAATTGTTGGTAAAATAAATCAGGGAAAGCCATCACTAGTTATTGACATAAATTCAGGAAAAGGAGGACCTAATCTCGTATAAGTCTATAATGTATACGGGCCAACAAACTACATGGATAAGAAAACATTTTGGGAAGATCTCAACAAACTAAAGGAGGAGCTTCGTGGAAAAAATCTCATTATTGCTGGGGAATTTAATACCACTAAGTCACAAATTGAGAAATGAGGAGGAACAAAGGTTAGGGACCCTTTTGGCAAGAAGATGGCGAGCTTGATGGCAGATATGGATTTGATGGACATCCCATTGAGGAACAAAAAGTAAACTTGGAGCAACAGAAGAACTGTAATAGGGCATGTAGCGGCAAGGTTGGACATATTTCTGGTAAGCTCCACCTTCTTGCAGAAATACGTCCTCCCTACCCCTCTTCCTCTCCCTTCAATAGTCTCATACCACAAACCAATAGCTCTGATTTTATCCCCTCCAGTCAATATTGGGGCCATTCCATTCAGATTCAACCCGATCTGGATGCATGATGCTAAAATTATCGAGTTAATCTAAAGGGAGTGGAATCTCCAACACTACGGATCCCCCAGTTAGATTTGGGAATCAAAACTTAGAACATTGATAGCTGCTTTAAAGAAATGGGTGAAGGAAGACTTTGAGAATCCAAACAAGCAAAAAATAAAACTACAAAGTGAATTAGCTTCTATGCAATCCAGAATG
Organism: Pseudotsuga menziesii; assembly: GCA_001517045.1. NCBI lineage: Eukaryota > Viridiplantae > Streptophyta > Pinopsida > Pinales > Pinaceae > Pseudotsuga > Pseudotsuga menziesii. The sequence goes on along the minus strand of LPNX010112244.1, from coordinate 180,305 downwards.
GAAGTGGAAGAGGTTACTCCAGTGCATATAAAGTAGGAGAAAGAGATGAACATCAGAATTATAGATTCTGTAAGGTAGATAGAAGAGGTTTGGAGAATAAAATCTAGGCATACATGGTTGAAAGGTGGAGACAACAACACTGAGTACTTTCACAAGCAAACCACGGTTCAACAAAGTTGCAATGTCATCAAGGAGCTAAAATATAATCATGGAAACAAGATAACAGGGTAGGAATATCTAAAGGACCACGCCTACAATCATTATCAAGAGCTATATGCAGACACGGGCGAGACAAATCCTGAAGCACAAGTGGATTTATTCCATGCTATACCCTCGCTCATAAAAGATGCAGAGAATAGGGAGCTGGCGAAACCCATCATGGAATACGAGATAAGAAATGAAATCTAGTCAGTCCACATTGATAAAGCACCAGGGCCAGATAGTTTCACAATTAATTTTTACAGAGTATCGTGGGATATAATAAAAGAAAATCTGAAAAAAATGCTAAACTAGAAAAGCAAAAAAGACAAGATTGGTGGGGCCACTAACTCATCCTTCCTGGCTTTAATTTGAAAAGAAAAGAGTCCTCTAAGGCTTGACAGATTCATACCAATCTCATTATGCAATACTTCATATAAAATCCTGTCAAAAATCTTAGCTACGAGAATGAAAAGAATCATGGATCGTCTCATCTCATATTCACAAGGAGGTTTTGTAGCAGGGCGCAAGATTTTGGACAAGATCATCATTACTCAGGAATCAATACACTCTAGCGTGGAAAGGAAGAAACAAGGTATGACCATTAAACTGGACATGGCAAATGCATTTGATAGAGTAAATCACTTTTTTCTCTTTGAAATCATGTCTAAGTTTGGATTTTCAAAATATTTGTAAAATGGGTAAAAGCATGTATAAGCAGGCCGTGGATCACACCATTAGTAAATGGTATACCTTCCAAATTCTTTTAGGCAACCAAGGGGCTTCGAAAATGCTGTTTGATGTCCCCATTCCTCTACCTCCTGGTGGCTGAAACTATGAGCAGAAAGCTACAACATTTGCAGGAGTCTGGAGATATAAAAGGTTTGAAGATAGCCAAAGGAGTGAAAGTTTCCAACCATGCGTAGCTTGCTGATGATACCATTCTGCTAGGAGGAGAATCTATCAAAATTGTACGGAGATTCAAATTAGCTCCTTCTACTTTCCTAAAATCAACTGATGGCAAAGTAAATTCAACCAAGTCCAAAGTTTATGGCTGGAACTTCCCCTTGGGAACGTTGGCAAAGATAGCTAGGACCCTTGGATTCGAAGGAAATGCAACCTAGAATTCCTTCAATTCCCTTGGGATCCCAATCTTCAAAGGGAAAAAAAGGATGTTGACTGGAAAGGGATGATAGACCAAACCAAGAAAAAAATTAACTCATGGGAGACAAGGTGGCTTAATCCGGCTGGGAAGCTCACCTTTATCAATTCAATCCTTTCTGCCTACCCCAATTACTCTTGCGCAATCTCTCTTTCTTCAAAAAAAAGTATGAAAGACTTTACAAGGGAAATCAGAAGATTTATGTGGCAAGGAGGCAAATCAGACAACCTTAAAAATTTCATTTGGTGAATGGGGAAATTGTTTGCAAACTAAAAATTTATGGAGGAGCTGGAATACAAGCTCCAAGAAAAATGAACTTAGCTCTTGGAGCTAAAATTCTATGGAGAATTGTAATAGGAAAAGGAGCGTGGTGGAAGGAAATCATCCAAAAAAAATACCTGAATGGAACCAAAAAGAGATATGTGGACAATATAAACATGGACATGAAAGTCTCGCCGATATGGGAGCTGTGTAAAAATGCTGCACATATCTGAACTGAGCAAATGAAATGGAAACCAAGCAACAAGAAGGATATTAAAATTTTTTCTGGCCATTGTGCAACCGTTTCCCCTGTCAATCTAGTACAGGCATTCCCATATTTAAAGGAGAGTCTGGATAATATGAATATCCACAAGTCTATGAACTCTCTTCCTGGATGAACATAAAGAGGTGGGTTGGTTGGATCGATCAGGAGATTGACCAACTCAACAAAAAATACCATGCTATCATTACGGTGATGTCAACACTTGTCCACACCACGCTGAAGGATGAACGATGCTGGGGAAAAACAAGGTGCTATACGGTGAAGGAAGGTTACAAAGCAGTGGATGTTGACTATAGAAGCTACAACAATGACATGGAATGGAAGAAGATCTATAACAAGGATGGTATGCCAAAAATCAACGTTCTTCTGGATACTAGCCCACCACAAAACACTAACAACAGAGAATCTAAGAAATAGAGGAATGGAAGGGCCGTTGAGATGTATTCTATGCAAAGAGTCAGAGGAATCTCTAGAACACCTTTTTTCAAAATGCAAATTTTCCAAGCACGTGTGGCACCAAGCTTACAAAGATTTGCAATTCGAATTATCACTGCCAACAAATTGGGACGATATATTTGCTTGCTGGAAGGACTACTAACAAGGATCACTCTTCAACAAATGAAATTTCTGAGGGCTTGGGAATATCTTCCAATATATATTTGCTGGAATATATGGACATCAAGAAATAAGGAGATATTTGAGGAGGAAAAAATAATTCGAGAAAAGTTGTAGTAGCTGCAAAAACACTTTGGGTGGAAGTTTTATTCATGAGGTGTATGCACAATATCAACAAGGAACCACTAACAACAAAAGAAAGATATTGGGTCTCCGAATTGATAGTTCTCTCGCCACATCTACCATGGACTCAACAAAAAAAATCAATTTTGCAATCTTGGCAAATAAGAATGAATTCAGAAGAGTTCAAACGCTGGTGGAAGAAACTGGGCTGCAGTTCTTTGTTCTTTGAGAGTGCCTCAAAAGGAAATCTGGGGATTGCAGGAGTGGGGGGAGTCTATTTCATTTTTGAAGGAATCAAGCTGAAAGAGTACGCTTGGGGAATTGACAGGAAGACTAACAATGGGGCGGAATGGTTAGCATTAATAAAAGGACTAGAGCTGGCAAGGAAAGATGGCACTGAGGAACTAGTGTTCTTCGATGACTCATGCATGGTCATTGGGGAAGCGAGGAAACTATCAAGGAATCGAAAGAATCTAGTCACCAAGACTCATCATATATTTATATGCATGGGAAATGATTACAAAGACATCAACTTCCTTCATGTTTTGGGAGAAAATAATAAACAAGCAGACAGTATGGCCAATAAGGGAGTGGAATTAGATTGCAGAGACCTATTATGTGATCAACAGGATTACGAGAGAAATTGGATCCCTTTATAGTGAACCTATCCATTACATCCTTTGAATGTTCTGCTTTTGTATCCTCCTACTTGAGAAGTTTATAAGGAGTTACATCACTCATAGAATAGGGAAGGATGATGAAAAAATAGAATGGAAAAGGAAGCACAAGGAGGCATGGACTTGGTCTTCCTATGGGAATAGTATGTGTCCAGTCTATTGTAACATTTAATTACTCATTTTTTTATAAAAATTCCTTCAACCATTTTTGTTAAAAAAAAAACTTTGGGTGAACAAAAGTTATCATTTGTGTTAAGAATTTCACTTTCCAGTAGAAATAATTTTTTTAGAGAATTTCGTTAGATTCCTATTTATTATTTTTTCAATTTTTTTTATTGAGATTTGATATGTCAATTTGGAAAATGTTTGATAGTATGTTCTTATAAAACTAAAGGACTAATTATAGTCATGTTTTCTTAGGGGATTGAAATCATTGTTAAACTCACGTTTCTTAAAAACAAAATATCCTACAATAATCTACACATAATGTATTAGGGCATGGCTATAATTACGTAACCAATGGATCTATATACTAATTATTATAATATTTTGAATTGGATCAACGTGGAAAACTTATTGATTCAACATGTTTATTTTGAGAGGACATTTCTCTCAATTTACTCAAAACAAAAAATCTAAGAATATTGTTTTGAAGTAGACACAATAATGAAGGGCTCCATATTTTTTAGAAATTTTTTATTGTGTATGTTAGAATATAATCCGTTAGGGATTATTGTAAATAAATAATAAATAGGAATATGAATAGATGCATAGGAAGATGAAACGGCTGGTTCTCAACCGCCACATTGTAATATATAAATATTTGCATTTGGCTATGTAATACAATGAATCGGGAGTTATACCTAACAAGTGGTATCAAAGCTCTGCCATAACTCCTGCCTGTTGCCAGTCTGCCCATTCCTGGCATTCTGCTTGCCAGTCCATTGCCAGACTGCTCCATCAGTCTGCCAGTCGAGTCGCATGCATTGTCTGCGTTACAATTCCTTCATGATTGAGTTTGTGTGCTGCAAACCCTAATCCAGACGCGTTTTGTATGTGTATTTTTCTGCATAGCTTGAAGATTGCTGAGACTTTCCATCTTAGTGACAGCGTATTTTTTGTGTCATTCTATCATTTTTTGAAGGATTCCTGCGTGGAGACTGCAGCCTTGCTTGAAGGCTGCAACCTGTGATTGTTTTGAAATTTTCTCCATTGATTTTCTCCAGTATGTGTTGTGCTGGAGTTTGAGACTGCGCTGTGACTGCGTTGAAGACTGATAATGTATGCTTGCAGATGTATTTATGTAATATTGAGAGTCGTGGCCTTCAAAAGTGAGCGACCTCCCTTTGCTGTACAGGAAACCCTAATTTTTTCTGCATAGAGACCAGCGAATTGGTGTATCTTGGTGTGAAGACCAGCATGGAGAGTTGTAATATACTTGCGTTGGAGCCTACGTAGAAAGTTGTAATATACTACAATAGTTTATAATCTAAAGACTGTGTGTATTTGAGACTGCATCTCACCACTGCGCACTCCTGTGAAGACCAACGTGGAGATTGAAGAGCTGCGTGGAGAGATTGTGCTGGAGAAATATCGGTGAACCCTAATTTTTTGCAGACCGGTATAAAGCTGGGATAAAGCTGGTGATTTCGAGCCTTGTAATGGTGTAAGCTGGTGATTTGATGGGAGAAAACTGGTGATTTGACGGTGAAAACTGATTATTTTCAGTGTTTTGGTAAAGATTCCTCCTAGAATTGTTGCTGCGACCTGGAGACTGCCTGGTCCGGTGAGCGTGGAGACTCTATGATATGTTGTATGCTGCGTGATGGTATATAATACTTGCTGCGTGATGGTATATAATACATGATGGTATATAATACATGCTGCGTGATGGTATATAATACTTGCTGCGTTATGGGATGGTATATAATACATGTTGTTGAGCTTCGACCTACTAATTCTTTGTGAAGACACCATTTGCTAGGGTTCCACGTTTTGCTACGGTTCTCTTACATATACTGATATGCATTCAAATGGTGTGGCTGCATGATAAATAAAATGGCGTGGCTGCTAATCTTATTGTTCTCTCCATCATTTACTCTCATGTTTTGTAAAATGTGATACTCATTTTTTTTGGAAAAATCTGGATCACGAAACACTGGTTGAGGTACATGTTGCTGGTGTTTTGCACTGTGTAAACCTAGACTGCTGAAAACCTATTGAAGACTGCGTTGTATGCTGAAGACTGAGTTGTATGCTGCTGAAGACTGCGTTGTATGCTGAAGACTGAGTTGTATGCTGCTGAAGACTGTGTTCTATGCTAAAGAATATCATCTATTTCTAGTGACTGATATATATTTTGATATATTTTGTATTGACTGATACACCATCATTGTACACCTTGGCAGAGACTGTAGACCTGCAAGGTTATTGTTTTTCTCTTTGTCATATCAAGTTTATTATTGTAAATTACACTAAAAGTCATAAAAGATGCACTCTTTGGCATCTAGTATTGGTGCTGCCCTAGCCGGCAAAGACCAATCCAAAGACCCTTCCAAGGGAGATTGCAGCAAGAGAGGCAGAGGGGGCAGAAACAACTCCAGAAAAAGATCAAAGTGCAAGCGTTGCGGAAATACTGGGCACACATCAGATCAGTGTTGGACTTCATGGGAGTCCATCAAAGACAAGCATAACCAGAAGAAAGATGACCAAGATGCTAGTAAATCTTCTGATTCTTGTATTGTTGCACATTGTAATCTTGGATTTAATGAAATGACTTCTCTTTCATCTTATAAAGATTGTTGGCTGCTTGATACCGGTGCAATATCACACATGACATTTAGAAAAGATTGTTTTGAAGAACTGAATGAAACAATAGATGGCATAGTTTACTTTGCATATAAGTCAAGTATTAAACCAAAGGGAATGGGCACCATTCGACTGAAGATGCCTGGATTCCCCGATTTCTTGTTGAAGAACGTTCTCTATCTTCCAGAGTTGCAGAGAAGCCTGCAGTCCATGGTGGAAATTCGACAGCAAGGCCATTCCATCCACATGTTTGATGGAATCGTTGAAATAAGAAAGTCCTCTGACAACCAAGTCATCATGACTGGATATGAAGATGGAAAGCTGTTGAAGCTCAAGGGTTCATCCGCAAGATTTCAGAACTATGCCTACCTCTCTCAGCATGGAGAAGGTAATATGTCATCTAGCTCATTGTGGCATGCAAGATTTGGTCATCTAAATTATAACAGTCTTCGTTTGTTGAGAAAGAATGGTGGATTTGTCTTGCCCACCATTCCTAAAGAGAAGAATAAATGTGATGCATGTATTTTAGGGAAACATAGTAAGTTGCCATTCCATGAATCTAATTTCAGAGCAAGTAGGAAATTAAAGTTAGTACATTCTGATTTGTGTGGCCCAATGCCAACTCCTTCAGCAAATGGGAATAAGTATTTTATGACATTTGTTGATGACTACTCACGAATGTGCTGGATTTACTGTTTAAAGACAAAGTCAGAAGCATTTCAAACATTTAAAGACTTTCATGCATTGATTGAAAAACAAGCACAATAAAAAATTGGTACATTTCGTACTGATAATGGAAAATAATACACTTCAAATGCTTTTGAAGCTTATCTTCGTCAACATGGAATTGCACATCAGACTACCGTTCCCTACAATCCTCAACAAAACGGTGTAGCAGAGAGAATGAATAGAACCATAATGAATATGGTTCGCTCAATGGTGTTTTTCAAGAATGTAAAACTAATGTTTTGGGGTGATGCAGTAATATGTGCAGCATATTTGAGAAATAGAAGTCCATCAAATGCACTTGATAACAAGACTCCACATGAAATGTGGTTTGGCCATCTCCCTTCAGTCAGGCATCTCAGAGTTTTTGGTTCCACCTGTTATGCCTTGATTTCGAGGGAGCAAAGAAACAAGCTTGGTGCTCGAAGCAGAAAGTGCATTTTCCTGGGGTACGAAGAATACTCCAAGGCATAC
>LPNX010112244.1:128350-171701 GCA_001517045.1 Pseudotsuga menziesii | reverse complement strand
AGATGCATAGGAAGATGAAACGGCTGGTTCTCAACCGCCACATTGTAATATATAAATATTTGCATTTGGCTATGTAATACAATGAATCGGGAGTTATACCTAACAGTGTATTTTTCAAGATATGGATTTTTCATTTCATTGAATTTTGAAAGTAATGAAACCAAAATGGACACATGTTAACAAAAAAAAGCAATTAAAATTATCATATCTCACCTAAACACTTTATACCTATGGAAAATAGGTTCAATAACGAAAATAATGGTATCAGTTCCAACAGTTGCTTTGCAGTGTGGCATATTGTTTTTTCCTTCTGAAAATCGAGAAGCCTAAAAACGGTGAGGTTTTTAGGTATTAACAAGTATTCGATTGAATAATTATTCTAATGCTTGTTTCCTGTTATCAAAACATTAAAAATAACAATGGTTGTCTGACCAAAAAATAAAATGCAAAAAAAATTATGTCGGTCGAAAAAAAAGGGGGCACACTTTTAGAAATTACATTATTTATAATAGTATAAATAAAGAGCCAATGGATTATAATTTTGAATCTACAACATAATTCCCTATAAGTTTATTTTTTATTGCATTTAAAATTGATCAAGACTTATATGATTTTTTGGGGTAACCTAAAAAAAATGTAAAATACCAAAATTTCATGGATTCACCGTTAACAATAAAATAAATTTGTAATTTGTCAAAAATATGTTGTCTAAAATTATTTTACATTAACCCTTTTTACTAATGGAGCCTAATGATAGACTTTTGCACCATAGAGTCTCTTATCCTTTGTCCATGGAGGACTTAAACCTAACTAATATAAAGGACTGAATTGATTCTTGAAATTTTTACTAGCTTTATTTATCACAATACATTTATTTTGAACTACTTGCATACAATTATTCTTAATAATGATCATCCCAAACTCTAATATTACCATTGTTTGATAACAACCCCTTAACAAATCTAATTCACTATGAGACTTGCTATTTAGAAACATGATGCTGTCACCCACAATCAAAGTTTTTTCTTTAATTACATTCCAAAGTTCGTTCTCTTCCAAGTGTACATGTTGTTTCATGGATTCATTTTGTTGTATTAATAGATCAAAATGAAGCATGAAGTGACTCATGTAATAATATTTTGGTCCCAAGTAAGATGTCTTGCACCATTCAAATATTTCATGCATGTCTCATCATCATCATCATACACAAATATGAGGAAAGTCATTGAACAACCCCTCTTGTCAGTTTAGGGAACATGAAATCCTTTAAAGATAAAACTATTTCATGCACATGATCCATTTAGGGAAAGAGATGATGGCATCAAATGTGCTATGTATATTGGGCCTATGGATTAAACTCAAAGGCCAAGGATTTTTGATAAGGTGTGGTGTTTTCAAAGAACTCACAATATAGGTCACCCAATCTCTCATCTTTGAGATTTTTAAAAGTAGGCTTGGCAAGGCCGAAGGTATTTTGTTTGGAGCCATAGGAATACATGTACTCCTATCTCTAATTTAGAAAATAAAATTTTCAATAACCTGTAATAAACATACCTAGAAATTACGTGTTTATTTGGCAATGTGCCACTTGAATTTTAAATGAAAGCTCTAAACTTTGAACAAGTCCCTCAATTACAAGTTTGACTAGAGCTTTAATGAAATCACCTTCAAACTAATAAATTCATTCACCAAATTTTGGATTTTCAATGGCGTAACTACTATATTATAAATGTATGCTTGTGCTATTTGTACATGTGTTGTAATTATATTCACTACAATGGTGAGTAATCCAAAACTCATTTATTAATTGATTGGTATCCCTAGTATAAGTTCTTCTACACATGCATGGGATAGAATAAACCCTTTGCATTTTTATCATCTAATGGATCCTTTGTAGCGTGTTAACAATTTTCCTACAAAGCAATAAGTGAAGGCATCCTTAATATTTTTGCAATCGTTTTTTGGTCATCTTGATATGAATGATTAAGCTAATGTGGCAACACATCCATCAATCACTACATTTATTGGAATATATGATTAAATATAATGACCAATTTTGTAACGAGGCATGAACCTTGCTGATTGATACAACTTTTATTGGAATATATGATTAAATATAATGACCGATTTTGTCAACGAGGCATGAACTTTGTTGATTGATACAACATTTTGTTAAATACCTTCAATCTAAAGCACCCACTCCCTACACTCCCTCTAATCTATGGAAAATTGTTATGAAAAATGAGTTTTGTTTCTTAAATTCAAATCATATGACTTGATGTTTTAATTATGTTACTTATATATTGGAATTGTCAGTCTTTCCTTCAACACACCATACTCTTGATTTCATTGAGAGTAGCGAGGTGCTCTACAACCTAGTATATGTCGAATCAATTTTAAATTATACACAAAAGTTAAACAAATTAAAATCAACATAGATACATCTTAAATCAAGATCTATCAAGCATAAAGTGGGATCAAATTCTCCAAGTGTAAATTTTTAATCATTTAATAGAAAGGAATTAATACATGACATGGAATTAAATAATTAGAAACTTTACACTTATTTAATCTATCTTGATGCTTGATGCAAGGTTTAAGATGGATATATGTTAGTGATTAGTCAAGTTCATTTTTCTTTACTTCCCAATATGAATCCAAACTTTAACACATTTGTCACTATTTCTCTAATATTTATGTCAATTTGGCAGTCCTTTAACAAGTTCTATTTATCTCGCTATCGAAGCGGATGAAGAATTTTTTTTTCACCCCCCCCAAATATATATATATAACTTGATATTCATAGATTGAATCAAAGATTATATATATGTCATGTAACCCAACCATTACATAACTTTCAGATCTACTACTCAGGTTGGAGCACTCCTCTAGTCTAACATACTTGGCAAAACTACAACATAAAGCTTACTTCCTCTTCTAATGATAGACAATTTTGTAACTAGTAAACAATACCTGTTTGTTGAAAGTATTGTTCTAGCATATCACCTAATTAATTCAAACAAACAACATATCACATGTTAGTTTTCTTCCAAGAATGACGAGGAAAGAAAATTATGCATATTTATTACAGCCTTCCATCACATTGTTTAAAAACTCAAGAAGAACAATTAACATCCAAAAACTTGTAAAGTGCCATGGAAAATCACAAAATTATTAAGCAATTCCCCATACAAGAGGAAGAGGACTGCTTCCTCCTTCCCAATCACTCACTTTTAAAAAGAGTTAGATTCCTCATTTAATTCCACGTAGATATGAGAAATTTGAAGATTATGAAAGGAAGATTTGAGTTGTTTAATCCTTTCCAACCAATGCTCTAGTAAAACCACATGTAAGGTTACTTTTCCCTTCACCCAATCATTAAGTACGTTTGAATCTCCATACACATGAAGATAAAACAAATTCCTTTCTTTTATGCAAAATATAAAAATCCCCACAAAGCCAATACATCTTCCCTTCTATTAGTGTCGTTTCCACATCCCATCCACATTTAAAAAAAACAATTCTCCTCTAATTTTGATTGACATACAAACTCCACATTTATCATCTTGAAATGCGTTATCAATGTATCCTATAGGAATATCAACATGAAGGATTTGAATTAAAAGAATTTTGGATGATTTAATTTTTGGTTATTTGTAATATTCATTCATGATATTTGAGCTGACTTTAAATTTATTTTTAACATCTTTTAAAAGGATAAGGATTTTGTAATTTAGACAATCTGTTTTATAAGTTTCTTCCATAATTTTTTTTTAATCTCTAAATCATTGTTTTTTTTTAACATTTCTAAGTTTCTTCCATATTTTTTTAATCTCTAAATCATTGCTCTTTTATAACATTTCTAAGATCATATTCCATCTAAGATTTGACCATTTTCCATTTCAAATTTCCAAAAAAGGTTTTTTATATATTGTTATTATATTATATAGTCTTAGACTAAGAATACACATTCTAGAATTGATGATCCAAATCCCTCGCTTCAGCAAGGAGCAAATGACAATCACCATGACCATTGCGCTCGACTGCAATAGCGACCACAATTGAGGTCATGGGATAGTCTTCCCCACGAATCGTTATTTGTTTAATAAATGAATTATTAAAAATAAACTATATTTACATGAGTAATAAATACGTTTTAAATATAAATTCATTTTATGTAATAATAGTTTTTTGTAAATTTGGTCCTTAATTTAATCATCGTGGAGATGGATCCTCTCCGAATCTATGTTGTAAAATAAATAAATAAAGTTTTGAGTTTGATGTTTGGTTATAGGTCTTTTTCTTTTCAATTATGGTAGGAGGACTTATCTAACTCTATATGAAAGAATAATAGTGGGAGACATTATGGATTTTTGATTGTGGCGTATTATGGTGATATTATTTTGGATTGATTATTTGGTCATAGTGGGACATATTGTGGATTTTTTTGTTTTTGTTTTTATTTTTATTTTATTGTGGTGCATTATGGTGATACTATTTTTAGGAAGATTTTATGTATTGATTATTTGTACTATTCGTTGGTTGGAAATTTTTGTCATAACTATTAGATTGGAGGGATTATTGCGCTTAAACTAATAATCTATTTGTAAATTGGTTTTGACTAAGATTAACATATATTTAAGTTTTATTTGTAATAGTCGAATCTATACATTAACGTTATACTTTAATCTGTTTACTCCACGAATATTTTAAAATTTAGATTAGTAAATGTATTTTATTAATAGGAAATAAATTAATGCTCCGCATTAGATACCACTAATTTCCTAGCCACAATGTTGGCTTAAGCTCAAGATGGAATGGAGGTCATGGTTTCCTTTCAAATCCAAGCATTATGTTGCTTGTCCAACTCTAAGGCTTACAAAAAACGCTCTACATGTAATTTTTGATATGATTTTACTAATACATAATCTTGTTTTAGTGATGGTCTTAGATTCAATATTGTTTTATTTAAACTAAACACATTTACAACTATCATTTTTTCTACTTACTAATTATGTTCAAATCCATATAATAAATATTACATTTTAATATATCATTTTCTTCTTATGGCACCCCTTTGCATTTTTAGGGGAAATTGCTAGTTTATTCTTTATGTGCCCCAATCAACTTCATATTTCAATTCATCCATGATTTCCCAACCATTATCTAAATCATTTGGAAATTTAAGATCCCCACATCTTTACATAGAGCATCATTTAAAGAGTTGTGAGTATCTACAAGTTTAATCTTTTCACAATCCACAACCTTCTTTCTTAACTTTTTTTGGGATTTCCTTGTAACTAAATTTACACTCTGCATATGATTTAGATATGTGATCGATATAAAAGATGATAAATTATTATTGGAAGTACAATTACCAATATGGATGGTTCCACAAAAGAGTAATTTGATAAGCATATACATTTTTCCAACAAATGAGAATATCCACAATCACAATAAGTGTTGCTTGAGATCCCTAAATTTCTCTACTGCACGTAGTGTTTCTACTAGAGTAAGCAGAAACTACTCCATTGAAATAGACAAAGAAAAATTTGACAATGAGTTGCTTATTTCTATTGGAGCTAGGGTTATGCATACTTCAAATTTATCGGCTAATGCAAGACTTGTCAATGGTACCTTGGGGTAGTTTAAAAGACTATGTATACTCATGGAAAATCCCCTTCTAAAACTCCCACATAGTTTTTAGTAGGATGTGATAACTATGTGGGGATTCCATGAGATGAATTATTTCCTAAGACTATACCTATTAGACCAATTGAAAGAGGTAAATCTAGACAAATTCCATTGAGACTTGCTTGGGGATTAACAATCCATAAGTATAGAGAATTAACATTAGATACAACAACTATTAAAATTGGACAAATAGAGCCACGAGGTCTCACTTCTACTGCAATATCCCAAGTTAAAGCTTTAGATTTTAATTGATTTCAACCTCCATTTTCATATGCCAATATTTTAAAAGATGGGAAAGTGTGTAGGTGTGTATAGGAGAAAAGATGAAGAACAAAGACTGAGATCAATTACTATGTAGTATGTGAGTTTGTTGGATCCTTTATTTTTTGAAAAGTCTGAAAAAGGTGGAGGAAGAGAAGACCAAAGAAGGAACTACAGAAAGAAGGTGAAGGTCATAGAAAAGACGTAATGGCCGCAACAAGTTTTGGAACTACTCCGCGAGTATGAAAGGAAGTGAATAATAAGAAAAAAGAGATAATCAAGGCATCAAAGTATGAGAGCATTAGAGCATTAGATTATGAGAGGACAAGTAAGATCAGATTCAAATGAAGATAGATACAACCATATTTGAAGTAGAAGACATGTATTTGGGTAGCACCAAGAATCTTCCACGTCAAGCACTCAGGCCCAATTTATCATGTATCCCATCATTTATCATTCTATTACTATATAAAACTAAAATTTACCCTAACCTACCAATTTAGCATTTTTTTATCTTGAACCAGTGAATTTCACTAGTAAAATGTCTTAGACAATCGATCAACAAGACCCTAATCCCAAAAACGCTAGAAGTGAATCCATATATGACCATCTAGCTGACATTCATGACACTTTGGTAACTCATTCAAATGTGAATTCAACCATCAGTGAGGCTTGAATCCTAGCTTTTGAAAACCAAGACCCATGTAACTTGTGGGACTCTGGTTTAGCATGGTTTGTATGTCCCGAAGTGGTTTATTTTCCTGAATTCACTAGATGATGCTCATCCTTCTTTTCCCCAATCCAAAAATTAGCTATGTATTTATATAGTTTTAGGGTTGTCTATCATATAGAAGTTGATAACATAAGAATAATGTTGTGCATTCTGGAGTAGGAGGAACCACAACCTATATAAGAAAGGAGGATTGTGATCCTATATCAAATCCCGAGTCCTACAGAAAAAACCTTGGTCTTATACCGATACATAGATCTTGGAATGATAACCCAAAAGTATAATCCTCCTTTCAAGACTATATTTTTTAATCAAACCTCCATAAATCATATTTTTCTCCTATGCAACCTGCTAGGTTATAAGAAAGGTGAATAGGTTGATGAAACCCTTCTAAGTTTCCTAGCACAACTAAACCCTGTATCCAAAGAGTACCCTAAGTGGGATATTTTTGGGTTCCTATCCCAGGAAATAAGTTATTTGCTGACAGAGTTCCCTTCCCTGGAAGTTTTCAGATACCCATCCATTCTCTTCTTCATGTTCCTATTTCATAATTTAAAACACTTTGAGGCTCTAGGTTTAAACATGACTGCTGAACATGGAAGAGATCTTCCATTTTATGAATGTAATACTTTGTTTTTTAGATGTGAAAACAACTCCAACTACATAGATTTTGCAAGGTGATGAAGGTTGCATATATGTAATCCATGGAATTGACTTACCCATAATTCCTAAGGAAGGTAAATAATGGTTGTAGTTTAATCTAGAAAAAAGAGTATGTGATTGGTTCTTGTTCAAGGATCACGTGGTAATCAAAATTTATGGTTTTGAAGGAAAACCCTACAAACTTCCTTCATTCTAAACCATCAAAATTCTATCTGAAATGGAATATGCCAGACAATTATTTGTTGAGTTACACTTTAGGAGTTTTAAACAACAAAATTTTTTTCATATCCCTAAAGATGTTGGAACCTTCCAAGTTAAGTCTTTGAGTTCCCTGTAGTACACAGAATGTTTTCTAGAACAACTAAATCTAGAAAAATATAAACCGGCAGCTTATGACCCATACAAAGTCATCTCAAAGCAAAGTTTGGTAAACAAGAAATTTGCATATGATTTCCATCCCATATCAGAATGGGAGAAAGTGACCATCAAAGAGAGTTGGGAAGATATTGAATATAGAGTCAAAAGACCTCACTAGAACATAGTGGGATAAAACATATATTAGGTTAGAAGAGCGACTATAAAGAGTTTGACTACATATATGGATATCAGTATAGAATAATAGGCTCCTCAGTCAAATAAAACAAGATCAGATCCACAAGAGACCTCTCAAGCCCTAGTGGAGAAAGAGATAGAAGCATAAGTGTCCAAAGAGATTGTTGAACTAAGAAAAAAATCCATATTTCCATGAAATTCTCCAACCAGGGTCATCCCTTATCCTTCCTTGGAGTTCACAATACCCTAGAAAACAAAATATCTTACTTAAACAGGTCCAATCCTAGTTCAAACATATTTTCAGACAATCTATAAGGAGATCATAAAAGAAAGTGTCCAATCTATAAATGAGGATAGGCAGCAAATCATTCCTCCTCAGAAAAGGTTGTTTTCAAAAGAAAACCACATAGATAATATCTTTATATATTCAACGATCAATATCAGGGTACTTTCCCATACCATAATGAGTGTCTATAGAGAAGAAGAACATATTATAGATTGGAGCCAATTTGGCAGCTTGGATAAAGTTGATTTCTTCAAACAAGCTAATGATATGATATGTGCAGAAGTAGTTAAGGCAACAAATACTAAAATAATATTGAAAGAATCCCTAAATAAGGTTGAAGACCTACTGAAATTAGAAGAATGGTCAACCAGGGAAAAACAAGTCACAATAAAGGAGCTGGAGGAAAAGATAGTTGCCTTGATTTTTAATCCTGATGATGGGCTGCAAATCAAATATCTAATAGAAACTCAATACAATGAAATTTACAACCTCAAGAAACAACTGAAGATTCCAAATGTGCATCCAGTTCAGACAACTGCGATAAGGAAGGTAGAATAAAAAAATAAGAATTGCTAACAACTCTGTAAAGTATAAAGGCCTGACTGAAGAAAAGGGGAAGAAGATCAATGACCTGTTAACACAGATAACAAATCTAAATCAAAAAGTGCTACCGGATCACAGAATGTACAATGACAAACAGTTGCACCAAAAATGTCAGCACATGTACATGGTCATACAGAGATAGATAAAATGGTTGAATAACCTATGAGTCGGTTGCCTGATACATACGTGCTAGACATTGATGCAATGGAAGAATATGACAATACTCCATAACCAACAAGGACTAAAGAAGACAAAGATATCAAAATAAAGCATCTTGAAATTGACATAAATAAGAAAAATGATAGAATAGTAGAGATGGAAAATGATGTCAATAAGTAGGAGGATGGTATCTTTGAGGTTCAAAGAGAAGTAGATGATTTAAAACTCCAAATCACATCCTTATAGATGGGTTCCCAGGGAGAAAATCATTGAGAAAATCAACTGTTGTTGAGGCATAAGAGAAATGAATATTCACAATAGGAGGTATTAGAGGGTGTAATAAATGGCATTCAGGTTGTCGACATGATGATATTTATTTTCAAAATATGGGTAAATCTAAAAACTATATTCAAATAGTTGGAACCTATAACCTATGAGAAACACTCAAAAGCTGAATTAGCATTGGAAAAACGCAAAGCTTGTAGGATTCCAATGGGGAAGGAATGGCAATTAGTTTCAAGATACAATTAGAGAGCTATACCCCCTCAGTCATAGTGTGTAGGCAAAGCATATGGTTCATCATCTCAACATCCAAATGTTCAACAAACATCTCCATTACCCCAATAGTTTGCAAGACAATCGGCCCCATTGGAATTCATGCCACTTGGAAGTCCGATGCTAGTTGGAAGTCTATCTTATTCAAGGTTGTTGCAGAAGATGAGTCAATACGACATACCTCCAGGTTAATCACCAGTGCCAACTTAGCAGCACATTCGTGGACAACAAGAACCTAATCAAGGAAAGAAAAAGGGAGGGTCTAGAAAGAAAAATTGAGGCCCAGTTTTTGTTTTAAAATGAAATGTAATAAGTTAATGTAAAAAGTAAATAGTCAAAATACTATTACTATTTTTGTTATGAGTCAAAATCAAGGGAAAATTTATTTCGGTTACACTCGAGGTCTATATAATGTAACTCGATCTGAAAGCTTAAGGGCTTCCATTTTTAGAATTAGAAGTATTATTTCTAATAAGTTGAGTTGGATGAGTTTATTTGCCATGTAAAGCATTGTAAGAGATAATTTAATGATATGGAATCTTGCAGAGAGTATTTTCCTATGTTCATATTTTTTTATGCTATCATTTGTATTAGAGGATGCATGAAGATAATAATCAATCAAGTGCAATATATTTGATCTTAATTGAGCATCATTGATACTCTTTTTGAGATTGAAGGTTAAATGTTATGTCAAAAGTTCAAATTTCATTTGTTTCTGTAACAATCTTTGAAGGATTAAAGTGATTGCAATGTATATGAAATTTTTCACCGGTATTGTACATATGAATATATTGTTGTCTAAAGAATCATAAATAGTTCACGTTAATCCTTTCAACATGTAAAGAATTAATGATTTTTGTAATTAATAGCTCAATACGTTCAAAGTTGGTCTCCATAGGAAATTTACCCATCAATGCTTCTTAGAATCAAATATTTGTTTTCATAATTCCTCACATCTCCATTTTCCTATTGCTTTTCCATATTTCATAAAATTCCTCTGTCATTCACCTCTGCATCTATAAATTTGTTCACAAACCTATTATATATTCACAACATTTATATGATGAGTTAAATTCCATTCTCAATACACATATAGCTCTAATATCTTTAAAATTTGAGCCTTATCATGCATGGGTGTGTTTTACTTTTAACCTAGTTCACCTCTTGGAACTAACAATTGGATAACAAGTCAACCAGTTCGCTACCTTGTCTTTTGAGATGAAAAGGAATGGAAATGATAAGATTGGGCAGTAGTTGTGCTAGCTCTTTGAGGTTGTAGGTCATTCTCTAGCTGCTAGTGATTTTCCCAATTTTTGAACCCTCCATTATTTTGCTTATGGTCGATATGAGGATTTGAGAATTCCCCTTATATGATTAGCTTGATGATATTTTTATCGAGGGTCGTGCAAATTCTAGAAAGCAGAGATTAAATCCTTGAAACATTATTGGTTTTAGTACCTAGAGAACCTGCAAAGATCCATAGGATGCTTCCTTTATGATTTTCATAGAAGTCCCCCATACCCTCTCGGTCCAAGATTTCCTTTTGAGGCTCCATCAAAATTAAGATTGCCGAAATATTTAGGAGGATACCAAATATAATTACATTGGGAGTGAATGTTTTTAGGATATTTCGAGGCTCACTAGGATTTGATGACAAGATTCTAGCTATTACAGATGCTTTGTTCCTGAGGCTCACACTTCTGTTCCTCGCTGGTCCAAGGGGTCTAATTTAGAGTTTCTTGAATATTGGATTGAAGGGTACTCCATATTTTATCAAAAAATTTCTTCTTTCATTTAAATATTATTCTGTTGCACTCCTTCCAACTAGACCAAGTGATAAATATTGGAATGAGGTTCTAATCCTGTTTAGAATGTTGTTGCAGAAGGGATCGGGTCTCTAGTTTGTGAGGGTGTTTATTATGGATCCTGCATATCTCTTAGAATTTTTAAATAGCCTAGGTGATTTATCCCAGTATTGGGGTGAGAAGGGCCAACTAATGAGTAGGTGATTCATATGTTCATGGTGCATATGACATAGGAAGCATCTGGAAGGACCAACAAAGCCTCTTTGCAGCAGCTTTTCCTAGGTGAGTATTTTGCTATGGATAAAAAAACATAGAAAAAATTAAACTCTGGCCAAAATTTTCCTTTCCACAATTTATTCCAAATTGTCTCTTCTTATTGATTGCAGTTCCTCAATGTTAGATTGTAAGCTTCCTTGATGCCGAAAGTGTTTGTTGGCTTGTATCCCCATCTCAAATGATCCTTGAATTTATTTATTTTCTTTCCTTCTTTGAATATTGTTCTATGTGAATTATTTTTCAGGATCTTCCACATTTATATTCCATTGGTCTCTTTCAAGCCATTGTAGTCTTTCATTTGTAATATCGTTGGTCATCCAATAGTCTGAGATGAATTTATTATTCCATAAGAGAGGATGGATTATAAGAGATAGTAATCAATATGGGAGAATATAGGGGAGATTTTTTGCTAGGGATCCTCCCAAAAAAGAGAATTATTTCCCTCTCTGATTTCCCAAAATCTATGAGTTCTAATCAACTAATTTTTCTCCCAGGAAGAGTTCCATATGATAGAACCTTTTATGAATCTAGTGACCCTGATGTGGTTCTCCTTGAGGAAGGGGAAATCATATTTATCCCTTAAAATGGTCTCCCGAGGGGTGAGGGGGTGCATGATTAGATTCCACCAAGTCTTAGCAGGGAGTAAATTGTTAAGGGTACTCTCAGGGTCGCAGATTTGGAGGCCTCCCATGGTTTTTGTTTTGCAAATTTTATCCCAAGCTATTAGAGCTTAATTTATTGAATTGGTAGATCCATTCCAAAGGAAGTTAAGCTATAGGTTGTGGATATTATTGAGATTGTTCTTGGGGGTTTCCATAATAGAGAAAAGGTAGAGAGGAATAACTTGGAGAATAGAGTTAAGTAAGACAACCCTTACTAGAAAATTTAGGGGTATGAAGGTCCAACTGGAGAGACTACAATTGGGGGAGGAAATCATATGAGATATTTCTACAAATTTATGGTCATGCATGAGTCTGGCATGAAATAATTGAGGAGACTTTTGAGCACTCTATCTTCTTTAACTAAGGGAGAGACCATAAGAAAGGTGTCATCCACAAATTGCAAGTGAGAGTGACTACCCTTGGTGTGAAACTGGATGCATGAGAGTTGGTGATTCAACCTAGCTACTGAAATACCTCTACCCCATAATTCTTCCATTAGCACAAAAAGGAAAGGAGATAGGGGGTCCCCTTGTCTGATGCAACGAGAGGGAAAGAAGGTGGAGGAGGGTGATCCATTGATAAGGATGGAGAAGAAGGCATGTGAGAGAATGGAAAGGATCCAATTTATCTGCATAATATCGAATACTAAAGTAAGTAGAATTTCCTTGATGTATTTCTATATTATATTCTAAAAGGCCTTAGATAGGTCTAACTTTACAAGGAAGCCAATCTACTTTTGATATTTAATGGTATGAATATCCTCATGAGCCAGAAAAATGCCATCAAAAATTTATCCTCCTTCCACATACCCTATATGTTCCTAAACAATTAAAGAAGGGGGGAGTGGTTTCATTATATTGGTTATCACTTTGGTTATGACCTTGTACTACATTGCATAGAGAGATAGGACGAAATTGAGTGGGATCAAGGGTGCCATATTTTTTTGGGATTAGAGTGATGAAGGTCACATTGAGATCTTAATGCACACTGGATCTTTTTCTTGAGGATTCAACTAACTACCATATTTCTTCCTTAACCATTGGCCATCACACCTTAAAGAATTCAATTATAAATACATCCGGTCCATGAGATTTTTGAGGGGGGCATCTCATGAACAACCCATTATACGTCTTGCACGAAGATATGCTTATGAAGGTAGGAGTTTTGATCGGGGGTGATCAACTTGGGTATATGCTTAGTGATTTTTCCAATGGCCTCTGTTTTGTCCTCAATTGGCTCATTTAAGAGATTCTCAAAAAAGTTGTTGAGTTCCTTTTTAATATCCTCTCTTGAATCCATGGTGGTTCCTTAAGAATACCATAGAGGAGAGATGTTGTTATAGTTTATTCTTTGTTTCATGGTGTTGTGGAAGAATTTGGATTTTTTCTCACCATCTTTAAACCAAAGTGTTTTGGATTTTTTCCTCCAGATAGTTTCTTCTTGCTGGAGTCTGTTCTCCATCCGAGTTTGCAAGTCATTTTCTTAATGGTTCATCTCTTTTGATATTAATTCGTCAATGTTGACTTGTTGAACCTGTCTTATTTTGTTGTCCAAGGATTTTTTGTCTTAAAAAATGTTCCAAAGATTTATTTGTTCCATTTTTTAAAAATAAGCTTAAGGTTTTTTAAGGCATACATGTTGGTGTTGCATCAATAGTATCGACCTTGGATCAACTTCTTTCCATCACTTCCAATATTGTTGGTGAATTGCTCATGCTACAGTCAAAAGGTTTCAAATATGAAAGGTTTCGGCATGCTCTGAATTTTCTCACTAAGGATTTGGTTGACAGGCCAGCAATTTGAGCTAGTTGCAAGAAGGATGGAAGCTTCAATTTTTAGATCTTTGTTGATGAGGTCTTCAGAAATGAGAAAATGATCTAACCTGGAGGCTATATACCTGTCCCCTCCCTATTTATTGTTCCAAGTGTGTAGGACATTTTTTGATTTGAGATCGATCAACATGAAGTCTTCAATAAATTGTTGAAAGGAAAGGGAGTCTCATGTTGAAGTCTCACTAAGATTGGTTATCATGTTGAATTCTCCTCCAAGGATCCAATTTTCATCTAGAGAGGAGTGTCTTAGATCGATTAATTGATAGAGTAGAATTATCTTTTGGGAAGCAATGTTTGGGCCATAGGAATTGGTTATGAGTCCCTTGGCGTCAGAAGCTAAAATGGTGAATCTTGTTGACAAGAAGTTATGGGAGAATATGGAGTTGGTCAAATGGATTTCTTTGGATTCTAGAATAGGGTGAAACTATCATAGGCCCCTTTCACGTCAACAACATAGTCCTACCGACCTTTCCATATTTTTGATCCCACATGTTTTAATTTTTTAGTAGTGCACTTAGTTTCTTGAAGCATCATTATAGAGGGCCTATCCATTTGGATTTTATTTCTTAATATTTGCTGCTTGTAGTCAAAATTGATTCCTCTAATATTCTAGGATATTTTTCCGACTTGGGTAAATAGATATTGGGATGGAACATCTTTTTTAGGCTTGTGTACTAGCTTGATTTGATTAAGTTCTCTCCTATTCCTCTAATTTTCTGTTGTATTGAAGGTATTCCTCTTTTTTTATCCTCTTTTGGATTTTTTACCTGATCCTTGAGGGACATGGGTTTTATGCCGAGATGGGGGGTGTGGCTCTTTTTTTTCCATTTTTTTATTTGTTTTGAACTTTGGCCGGAGCTTCTTTTAGTAAGGAGATTTGAATATCATGAATGGAGTCGAACTCTTTTCTTTCACATGACGCAACTAATTCTTTTAGGTCAAGATCTCATGTATCCATTTATTCTTATCCTGAATCTTCCTTTTATTTCACCACTGTCTCTTCTTAAGTTTCTATTTTTATCGTGCTTCCTAAATGGTCCTTATTTGTCTTCTTGGATTCTAAATCTGCTTTTTGGGATTTCTTTTTATGAGGAATAGGGACTAAAAGGATAGTCTAGGTTGTTATACTTTCTCTCATTGGATCTTTGGAGGAATTATCAAGATTTAGGGAGGGATGTGAGGCTAGCACCTCATAGGGATTTTGAGTTTCTAAGTTGTTTTTAATGTTGATTCTCCTTGTTTTCTTCTTGTTCTCTTATTAGGGGTATCTTTGGATAATCCCTCTTGATCTTTATGATCTTCAAGTTTTGATGGTTCTAATGCTTTGTTCTTAGGGAAATCCCATAAGAGGTGGCTATGTTCATGGAAATTACAACATCTCAATCATATATGCTCATCATCAATCGGTTTATTCCATTATGATTTTTTATGGCTAAGGTAAATGGAGTTTGGAAGCTCGGTGACTATATTCATATAAACACCTATTCTTGCATAGGTTGTGTATCTTTATTATTTGGTAGAGTATGAGGCTTTGAAATATTTTCCTGGGGTGTTTCCTCTTCCTTCTAGGGTTTCATCCTCCCATTATTTCGTTGGGAGGAAGTAGAGGCAGATCCATACATGTTTATAGGTTAGGTTTTCATCTTTCGGTCCAAATTTCAGCTTCAAGAAATGAAGATATAACACCATTGAATTAAAGAAATAAGGAAAATTATCAAATACTTTGTGGAGGTCCTCAAGGTGCTTGGATATGAGGGTGAAAAACCCTTTTGTGCTTAACTAAAGGTCATAATTTCCTTTGGGATTACACATGGTCTCGATCCACTATATTAGGGCGCTTTCTAAAGGCCAGATCCCTAGAAACTTTCCAATCACTGCATGATCACTTATGTATTAGATATTTGCATCTATCTTGGTGGAATTCAATTCATAACTGGGGGCTTGGACTTTGAAGATACATTTTTTCTAGGGTGATGAGCATTCTTTCTTCGTTTCCTCCCTATTTTTCTGATGAGTTGAGTCCCTTCCCGCTCCTTCCTTTCCAAGGGTGTTTCCAGAGGTGGCCACTTTATTTTCTTTGTTACTAGATGGTTCTATTTGCATTGGGGTTTACTACTGAGTTGTAGAGCTTGGAGACCTATTTTTGAAGATGGTTACTACCGTGCTGAAGGAGGGGGAAGATCCCCCTCCTTCACCTTCATCCACGGGGAAGATTCTGGAGTAACACAAGTCTATGGGAGATTGCAGGGATTGAAGCCAATGGGGATTTGAAACACTAGGTCGCAAGTGCATATAGGAAAAAGAAGTTTTAGAGCACACTGAGAAAAAAATGGTTTCCTAAACACCATTCCAAAGTCCATTTGAATTCTTGTACATAGTCTTTCAATATTTATGAGTCTTAGTACAATTCAATAAATTTTCCATGCAGACCTTTATAAATACAAGAAATACAATAGATATTTAGAATTAGTTTACATTAGCATTTATAGTAATTTTCGGCTACATATATGTATGATCAATTTCTTGAGATTATGTAGAAAAAACAATTTAGTGCCTAAATCACAATTCATTCATGAAACATAAAAACCAAAAACATTGTCACAGGTGCAATCTCTAGACTGAAACTATTTATAGTTTATAGAGGACTGAACTCTGATGTTTATAAGAATTTATATGTGCGAATAGAAAAGAGAATTTAATAAGAAAGGATATTGCAAACATTGTGGAAATGAACATAGTCCATTATGACAAAAAATGATTATAGTAAACTATTTTCAAAGAATATAAATTATATTGGCTACAAAAGAAGCAAATTGTAGTTGTTTTTTCCTTGGGGAATTTGTATATTGCATAAAACAAAGTTAACCATAGATATAAATATTTCAAACCTTGAACAACTATGCCCCACAATCTAGGTGGAAGTGCAAGCAAAACCTCAAAAAGAGCAAGGAGCATATTACAATACAAGTGGCAATATCTGCTTTTGTATGCAGTAAACATGCCGCAACAAAAATGGTGCTTGTGACAACCTGTGACATAGTCATATGCAAAAAAAAATACATTTTAGGTTTCCAATTGGAAATTTGTAATAATGTTTCCAACCGCCATTGTGATCAATCTTTTTTTTTCAAATGCATGCAAGAGTTGAAGAGTTGAAGATATATTTGTTATGTATTGCTCATATGTAATATGAGACAAAGCTCATAAAAGTTACACCAATATTGGTTTCTATAAAGTGAAATTGATATATGTGTCTTCTTTTTCCAAGGTGCATGTGATTTATATGTCTTCCTTTTCCAAGGCACAATTTAGGAAATGGTCATAGAAAGGGTTTGTGTCTTGCCGACATACACTGCATACACATGTACTATACAAAGAAAGTGGCATCATTGGAATAAATTGTTGCCATGCACTGCAACATGGTGCAAATGGTAGTGCATAAAAATTTTTGTTGCAAAATTCCTTAACTTTCAGCAAAAAAAGAATTACAACTCTGCCAACATCGATATGTGTTCTTTTGGGGAGGGGTTTCACTTGTATTTATCTTTTTTTCTCCCTTAATCTTTTATTGTTTCATTTACTTTTGTTTCTTTTGGAACCAGACTAAATATTCTTGACATTCCATGCCCTAATTTTGTTTTTGTACTTACAAATGACACATAAAGCACTTGCTTAACGCAAAATGGAACACAAACAAAAAATAGTGCATTAGCACGAGTTGTAGCTGCAAACTTGGATATTGAGTTGCACAAGTGCTTACAATTGTTCTTTTGCATAATCATCATTTAGCTCGCGAGTGTATGTTTACATTTTAGAGTGTAAGATTTGTGATCTTTTTGGAACATTGCAGAGAACATTTTTGAACAAAAACATGGGTATTGTTCCAAAACAAAGTTTTGTCGTGCTAGAGTGAGCAAATTTATGAAAGTTTTGTTTAGCTAGAGTTACAATAGGATAATAGCACAGGAAAAATAATATTATTTAAGTTCATACAAATTTCCTAAAATTTAACTAGAGTAATGTATGCAATTGTAGAGCTTGTACACCTACAGAAACAGGACAAGAGAACAAGCAAAATATGAAAAAAGAAAATACAAAGCTACAAGCCAACAATTACTCACAATAGTAGTATCAATTGTTCCTCCACTTTATTTTATGTGCAACACAAATTGATTTCTATTTCCTTCACATATGTGATGTCTATAGCAATTGAGCCAAAATACTATTTATTTAATGATTTTTTTTAATCCTCATATTGTGATATTTAGTCCCATTTTGTGTTGATCACAAATATGAGTTATTGTTTCAACATTTCTATTTGGAGTAATTTGTAAAAATTACTCAAAATCACCTCTTTCATATGTTGTCTTTTGTTTGATAACAAAATATGTTATAGAGATACTTGAACTTACTAAACAATTTGGAACATATTGAGGTATGAGCTTGCTTGCAATGTTGACATTAATAGTTAGTTGTCCATGTTTGTCTATAAGGTCTTCATGCACTAATTGTGATTTTGAAGGTGAGTTAGGATCTTTGATACATGTTGGCTTGTACAAGTATATGACATCATCCTCAAACACATTGGTGTATCTGTGTCGAGAGAAGTCGATAATTGATGAAGGAAACTGGCTTGATAACTTTTTCCTATCAAATCAAAGGCCAAATGTAAATATAGAAAACAAAGAAAGAAGAGTGTTGTGACACAATTTGAGAATGCATATAGTAGCTCAGTGTTTATTGAATTGAATCAAAGAACAAAGAACAAAAATGAAATGTTTTGAATGCTACAAATGTGATTAATTTTTTACAATGGGAAGGCTGCCAATTTCTCTATTGCAATATTTTGAAGAGGGATAAAGACTTTCTATGTTACTATTTGCACAAAGCAAAGAAGTTAGTAAATAAAATGGACATTGGAAACTATGTAAATCTAAATGAGAAAACTAGATCAACATCTATGTCATTTTTTCAAAAAATGCGAAGAGAATACATTGAATCAAATATTGTATAGCAATAACATTCATTTTACCTGATTCTCCCATTTTTTTGTTCATTTTGTAAATGAGCAACATGATCAATAGTACATGAAAAATTCTATTGTTCATTGTGAAGGTCAAACAATCCAGAAATTATGTAGATATCGAAAAAAAAGGGTAAAAAAAAGGGCTCATAAGAAAAAAGAAAAAATGGAAACAAAGGAACCTGTTAGACTCCTGAGTCTCATTGATAAATTCCATATTGACATCATATGTTGTTGAATCCATCTACAATACATTACAATAAAACTTGACTATTAAGGAAAATGGCATAGTATCCAAAACTCAAAGTAACAATGGTAACAATGTTATTGATGAACATAACATTATCGATTAAATGTTGGGATATGTTAGAGACACAAATTAACCATTGGATCATATGCTTGATAGGGAGGTTAGAAGTTTCATAGAGGAAAATGGATCAACTATTTTCGAAACAATGTAGCAAAATGCCAAACATCATATTTTTTAGCAATATCTTCTTCTTTCTTTTTTGTAGTTTAATTGACTATACAACAAGTGAAAATTGGTGAAGTGCAGTTCCAAATGCAAAGAGGTAGGGAACATGTAGCGGACATGGAAAAATTGTTGAAGTTGAAGCAAATGTGCATTGACAAATCACAATAAAATGGAGCAATTGTTTGATATAACTATTGCAAAATGGCACATAGTATATCTTTTCACAAAATCTAGCTCTTTCTTTCTCATAGTCCAATTAAGCATAAAAGGAGTAAAAAAAGATGATGTTGAATTGAAATGGGAACATGCAAGCAAAATATTTCAGCCATAAAGAAATGATTAAATTTGAAGTAGATGTGCAATGACAAATATCAATATTCTCACTCACAAATTGATGATGCGCTCTTAGGAGAATGTTTTCAAATTAACTTAATTGCACCAAAAATACTAGGAGATAATTGAATAAAGTACAATAACTTTATCAATTCAGACATAGAGCTACTCAAATTCCAACATTACACAAACTGCATCATGTTCAATCCAATACGCATCTAGTACATTGATGTCACAATGTAAACCACTGAAATTTGTCGAAATGTGATCAATTTCAGATTTTGTTTTTGATCTATAACAATGTGTGATCTCTTGCAATTTTTGTGATTGCATGTGGTATAGAAGTTCTTTGATTCTATGACTATTTACATTGATGTCAATTTTGAAATCATCAACAATCATAAATATAAAATTTTCATGAACATAATTTGCTTTTGTTTTTCATTTATGCTAATCACTGTTGACATAGGCGTGAATAGAGAAACATATATGTTCATTAAGCAATCTGGATAATGTATATGTAGATTTGAATTATAAAATTTCTACTTTGTTGTTATTTAAACTAATTGTTTGAAGGATTTCAATGGTTTTGTGTATGAGAGAGAGAACACCATAAACAAAACGCGTGAAATTGAAATTGAAATTTGTGAATCCATTGTTTCTTTCTAGTGAATTTGTTTGATTCTCTTGTAAGCAAACAATCATATTGATCAATAGAGACCTATCTTGTAAAATTTCCATGGAATGTGCTTTTAATCTCAATGTGTTCAAAGTAGAAATTGACAGACAATTTTTTGAAGATATTGGTGTATCAACATGATCCATTGTCCATGATGAAAGCGTATATAGATGTGTCATTTCATTGAGCAGCTTATTACTAACTTGGAAATTACCTTTCATTATTCTATTCAAAAGATATAATGAATCCATTGTTATCACCCGTAAAAGAGTTGTGTACACTAACCCATGTGTCGAGATGTCAGTTGAGTTAAATGCAAGTCTTTCTGATGTCAAATATTGAGCTCTATGATTTTTCTTGCACAATCTAGTTGAATTGGATTTTTTCCAACAACGTGACTAGACCGCTAGTTGACATTTGGAAATGCTCTTGCAATTTCGACCATGAATGTCCAAAATTGCCGAAATGTCTTTCTTGTAGAGTTCATGAAATTTTTTCCTTTGAAAGATTCCAATGGTCAGTTGCATGCAATCTATCCAAATAACATCAAATTATTTTATTTTCCATGTATATGCTTTAAATGTTCCATCTGCACCATTTACAAGGCCATCTTCTATGTTGTAGTTTCCAACATATAGCTCAACCATGACCTTTTTTTACTAGGATTTTTTATGGCAAAGAAATAGGTCTGTCATAGTGTTTGAAAGATGATTGACCAGTTTCATGTTCATCAATATCTTCAAGAAATATAAGTTATCCATGCACTATCAAAATCATTTTATCCTTATGTAGTCTAACATCTGTGTTTCTGTAAAACAAGTATGGAAGTAGAGGATCTACTGGCGGTGGTCTATAGAAATGAGCATTTATGTAAGCTATGTCTTAATTAGTTTGTTGGTTAACCCTCTTTTTGTTCATTCTTTGTAAAAATGGAATGTTTATTTGGATCATAGTTGTTTTTAACTGGAAGCATTTCACATCCTTTATCCAAAACCAATATGACAATTTTTCTTTTTATAAAACATGAGATTCAAAAACCAAGAGTCTTTTAATAGTTTTGCTTGATATAGATCACCGATAAATATATTGTCTTTTAATAGTTTTGCTTGATATAGATCACCAATAAGTAATCTTGTTTCCAACTTGCATAATGCTCCTTGAAAATAGATTCATCATGTTGATAAGGAACATAAAGCATTAACTTTTATACATAATAGTTATCTAGCTCTTTATGCTCATTGCAGCATATGCTTCTGATGACACATGGTATAGCACTTTGGTTCTATTTTCTCCCTTATTTAGTCTAGTTTGAAGAAAACTAAGACAAGCGTATTTCTTCAATTTCTTCTGAGCATTGTAAATAGTAGTTGATTATTGGTCCACAAAGGATATCCTCTTAATTATTAAGTTCTTGTTGAAATTTCTTTGGTCTTTTTAGGATGAATGCTCAACGTTCTTTTGATGATGTATTTATGATGACACATTTCCTATTTGAGTTATTGAATGGAAATCAAAGAACAATGTAGATAGCTTGTTGCATAGACATCTGTTGTAGATTCAACATAGCATTGCCAAGCATTCCAATCATTTGAGTCACATATTCATCTATTTTCTCTTGGTCATCTTGTATATGTTTGAATGTCAAAGTGATTTTCTTCTCAATACTCGTCATGTAATATGTACAATATGTTGATGCAACATATGCATCAAGCATAAACTATGAATCAATATTGATGTCCCACAATGATGGAATATGTCGAGCAATGCTATTGATCCAAATGTCTATTCACCTTATTTACAAAAGGAGAATATAAGATTTTAGAATACGGTCCAAGTTAGGTCTCAAGTTTACATATCTATACAATATTTTTATTCCTTTCAATTGGCCTTTCCGTATCCTAATCCAAATAGAATGAAGTACATGATTAAGAATTATGCAAATTGCTTTGTAAAATAGATTTGTAGTCTAGTAAGCAAAGTCACGTTCTTTATGCAAAACCTCCCACTAAGAAATGATTTGATACATAAAGCTATGAAAAATGTCATCTTCTCTCTTATCAAAAAAAAAAAGAACAAGAAATCTCATCTCTTTTAAATACTTATATTGGAAAATGCACATATGGCAAGTATCCCTCACTAGGAGAAATATTTCGTTGGTTGTTTTCAAAATAAAAAAATTCTATAGGAATTAGTAAAACCATGCAAAAGAGTTTTTGTTATTGACTCATCATCAATAGACTCATTGTCATCACTATTCTCATATTGGATGGTAGATGGATCCAATAAAATAGACATAGAGAAGCTCCTTTCCCAAGCATCATTTATGAAATCTTTCTCTAGCTTATACAGTGGCATTATGCAGAATTGCCTTAGAGATTTCATGACTTATACATTGTGCATGTGAATTCACCCAACAACATATGCACTCTTGTATCATAGGTTTTTCTTTATCGCAATTAAAATGGTGTCAGTTTCCTTTATGCCACAGGGAAAAGAATACTATATATGTGACGTGTGTGTAGGCATATTTATAACATCACCAGTTAAACCAAACTATGGTTTCTTGTACTTGTGTCCTAGTTCTCTTATTTGCAAAACTATAATTCTTAATGCAACAATAATCTCTTATAGTTCACTCAATAACTTCAGATTTTTAAGGTGTCTATTGCATCTATTTCATGATGGAACTGCAAACTTCAGTAACTTTCCAAGGCATAATGATTTTCAACAACCATTGCAAATCCATATACCTTGGAAACTATCATGTTTGCAAAAACCTCTTGTTTTCTTAGATATGCCCATTCCTAGAGACTATAACCCTACATCTTTCTTAAACGAATTTCTCTAGATGATGTTGCAATCATAAACTTGAATTGACTCCATCACCAACCCTATCTTGAATCCCATGAGTCATTTGGTTGGACTACTTCAAAGGCACATTCCCGAAAAGAAAACCAAGATCCTTCATTTTTACAGAACTATCTCTAACTAGCTTCTTAAACTTGGTAAAGAGTAACTTTCTATTGGTAGTATCCACACCAGTAGGAGATGCCAATCTACTTTCAAAACCATATGGTTGTACTTGCTGCAATGATTCAAATTATAGCTAAAATTCATTGAGACTATATTGGACAACTTTAGAATTATGAGATGTTAAACTAGGTGGGAAAAAACAATGTAAAATAGCCACTAACTAACTATACCATTATGCACATGCACATTCAAAATGTTGGACAACCAAGCAAACACAAATAGGCCATCATCTATATGGCCTTGCTCATAGAGAAAATCCAAGAGTGAAATGAATGCTGCCATGTTTAAATGTTAAAATAGATCTGATTCAAGGTAGGCGCAATGTATCAATGCATACATTCACATGCAAATGATTCACTTTGTTTTATTAAATTACTAAATGATTGTGCCACTATTTAGCCAAGAAACACACATTAGATTCATTTTGTTTTAATTACAAAATGTTATGAAAGAACTTCCACTCAAATAACTTTTGAAAACAACACATTTTTAAATCCCTTTGCAAACAACATGGCATCTACTTGTGTTGAATTGCTAAACTTATGTCCATATTGTTGAATACAAGATAGAAACAACACATCAACATCAACACCAATGTCTCTAATATTAGACATAAATGGTTCAAAATGACCACGAAGATGAATCTCGTGATGAAACAAGATGCCAAATGTTTGCTTGTCCAAGGATGAATTAAAATGCAAATAGCTCTTCCTTTGTGTCTTTGACAATAGACATATAGGTGTTTCAAGCCATCTCGAAAGCCACTTTATGTAGGAAATGTTTCCCCAAATACCTCAATGATACAATAGGATTGTAGGCAATGTTGAACTTGACATACTTTCTAAGTAAACAACATAGTTCACAAATATGTGCATCTCACAACTCATTCTCATAAAATCTAATTGCCTCAACATCTCCCAAAGTTAAGAAAAATATAAAATATGCAATTATTTATTCTTTTAATTCAAGTGACGTGTATTTATAGTTCAAAAGGACATGGAGAAAATAAAATAAACAATCCCCAACAATATATACAAAATATGTCAAACGAAATAATCCATGAGCCTCCGGGAGATCATCAAAGCTGTCTCCATGATCCAAATAAGATTTTGAAGTTGTGGAAATAGAAAAGTTCCTATATATTTCCATGTGTTTGGATCTCTCTAACAACCAACTAGTGGACAATAAATGCAAGAGAAATAAAACTATTTGATAATTGCACAAAGGAAGATTGCAAAGGAAAATTGTAGAACCAATTGTCACTAACATTTGAAATATATCCACAATTTTCAATTCACATAACAAAGGAAAACAACAAACAAAAATAACGATCATCAATTTACAATGAAAAATGATAGCATTTTCATATAGACAACTTATTACACTGGGCACCAAGCACTTCAACACCACATGGAAAAATTCAAAGGAGCACCTAGTAATCAACATGCCTATTTTGCATCAACCTGAGAACCATCTGCAAGACACATTTGTAGTGTTTTTTCTCTCTCTCTCTACGATTCTTGTTAGAATGATTGAGTCTAGGGTCGTCGATCTCTTAACTCCCCCTAATTATCATAATAGGAAACTCAAAATGAAACAACTTCTACAATCAAAAGCTCTATGGAAAATTTTGTCTAAATCACAACCAATATTTACAAAGGAAATTGAGATATTTGCTTATCAGAACAAACTTGATGAATATATGGTTTTGATTGGGTTGCATGTTTCAGATAGTCTGTTGTTTCCTATTGTTGAATGTAAATTACCAAAACAAAGCTAGGGCAAGTTTGATTCGCTATTTGGCAAAGTCAATGAATTTAAAGCTGTTGGCAATGTGGATTACAGTTGTCATTGATGTCAAAATAGTTCATGAATGACAAAGGATAAGCAAAGGACATGATGGCAGAGTGAAATCAGTGAAAGACTAAAGGTGAACTCAGCATAAGTCAAAGGAAAGACAAAGGTAGTGATTACATAGAATAACTGATGGCAAATTGGTAAAAGACATTGCCTATGATGACAAAGCAGATGATGTGACATCATTCTGGAGAAATATGGCAATTGGTGAAAATCAGGAAATTGACTAAGTATGGATAAATAGTCAAAACTAGTCTAAGACGGTCTAAAGAGAATGACCACCCTAAATCATGGGTTAGAATAAATTCCCGCAGCACATAGGGTTCTTGTAGACTTGTGTGTTCTCTATCCAACCATGGTCCCAGTTGATCAAAAGAGTCTTTGAGGAAGAAAATATGAATTTTCCAAAATAAAGAAAATGTATTTTAGGATTTAAAGATAGAAATTTGACTAAGTGTCAAATTCACAAGTTTGAGAGATCATTTGAGGATGCCCGCAAGGAGGGGTTCTGTTGATGATAAAATTCATCAGATTGCATGGTTTGGTTCCTTAATGAACTGGATGTCCAACCATGGAGTCAGTTTACTTCCAAGTGTTCACACGTACGAGTTATCAACCTGTCAAAACTAAAGAAAATGTTAGTTTGCATCAAATTGGCCAAGTGTTAAAACAAAGGAATAGTGAATGTAGATGAGTTTCGCAAAGAATCAAATATCGACGGTCATAAATAATTCTCGCACAAGATCTAATGGTCATAGAGAATTTCCACAAAATCATGGTGAGATCCGCATTCGATCTGAAATCGACGGTCGGAAAGCATCCCGCATGAGATCCGACGGTTAAGGATTAGTTTTGCAAAGGATAAGCAGAAAAGGAGAAGTTCTTCAAAAGAGTATAGATTGACGATCGATATTAGACCCGCAGAAGATCTATGGTCGAAAATAGTTTCGCAAGCATATGAAGATCCATGGTTGAGGAACGTTCCTCAATAGATCTACGGTCATAGGAGGGTTCCGCAAAAGTAGGAATGCGGAAGAAGAAATCTAAATTTGATCAAGACATCAACGACCAGGAATGAGCCTGCAAAAGAAATCAACGGTTCATAAGAAAAGCGAAAAACGGAAAGCAGAAGATCAAGGTCTAGGATAATATGGGTTTCCACAAACTGAAGTCCCAAAGACAGAAAGCAGAAGGAGAAAAGCGAAAGGAAGAGAATCACAAAAAGAATGTGGGAAATGTCACAATTCCGCATTCCGCATCATGCAATCCGGAAGATCGAGGGTACGGAAAGCTTAGTGCAGAAAATGGAAGGCGAAGAAGTGTGGAAGCAACATTTGAGCTTTTGAGAACCCACATTTTAAAAAACAATTCTCCTCTAATTGACATACAAACTCCACATTTATCATCTTGAAATGCATTATCAATGTATCCTATAGGAATATCAACATGAAGGATTTGAATTAGAAGAATTTTGGATGATTTAATTTTTGGTTATTTGTAATATTCATTAATGACATTTGAGCTGACTTTAAATTTATTTTTAACATCTTTTAAAAGGATAAGGATTTTGTAATTTAAACAATCTGTTTTATAAGTTTCTTCCATAATTTTTTTTTAATCTCTAAATCATTGTTCTTTTATAACATTTCTAAGTTTCTTCCATGTTTTTTTTAATCTCTAAATCATTGCTCTTTTATAACATTTCTAAGATCATATTCCATCTAAGATTTGACCATTTTCCATTTCAAATTTCCAAAAAATTTATTTTATATATTGTTATTATATTATATAGTCTTAGACTAAGAATACACATTCTAGAATTGATGATCCAAATACCTCGCTTCAACAAGGAGCAAATGAAAATCACCATGACCATTGCGCTCGACTGTAATAGCGACCACAATTGAGGTCATGGGATAGTCTTCCCCACGGATCGTTATTGGTTTAATAAATGAATTATTAAATATAAACTATATTTACATGAATAATAAATACGTTTTAAATATAAATTCATTTTATGTAATAATAGTTTTTTGTAAATTTGGTCCTTAATTTAATCATCGTGGAGATGGATCCTCTTCGAATCTATGTTGTAAAATAAATAAATAAAGTTTTGAGTTTGATGTTTGGTTACAGGTTTTTTTCTTTTCAATTATGGTAGGAGGACTTATCTAACTCTAGATTTAGATTTTAATTGATTTCAACCTCCATTTTCATATGTCAATATTTTAAAAGATGGGAAAGTGTGTAGGTGTGTATAGGAGAAAAGATGAAGAACAAAGACTGAGATCAATTACTATGTAGTATGTGAGTTTGTTGGATCCTTTATTTTTTGAAAAGTCTAAAAAAGGTGGAAGAAGAGAAGACCAAAGAAGGAACTACAGAAAGAAGGTGGAGGTCATAGAAAAGACGTAATGGTCGCAACAAGTTTTGGAACTACTCCGCGAGTATGAAAGGAAGTGAATAATAAGAAAAAAGAGATAATCAAGGCATAAAAGTATGAGAGCATTAGAGCATTAGATTATGAGAGGACAAGTAAGTTCAGATTCAACCGAAGATAGATACAACCATATTTGAAGTAGAAGACATGTATCTGGGTAGCACCAAGAATCTTCCACATCAAGCACTCGGGCCCAATTTATCATGTACCCCATATTTTATCATTCTATTGTTGTATAAAACTAAAAGTTACCCTAACTTACCAATTTAGCATTTTTTTATCTTGAACCGATGAATTTCACTAGTAAAATGTCTTAGTCAACCGATCAACTAGACCCTAATCCCAAAAAATGCTAGAAGTGAATCCATATATGACCATTAAGTTGACATTCATGACACTTTGGTAACTCATTCAAATGTGAATTCAACCATCAGTGAGGCTCGAATCCTAGCTTTTGAAAACCAAGACCCATGTAACTTGTGGGACTCTGGTTTGGCATGGTCTGTATGTCCCGAAGTGGTTTATTTTCCTGAATTCACTAGATGATGCTCACCCTTCTTTTCCCCAATCCAAAAATTAGCTATATATTTATATATTTTTAGGGTTTTCTATCATATAGAAGTTGATAACATAAGAATAATATTGTGCATTCTGGAGTAGGAGGAACCACAACCTATAGAAGAAAGGAGGATTGTGATCCTATATCAAATCCCGAGTCCTACAGAAAAAACCTTGGTATTATACCAACACATAGATCCTCGGATGATAACCCAAAAGTATAATCCTCCTTTCAAGACTATATTTTTTAATCAAACCTCCATAAATCATATTTCTCTCCTATGCAACCTGCTAGGTTATAAGATAGGTGAAGAGGTTGGTGAAACCCTATTAAGTTTCCTAGCACAACTAAACCCTGTATCCAAAGAGTACCCTAAGTGGGATATTTGTGGGTTCCTATCCAAGGAAATAAGTTAGTTGCTGACAGAGTTCCCTTCCCTGGAAGTTTTCAGATACCCATCCATTCTCTTCTTCATGTTCCTATTTCATAATTTAAAACACTTTGAGGCTCTAGGTTTAAACATGACTAATGAACATGGAAGAGATCTCCCATTTTATTAATGTAATACTTTTTTTTTTATATGTGAAAACAACTCCAACTAAATAGATTTTGCAAGGTGATGAAGGCTGCATATACGATAATCCATGGAATTGACTTACCCAGAATTCCTAAGGAAGGTAAATAATAGTTGCAGTTTAATCTAGACAAAAGAGTCACTGTGATTGGTTCTTGTTCAAGGATCATGTGGTAATCAAAATTTATGGTTTTGAAGGACAACCCTACAAACTTCCTTCATTCTCAGCCATCAAAATTCTGTCTGAAATGGAATATGCCAGACAATTATTTGATGAGTTACACTTTAGGAGTTTCAAACAACAAAAAACTTTTCATATCCCTAAAGATGTTGGAACCTTCCAAGTTAAGTCTTTGAGTTCCCTGTAGTACATGGAATGTTTTCTAGAACATCTAAATCTAGAAAAATATAAACCGACAGCTTATGACCCACACAAAGTCATCTCAAAGCAAAGTTTGGAAAATAAGAACTTTCCATATGATTTCCAGCCCATATCAGAATGGGAGAAAGTGACCATCAAAGAGAGTTGGGAAGATATTGAATATATTCAAAAGACCTCAGTAGAACATGGTGGGATAGAACATATATTAGGTTAGAAGAGCGACTCTAAAGAGTTTGACTACATATATGGATATCGGTATAGAATAATAGGCTCCTCAGTCAAATAAAACAAGATCAGATCCACAAGAGACCTCTCAAGCCCTAGTGGAGAAAGAGATAGAAGCAAAATCATCCAAAGAGATTGTTGAACTAAGAAAAAAATCAATATTTCCATGAAATTCTCCAACCAGGTTCATCCCTTATCCTTCCTTGGAGTTCACAATACCCCAGAAAACAAAATCTCTTACTTAAATAGGTCCAATCCTAGTTCAAATAGATTTGCATACAATCTATAAGGAGATCTTAAAAGAAAGTGTCCAATCTATAAATGAGGATAGGCAGCAAATCATTCCTCCTCAGAAAAGTTTGTTTTCAAAAGAAAACCACATAGATAATATCTTTATATATTCAACGATCAATATGAGGGTACTTTCCCATACCATAATGAGTGTCTATAGAGAAGAAGAACATATTATAGATTGGAGCCAATTTGGCAGCTTGGATAAAGTTGATTTCTTCAAACAAGATAATGATATGATATGTGCATAAGTAGTTAAGACAACAAATACTAAAATAAGATTGAAAGAATCCCTAAATAAGGTTGGAGACCTACTGAAATTAGAAGAATGGTCAACCAGGGAAAAACAAGTCACAATAAAGGAGCTGGAGGAAAAGATAGTTGCCTTGATTTCTAATCCTGATGATGGGCTGCAAATCAAATATCTAATAGAAACTAAATACAATGAAATTTACAACCTCAAGAAACAACTGAAGATTCCAATTGTGCATCCAGTTCAGACAACTAAGATAAGGAAGGTAGAATAAAAAAAAAAGAATTGCTAACAACTATGTAAAGTATAAAGGCCTGGCTGAAGAAAAGGCGAAGAAGATCAATGACCTGTTAACAAAGATAACAACTCTAAATAAAAAAGTGCTACCGGATCACAGAATGTACAATGACAAACAGTTGCACCAAAAATGTCAGCGCGTGTACAAGGTCATATAGAGATAGAGAAAATGGTTGAATAACCTATGAGTCAGTTGCCTGATACATAAGTGCTAGACATTGATGCAATGGAAGAAGATGATAATACTCCAGAACCAACAAGGATTGAAGAAGACAAAGATATCAAAATAAAGCATCTTGAAATTGACATAAATAAGAAAAATGATAGAATAGTAGAGATGGAAAATGATGTCAATAAGTAGGAGGATGGTATCTTTGAGTTGCAAAGAGAAGTAGTTGATTTAAAACTCCAAATCACATCCTTATAGATGGGTTCCCAGGGAGAAAATAATTGAGAAAATCAACTGTTTTTGAGGCATAAGAGAAATGAATATTCACAACATGAGGTATTAGAGGGAGTAATAAATGGCATTCAGGTTGTCGACATGATGATATTTATTTTCAAAATATGGGTAAATCTAAAAACTATATTCAAATAGTTGGAACCTTTAACCTATGAGAAACACTCAAAAGCTGAATTAGCATTGGAAAAAGGCAAAGCTTGTAGGATTCCAATGGGGAAGGAATGGCAATTAGTTTCAAGATACAATTAGAGAGTTATACCCCCTTAGTCACAGTGTGTAGGAAAAGCATATGGTTCATCATCTCAACATCCAAATGTTCAACAAACATC
The DNA here is from genome assembly GCA_001517045.1 of Pseudotsuga menziesii. Lineage (NCBI taxonomy): Eukaryota > Viridiplantae > Streptophyta > Pinopsida > Pinales > Pinaceae > Pseudotsuga > Pseudotsuga menziesii. The sequence continues at coordinate 140,411 of LPNX010112244.1, read as the reverse complement.
TCCATTACCCCAATAGTTTGCAAGACAATTGGCCCCATTGGAATTCATGCCACTTGGAATTTCGATGCTAGTTGGAAGTCTAGCTTATTCAAAGTTGTTGCAGAAGATGAGTCAATCTGACATACCTCCAGGTTAATCCCCAGTGCCAACTTAGCAGCACATTCGTGGACAACAAGAACCTAATCAAGGAAAGAAAAAGGGAGGGTCTAGAAAGAAAAATTGAGGCCAAGTTTTTGTTTTAAAATGAAATGTAATAAGTTAATGTAAAAAGTAAATAGTCAAAATACTATTACTATTTTTGTTATGAGTCAAATCAAGGGAAAATTTATTTTGGTTACACTCGAGGTCTATATAATGTAACTCGATCTGAAAGCTTAAGGGCTTCCATTTTTAGAATTAGAAGTATTCTTTCTAATAAGTTGAGTTGGATGAGTTTATTTGCCATGTAAAGCATTGTAAGAGATAATTTAATGATATGGAATCTTACAGAGAGTATTTTCCTATGTTCATATTTTTTTATGCTATCATTTGTATTAGAGGATGCATGAAGATAATAATCAATCAAGTGCAATAGATTTGATCTTAATTGAGCATCATTGATACTCTTTTTGAGATTGAAGGTTAAATTTTATGTCAAAAGTTCAAATTTCATTTGTTTCTATAACAATCTTTGAAGGATTCAAGTGATTGCAATGTATATGAAAAATTTTCACCGGTATTGTACATATGAATATATTGTTGTCTAAAGAATCATAAATACTTCACATTAATCCTTTCAACATGTAGAGAATTAATGAATTTTGTAGCTAATAGCTCAATACATTCAAAGTTGGCCTCCATAGGAAATTCCATCGATGCTTCTTAGAATCAAATATTTGTTTTCATCATTCCTCACATCTCCATTTTCCTATTGCTTTTCCATATTTCATAAAATTCCTCTGTCATTCACCTCTGCATCTATAAATTTGTTCACAAACCTATTATATATTCACAACATTTATATGATGAGTTAAATTCCATTCTCAATACATATATAGCTCTAATATCTTTAAAATTTGAGCCTTATCATGCATGGGTGTGTTTTACTTTTAACCTAGTTCACCTCTTGGAACTAACAATTGGATAACAAGTCAGCCAGTGGTTACCTTGTCTTTTGACATGAAAAGGAATGGAAATGATAAGATTGGGCAGTAGTTGTGCTAGCTCTTTGAGGCTGTAGGTCATTCTCCAGCTGCTAGTGATTTTCCCAATTTTTGAACCCTCCATTATTTTGCGTATGCTTGATATGAGGATTTGAGAATTCCCCTTATATGATTAGCTTGATGATATTTTTATCGAGGGTCGTGCAAATTCTAGAAAGCAAAGATTACATCCTTGAAACATTATTGGTTTTAGTACCTAGAGAACCTACAAAGATCCATAGGATGCTTCCTTTATGATTTTCATAGAAGCCCCCCATACCCTCTCGGTCCAAGATTGCCTTTTGAGGCTCCATCAAAATTAAGATTGCCGAAATATTTAGGAGGATACCAAATAGAATTACACTGGGAGTGAATATTTTTAGGATATTTCGAGGCTCACTAGGATTTGATGACAATATTCTAGCTATTACAGATGCTTTGTTCTTTAGGCTCGCACTTCTTTTCCTCGCTGGTCCAAGGGGTCTAATTTAGAGTTTCTTGAATATTGGATTGAAGGGTACTCCATATTTTATCAAACTTTTTCTTCTTTCATTTAAATATTATTCTATTGCACTCCTTCCAACTAGACCAAGTGATAAATCTTGGAATGAGGTTCTAATCCTGTTTAGAATGTTGTTGCAGAAGGGAGCGGGTCTCTAGTTTGTGAGGGTGTTTATTATGGATCCTGCATATCTCTTAGAATTTTTAAATAGCCTAGATTATTTATCCCAGTATTGGGGTGAGAAGGGCCAACTAATGAGCAGGTGATTCATATATTCATGGTGCATCTGACATAGGAAGCATCTAGAAGGACCAACAAAGCCTCTTTGCAGAAGATTTTCCCTGGTGATTATTTTGTTATGGATAAAAAAACATAGAAAAAATAAAAATCTGGCCAAAATTTTACTTTCCACAATTTATTCCAAATAGTCTCTTCTTGTTGATTACAGTTCCTCAATGCTAGATTGTAAGCTTCCTTGATGGTGAAAGTGTTTGTTGGCTTGTATCCCCATCTCAAATGATCCTTGAATTTATTTTTTTCTTTCCTTCTTTGAATATTGTTCTATGTGAATTATTTTTCAGGATCTTCTACATTTATATTCCATTGGTCTCTTTCAAGCCATTGTAGTCTTTCATTTGTAATATCGTCGGTCATCCAATAGTTTGAGATGAATTTATTATTCCATAAGAGAGGATGGATTATAAGAGATAGTAATCAATATGAGAGAATATAGGGGAGATTTTTTGCTAGGGATATTCCCAAAAAAGAGAATTATTTCCCTCTCTGATTTCCCAAAATCTATGAGTTCTAATCAACTAATTTTTCTCCCAGGAAGAGTTCCAGATGACAGAACCTTTTCTGAATCTAGTGACCCTGATGTGGTTCTCCTTGAGGAAGGGGAGATCATATTTATCCCTTAAAATGGTCTCCCGGGGGGTGAGGGGGTGCATGATTAGATTCCACCAAGTCTTAGCAGGGAGGACATTGTTAAGGGTGTCTTAGGGTCCCAGATTTGGAGGCCTCCCATGGTTTTTGTCTTGCAAACTTTATCCCAAGCTATTAGAGCTTAATTTATTGAATTGGTAGATCCATTCCAAAGGAAGTTAAGCTATAGGTTGTGGATATTATTGAGATTGTTCTTGGGGGTTTACATAATAGAGAAAAGGTAGAGAGGAATAAATTGGAGAATAGAGTTAAGTAAGACAACCCTGACTAGAAAATTTAGGGGTATGAAGGTCCAACTGGAGAGATTACAATTGGGGGGGGGAAATCAGATGAGATATTTCTACAAATTTATGGTCATGCATGAGTCTGGCATGAAATAATTGAGGAGACTTTTGAGCACTCTATCTTCTTTAACTAAGGGAGAGACCATAAGAAAGGTGTCATCCACAAATTGCAAGTGAGAGTGACTACCCTTGGTGTGAAACTGGATGCATGAGAGTTGGTGATTCAACCTAGCTACTGAAATACCTCTACCCCAGAATTCTTCCATTAGCGCAAAAAGGAAAGGAGATAGGGGGTCCCCTTGTCTGATGCAACGAGAGGGAAAGAAGGTGGAGGAGGGTGATCCATTGATAAGGATGGAGAAGAAGGCATGCGAGAGAATGGAAAGGATCCACTTTATCCGCATAGGATCGAATACTAAAGTAAGTAGCATTTCCTTAATGTATTGCTATATTATATTCTAAAAGGCATTAGATAGGTCTAACTTTACAAGGAAGCCAATCTAATTTTGATATTTAATGGTATGAATATCCTCATGAGCCAAAAAAATGCCATCCAAAATTTATCCTCCTTCCACATACCCTATATGTTCCTCAACAATTAAAGAAGGGGAAAGTGGTTTCATTCTATTGCTTATCACTTTGGTTATGACCTTGTACTACATTGCATAGAGAGATAGGATGAAATTGAGTGGGATCAAGGGTGCCATATTTTTTTGGGATTAGAGTGATGAAGGTCACATTGAGATCTTAATGCACACTGGATCTTTTTCTTGAGGATTCAACTAAATACCATATTTCTTCCTTAACCATTGGCCATCACACCTTAAAGAATTAAATTATAAATACATCTGGTCCATGAGATTTTCGAGGGGGGCATCTCATGAACAACCCATTATACGTCTTGCATGAAGATATGCTTATGAAGGTAGGAGTTCTGATCGGGGGTGATCAACTTGGGTATATGCTTAGTGATTTTTCCAATGGCCTCTGGTTTGTCCTTAGTTGGCTCATTTAAGAGATTCTCAAAAAAGTTGTTGAGTTCCTTTTTAATATCCCCTCTTGAATCCATGGCGGTTCCTTAAGAATACCATAGAGGAGAGATGTTGTTATAGTTTATTCTTTGTTTCATGGTGTTGTGGAAGAATTTGGATTTTTTCTCACCATCTTTAAACCAAAGTGTTTTGGATTTTTTCCTCCAGATAGTTTCTTCTTGCTGGAGTCTGTTCTCCATCCGAGTTTGCAAGTCATTTTCTTAATGGTTCATCTATTTTGATCTTACTTCGTCAATGTTGACTTGTTGAACCTGTCTTATTTTGTTGTCCAAGGATTTTTTGTCTTAAAAAATGTTCCAAAGATTTATTTGTTCCATTTTTTTAAAATAAGCTTAAGGTTTTTAAGGCATACGTGGAGGTGTTACATCAATAGTACCGACCTTGGATCAACTTCTTTCCATAAATTCGAATAATGTTGGTGAATTCCTCATGCTACAGTTAAAAGGTTTCAAATATGAAAGGTTTCAACATGCTCTGAATTTTCTCACTAAGGATTTGGTTGACAGGCCAGCGATTTGAGCTAGTTGCAGGAAGGATGAAAGCTTCAATTTTTAGATCTTTGTTGACGAGGTCTTCAAAAATGAGAAAATGATCTAACCTGGAGGCTATCTACCTGTCCCCTCCCTATTTATTGTTCCAAGTGTGTAGGAATTTTTTTGATTTGAGACCGATCAGCATGAAGTCTTTAATAAATTGTTGAAAGGAAAGGGAGTCTCATGTTGAAGTCTCACTAAAATTGGTTATCATGTTGAATTCTCCTCCAAGGATCCAATTTTCCTCTAGAGAGGAGTGACTTAGATCGATTAATTGATTAAGTGGAATTATCTTTTGGGAAGCAATGTTTGGGCCATAGGAATTGGTTATGAGTCCCTTGGCACCAGAAGCTAAAATGGTGAATCTTGCTGACAAGAAGTTATGGGAGAATATGGAGTTGCTCAAATGGATTTCTTTGGGTTCTAGAATAGGGTGAAACTGTCATAGGCCCCTTTCACATCAACAACATAGTCCTGCCAACCTTTCCATATTTTTGATCCCACATGTTTTAATTTTTCAGTAGTGCACTTAGTTTATTGAAGCATCATTATAGAGGGCCTATCCATTTGGATTTTATTTCTTAAGATTTGTTGCTTGTAGTCAAAATTGATTCCTCTAATATTCTAGGATATTTTTCTACCTTGGGTAAATAGATATTGGGGTGGAACATATTTTTCAGGCTTGTGTACTAGCCTGATTTGATTAAGTTCTCTCCTATTCCTCTAATTTTATGTTGTATTGAAGGTATTCCTCTTTTGGATTTTTTACCCGATCCTTGAGGGACATGGGTTTTATGCCTAGGTGGGGGATGTGGCTCTTTTTTTTTCCATTTTTTTTTATTTGTTTTGAACTTTGGCCAGAGCTTCTTTTAGTAAGGAGATTTGAATATCATGAATAGAGTCGAACTCTTTTCTTTCACATGATGCAACTAATTCTTTTAGGTCAATATCTCATGTATCCATTTATTATTATCCTGAATCTTCCTTTTATTTCACCACTATCTCTTCTTAAGTTTCTATTTTTATCGTGCTTCCTAAATGGTCCTTATTTGTCTTCTTGGATTCTGAATCTGCTTTTTGGGATTTCTTTTTATGAGGAATAAGGACTAAAAGGATAGTCTAGGTTGTTATACTTTCTCTAATTGGATCTTTGGAGGAATTATCAAGATTTAGGGAGGGATGTGAGGCTAGCACCTCATAGGGATTTTGAGTTTCTAAGTTGTTTTTAAGGTTGATTCTCCTTGTTTTCTTCTTGTTCTCTTATTAGGGGTATCTTTGGATAATCCCTCTTTATCTTTATGATCTTCAGGTTTTGATGGTTCTAATGCTTTGTTCTTAGGGAAATCCCATAAGAGGTGGCTATGTTCATGGAAATTACAACATCTTAGTCGTATATGCTCATCATCAATCGGTTTATTCCATTCTGATTCCTTATGGCTAAGGCAAATGGAGTTTGGAAGCTCGGTGACTATATTCATATAAACACATATTCTTGCATAGGTTGTGTATCTTTATTATTTGGTAGAGTATGAGGCTTTGAAATATTTTCCTAGGGTATTTCCTCTTCCTTCCAGGGTTTCATCCTCCCATTATTTCGTTGCGAGGAAGTAGAGGCAGATCCATACATGTTTATAGGTTAGGTTTTCATCTTTCGGTCCAAATTTCAGCTTCAATAAATGAAGATATAACACCATTGAATTAAAGAAATAAGGAAAATTATCAAATACTCTATGGAGGTCCTCAAGGTGCTTGAATATTTGGGTGAAAAACCCTTTTGTGCTTAACTAAAGGTCATAATTCCCTTTGGGATTCCTCATGGTCTCGATACACTATATTAGGGCGCTTTCTAAAGGCCAGATCCCTAGAAACTTTCCAATCACTGCATGATCACTTATGTAGTAGATATTTGCATCTATCTTGGTGGAATTCAATTCATAACTGGGGGTTTGGAGTTTCAAGATACATTTTCTCTAAGGTGATGAACATTATTTCTTCATTTCCTCCCTATTTGTCTGATGAGTTGAGTACCTTCCCGCTCCTTCCTTTCCAAGGGTGTTTCCAAAGGTGGCCACTTTATTTTCTTTGTTACTAGATGGTTCTATTTGCATTGGGGTTTACTACTGAGTTGTAGAGATTTGAGACCTATTTTGAAGATGGTTACTACCGTGCTGAATGAGGGGGAAGATCCCCCTCCTTCACCTTCATCCATGGGGAAGAGTCTGGAGTAACACAAGTCTATCGGAGATTGCAGGGATTGAAGCCAATGGAGATTTGAAACACTAGGTCGCAAGTGCATCTAGGAAAAAGAAGTTTTAGAGCGCACTGAGAAAAAAATGGTTTCCCAAACACCATTCCAAAGTCCATTTGAATTCTTGTACATAGTCTTTCAATATTTATGAGTCTTAGTACAATTCAATAAATTTTTCATGCAGACCTTCATAAATACAAGAAATACAATAGATATTTAGAATCAGTTTACATTAGCATTTACAGGAATTTTTGGCTACATATATGTATGATCAATTTCTTGAGATTATGTAGAAAAAACAATTTAGTGCCTAAATCACAATTCATTCATGAAACATAAAAACCAAAAACATTGTCACAGGTGCAATCTCTACACTGAAACTATTTATAGTTTATAGAGATAGTTTATAGAGGTTTGAACTCTGATATTTATAAGAATTTATATGTGCGAATAGAAAAGAGAATTTAATAAGAAAGGATATTGCAAACATTGTGGAAATGAACATAGTCCATTATGACAAAAAATGATTATAGTAAACTATTTTCAAAGAATATAAATTATATTGGCTACAAAAGATGCAAATTGCAGTTGTTTTTTTCTTGGGGAATTTGTATATTGCATAAAACAAAGTTAACCATAGATATAAATATTTCAAACCTTGAACAACTATGCCCCACAATCTAGGTGTAAGTGCAAGCAAAACCTCAAAAAGAGCAAGGAGCATATTACAATACAAGTGGCAATATCTGCTTTTGTATGCAGTAAACATGCCGCAAATGGTGCTTGTGACGACCTGTGCAAAAAAAATACATTTTACGTTTCGAATTGGAAATTTGTAATAATGTTTCCAACCGCCATTGTGATCAATCCTTTTTTTTCAAATGCATGCAAGAGTTGAAGAGTTGAAGATATATTTGTTATGTATTGCTCATATGTAATATGAAACAAAGCTCATAAAAGTTGCACCAATATTGTTTTCTATAAAGTGAAATTGATATATGTGTCTTCTTTTTCCAAGGCGCATGTGATTTATATGTCTTCCTTTTCCAAGATATAATTTAGGAAATGGTCATAGAAAGGGTTTGTGTCTTGCTGGCATACACTGCATACACATGTACTATGCAAAGAAAGTGGCATCATTGGAATAAATTGTTGCCATGCACTGCAACATGGTGCAAATGGCAGTGCATAAAAATTTTTGTTGCAAAATTCCTTAACTTTCAGCAAAAAAAGAATTACAACTCTGCCAATGTCGATATGTGTTCTTTTGGGGAGGGGTTTCACTTGTATTTATCTTGTTTTCTCCCTTCTTTTATTGTTTCATTTACTTTTGTTTCTTTTGGAACCAGACTAAATATTTTTGACATTCCATGCCCTAATTTTGTTTTTGTACTTACAAATGACACATAAAGCACTTGCTTAACGCAAAATGGAACACAAACAAAAAATAGTGCATTAGCACTAGTTGTAGTTGCAAACTTGGATATTGAGTTACACAAGTGCTTACAATTGTTCTTTTGCATAATCATCATTTAGCTCGCGAGTGTATGTTTACATTTTAGAGTGTAAGATTTGTGATCTTTTTGGAACATTGCAAAGAACATTTTTGAACAAAAACATGGGTATTGTTCCAAAACAAAGTTTTGTCGTGCTAGAGTGAGCAAATTTATGAAAGTTTTGTTTAGCTAGAGTTGCAATAGGATAATAGCATAGGAAAAAGAATATTATTTAAGTTCATACAAATTTCCTAAAATTTAACTAGAGTAATGTGTGCAATTATAGAGCTTGTACACATACAGAAACAGGACAAGAGAACAAGCAAAATACGAAAAAAGAAATTACAAAGCTACAAGCCAACAATTACTCAGAATAGTAGTATCAATTGTTCCTCCACTTTATTTTATGTGCGACACAAATTGATATCTATTTCCTTCACATATGTGATGTCTATAGCAATTGAGCCAACATACTATTTATTTAATGATTTTGTTAATCCTCATATTGTGATATTTAGTCCCATTTTGTGTTGATCACAAATATGAGTTATTGTTTCAACATTTCTATTTGGAGTAATTTGTAAAAATTACTCAAAATCACCTCTTTCATATGTTGTCTTTTGTTTGATAACAAAATATGTTATAGAGATACTTGAACTTACTAAACAATTTGGAACATATTGAGGTATGAGCTTGTTTGCAATGTTGACATTAATAGTTAGTTGTCCATGTTTGTCTACAAGATCTTCATGCACTAATTGTGATTTTGAAGGTGAGTTAGGATCTTTGATACATGTTGGCCTGTACAAGGATATGACATCATCCTCAAACACATTGGTGTATCTATGTCGAGAGAAGTCGATAATTGATGAAGGAAACTGGCTTGATAAATTTTTCCTATCAAATCAAAGGCCAAATGTAAATATAGAAAACAAAGAAAGTATTAATTCTTGCACATGATCTAGGAACTAGGAATCAAAATCATCAAAGAATTATTAACAAATTCTCATGAATTGGAAATAACCGGAACCAAATAGGTTTCCTCTCTGTATATTATATGAACAATAAAGGATTACAATACCATGCATGAGAAATGGCTTAACTCAATGAAGAATTCGAATACCTAAGGGATAATTCGAATTCAATGAGTGAGTCTAGCTTAACTGACTCTTTGCCATGCAATCTCACTCAGTTAACCACTTGACCAAAACCCTAATTGACTCACCAAACCCTAACTGAAGTTGGAGTGCAATAAATGACTTAATCTCAACTGAAGGAGATCAAACACATGTCATAGCAATCCAATCATCAAGTGCTAGTACTGCATGACTCCAATAAACCCTGATGAGGTTAACTGAAGCTGAACTGACCATCAGAAGTTGGTGAAGGCACCTTGTTCACTCCATTTCATTAAAATAATAATAAATAATCATTAAATAATATATTTAATGAATGGAGGCGCCTTAACTGACTGTAACTGATTGGTTGAACTGAAAGTAACCCCCACTTAGCAATTAGGTGCATGAATGTCACACAGATCACCCCTGGAGTGCTCCAATTAGCCTCCTTGACTGTAGGAAAGGCTAAGTTAGCCTCCTTGACTGTAGTTAGGCATGGGAGTGACTGGGATGATGGTAATTAATGCTCCACTGATGTCAATTAAACTTAGGATAGTGGTTTAACTAGGCCAATTTGACTGAAGGAGTGAGTATGAAGGTAAATGTCTCCAACACCCCCCCTTAAGCTATACTCAGGAAGAGTTAGAAAACATAGATGCATAAAAATGCTAGGGCCCTGGCAACAAAGGCCATAGGTCACCCTGTACAATAAAGCAACTGAAACAATGCTCAAAACAACTAAGTGAGGGAAAGAGGGAAAACCCAGTGGGAAAAAACCCCCCCTCAAGCTGAACACTGAAAGTAGTCTGGATCACCCTGATGAACTCACCCCCAACAGTGAACGGAGGTAAGTGAACTTCTTTTCTGAAAATCTATTGGTGAAGATGTCTGCAATCTGCTCATCAGTCGGGCAATATTGCAAAATGATGGTCCTGTCATGCACTAGCTCCCTGATGTAGTGCATGTGAATCTCTACATGTTTGGTCCTCTGCCTGGTAACTGGATCTGTGGATATCTTAATAGCACTCTGGTTGTCACAGAAGAGAACAGTGGACAAAGTACTACCAAGATCAAACTCTGAAAGAATTCCTTGCAACCAAATTGCTTGGATGCAAGCATTCACCGCTCCTCGATACTCGGCCTCTGCTGAAGATAGTGCTATGGAAGCCTGCTTTTTGCTTGACCAGCAAATAGTGCCACCACCAAACATGAATACATATCCGGAAGTTGACTTCTGATCAATAGAATCACCCGCCCAATCGGAATCTGTGTATCCAACCAGCTCTAGCTCGGAATCTACAACATAGTGAATGTCATAGGTCCTGGTTCCCTGAATGTACTGGAGGATCCGCTTGGCTGCCTTCCAATGAAGATAATGAGGCTGCTGCATGTATCTTGATACAACATTCATGGCATAACAAATATCAGGCCTAGAATGTGTCAAGTACAACAAGCTACCAATTAGCTGTCGATAGATAGTGCAGTCCATGGGAGGTGTGCTTTTTCCTTCTTCAAGGTTGATCCCTGAAAGGAAAGGGAATGGTGCAGGCCTACATTCAGCCATGTTAAACTTGACTAACAGGTCTGAAATGTATTTTGACTGAGTGACCATAATCCCATCAGAATTTTGCTCGATTTCGAGCCCCAAAAATTGTTTTAGAAGCCCCAAATCACTCATTTCAAAGGCATTGTGGAGAGCAGTTTTGATGGCTGAAATGGAGGAAATTGTGCTACCTGTGATCAGTAAGTCATCAACATATAAAACAATAATAATAATATGACCATCATGCTACTGTAAATACACATTTGGATCTGATCTACATCTCTGAAAATTTTGCGAGAGAAGGAAGGAATCCATCTTGGAATACCACTCTCTTGGGGCCTGTTTAACCCGTATAGTGAATTCTTTAGCTTGCAAACCAAACATGGATCAGTGATGTATCCCTCATGCTACTTCATGTATATCTCCTCATGAAGATCTCCATGCAGAAAGGCTGACTTAACATCCATGTGATGCACCTCCCAGTGCTTGGATGCGGAAATAGCCAAAACAAGGCAGATGGAGTCCATTTTTGCAACCGGTGCAAAGGTCTCATGGTAGTCCACTCCTTGGACCTGAGAGAAACCTTTTTCTACCAGCCTTGCCTTATATTTGTAGGTGCTTCCATCAGCAGAAACCTTTGTCTGAAACACCCACTTGCATTGAACCAATTTCCTTCCCGGAGGAAGAGAAACTAGCTCCCAAGTAGTGTTTTTCTGAAGAGAATTCATCTCTTCATCCATGGCAACTTGCCATCTCGGATCCTTCCGAGCATGGTAGTAAGATTTTGGATCTGAAATAATCATCAAATAGCAAGTTTAGGATAGAAAAATATCAGAACAAGAGAGTGCAATACCTGCTCTTTGGAAATCAGACCGAGTTCTCCTTGGATCATCCGGATTTCCAATGTTGTCTCCTGCGGAGGAGAGTGTCTGTCGGGCCCATGTAGGAAGATGAGTTTGCACTTCAGGTTCTGATTCAGTATCTGATGTTTGTTGTTCACTGATATCAGAAATTATAGGATCCAAATCAAGGTCATCACCTCCAATTTCATCATCCAAATATTCAGTGGAATAGGAACAAAATTTCAGTAGTTTTCTCCTCCACTAGTTCCACCTCCTGAAGAGGCTCATCGAACTTGACACTTCTCTTGATGATGATC